>WAAF01004054.1:51172-78921 GCA_013400475.1 Tricholaema leucomelas | reverse complement strand
GAGCTGTTCAAGGCAGGATTGGACGTGGCACTTGGTGCCATGGTCTAGCTTTGAGCTCTGTGGTGAAGGGTTGGACTTGATGATCTGTGAGGTCTCTTCCAACCTTGGTGATACTGTGAGACTGTGATACTGTGATACTGTGATACCATTGTTTTCATTTTACAGCCTATGATCTAGTCCTTCTCATCAAAACATGCTAGCTAGGCTCAAACTAGCACAATCTCAAACCTCGGATGTCGCTTTGGGCCTCACATGACTTCTTTTGGCTCAGTCACTGCAGGATATTTTCTGGGGAGCAAATTTTGAGAAGACAACTAATGCATTTTGGAAAAGCATGGTTGTCTGCAGAACACTGATGCTATTAACATTCCAACGACCTTACTAAAAGCCTGATGCAAAATTTAAGATGTTAGAAAACACAAGTGCAGCCGTCATAAACCCATAATAATCTCCAAAACCTATTTGTCCCTCATCTGCAGAGAGATGAGCTGCACATCATAATGTGAAATCTAGCTGATTGTCTCTTTGTTCTCGGACACTGTTCAAATATATGGATTAAAATTACTCTTCGGTGTAGCACAGCTATTGGAAAGTCAGTCAAGCTGTTCTGTGGCAGTAGCATGCTGAGGTTATGATGTGTAAATGACTGAGCTAGAAGGTGGAAAGAAGAAGAAATTATGCAAAATAAACACAAAGAAGGCCAAACTATTACTTTAAAATCTGCTCTTCTGGGAAACAGGCTTAGCAGTGGTAATACTTCTTTCAGACAGATTGATGTGCAGAGGTTTAATGATGGAGCAGGATGCAGCTGCATGCCACTGGCAGTAACAACATACACCTCTGCATTATACTGCGTGCTGGTACCAGTGACTCTGTGATGGATGAAGCAGTGCTCTTTTCTTCTGTGGTTTTTAGTGTTCTTGCCTTGTTTGCTTGTTTGTTTGTTTCTTTTATAAGTGTTTGGTTTTTTGTTTGGTTTGTTTTGCTTTTGGTTTTGATTTGTTTTGGTTTTGGTATTTTGTGATGTAGCTGTTGGGGAAAACCATGAAATCAGCTGCAACGTACTCAGAAATGAACACGCACTACAAGGTGTGCTCTGCACAATAAGTCACCAAAATAACATTGTATTGTTTTGAGGTTTTTGTTTGTTTGTTTGTCTTAAACTTTGTTTTTTTTAGTAAATCTCAGCTTTCTCACCATCTTGAAGTTAAGACTAAGAGAACTTGAAGAAACACTGCCATTGGATTACTTTAGGTAATTGAGAGCATATCTAAGCATCAAATAAATAACAGACTCATTTAGTAGATTTAATTAAAACTATCTATATTGTGGTAACTATTGATAGCTGACCTTCAACTAGTTCACAACAAAAAACATACAAAGAGTAATTTCCAGTTCTGGGCTCCTCAGTTCAAGAGAGATATTGAGGTGCTGGAACATGTCCAGAGAAGGGCAACGGGGCTGGTGAAGAGCCTGGAACACAAACCCTATGAGGAGAGGCTGAGGGAGCTGGAGGTGTTTAGTCTGGAGAAGAGGAGGCTCAGGGGGGACCTCATTGCTGTCTACAACTACCTGAAGGAAGGCTATAGCCAGGTGGGGGTTGGTCTCTTCTCCCAGACAACCAGCAACAGAACAAGGGGACACAGTCTCAAGTTGTGCCGGGAGAGGTCTAGGCTGGATGTTAGGAGGAAGTTCTTGCCAGAGAGAGTGATTGGCATTGGAATGGGCTGCCCAGGGAGGTGGTGGAGTTGCCATCCCCGGAGGTGTTCAAGGAAAGCCTGGATGAGGCACTTAGTGTCATGGTCTAGATGACTGGATAGGGCTGGGTGATAAGTTGGCCTGGATGATCTTGGTGGTCTCTTCCAACCTGGTTGATTCTATTCTATTCTATTCTATTCTATTCTATTCTATTCTATTCTATTCTATTCTATTCTATTCCTTATTTTAACTGTGCTCTTATGGATGTTTTGTCTTGTATAAAAAGTAAAATGAAATCTTTATTGAATTTTTATAACAACATATTTCCTGTAAACATACTGATATATATACTCATGTGTATACGTTTTATGTGTCTGACATTACTTAGAAATGCTCTTTGACTGACTGGTAACTCCATAACAATCTGTCTACAGAGACAAAAGTTTTTTTCTTGTAACCATGCAGAAGCTGTGTGGGTCAGAGTTTCTCACTGTCACGATGAGATTCTTGCTATTATTCATCAAAAGCCTCAAAAAAAGGGGCAAAATTGATTTGATTAAGTGTGAGTTGATCTACATATAGAAAAAGTAGTGTCTTAAGTGTAGCAAACTGGGAAAAAGTATACTGGTATATCAAAAACAGTTTAAAACATGCAGAAGTATGAATACTATTTGCTAATGATTTCAGATTCAATTAATGTTAGACATATATGAAAAAGAGGACCTTTAGTATGGCAGACACTAAGTACTAACATGCTCCTGGAGAGGAGGAGGCTCAGGGATGATCTCATTGCTGTCTACAACTACCTGAAGGAGGCTGTAGCCAGGTGGGGGTCAGACTCTTCTCCCAGGCAACCAGAGACAGAACAAAGGGACACAGTCTCAAGTTGTGCTGGGGGAGGTATAGGTTGGATGTTAGAAGGAAGTTCTTGCCAGAGAGAGTGATTGGCATTGGAATGGGGTGCCCTGGGAGGTGGTGGAGTCACCATCCCTGGGGGTGTTCAGGAAAAGCCTGGCTGAGGCACTTAGTGCCATGGTCTAGTTGATTGGATAGGGCTGGGTGCTAGGTTGGACTGGATGATCTTGGAGGTCCCTCCCAACCTGGTTGATTCTGTGATTCTATGATTCTGGAAACACAAAAATTAAACATTTGAAAGCTAGAGCTGCAGAGTTTTAAAGTATGTGCACAAAACATATTTCTATGCATCTGGCCTTGTAATCATGATGTGCTTGATAGAACATTTTTGCAGGATTGTTATCAGATAAACCACTCACAGAAATGCAACATCTAACCTCAAGTTTTATTTTAGGTTTGTTTTTCATCTTTGCATTTATTCTGGAGACTATGGCATCTGGCAACAATTTTCAGGCATGGTGCTCAATCAAAGAGTGAAAGACAAATGATTTTCTGATTTTGAAATGATTGAAATCTTAAAATTCCACTTACACAAATGAAAAATTCAGAATCTCTAGTAAATACGTGGAGTGAACGACTCACAAGGAGCAAAATTGTAATGACGCTAAAGCATTGATGCTTAGAAATTGTTGTGGGATGTGCTATCTAGTCCCGTTCTTACCACATGTGCTCATGCAATTTTGGGCAAGGTACTTAAACCACATCTGCACAAGGACTGGACTTCTGTGGCACTCTGCTGGTGTTAGGTTTCAAAGGCTGAAAGGACACTAATGCTTTGTCGAACACTCACGCTCTGTCTGACATCTGTCACCAGCTAATGCATGAATTTGGTTTCTGTATCTCAGGTTTCCCAGCCCCCAAACCAGAAGTAATGTTACCATATTCCCCAGCAGGGTAGTTGCAGAAATAAGTACTTCTGTATTCATGAAGCACTGGGATATCCTGGTCACGAACTTCTTAGAGCAGCCTGTTAGGGATTAATCATAGTTCCTATTCAGAAATAAAGTTTGAATTGCATGAAGTAAGTAAAGCCTTGGGTCACACACTGACTAATGAGGGTAAAAGAAAATATTGATCATCATATTGATCACTAAGTGAGCATCATACATTCATGGCCTGTAGTGAGACTTGGGTCCTGTGGAAAAGATGTTGTGTAATGGTGTAATTAATGATGATAACATAATGTGTATGTATGAAGGATCAAACTGACATTGCAGTAGAACCTCAAATCTGGCATTTTTGAGCAACTGAACACTCAATCGAGTAAGTTTTTTTAACGTATTTTTGTGAGTAGGTACAATAAATGCATAGCCAGTATTTAACTGTCCATATAAATGAAGGACTGCAGAGAAAAAAAGCAAAGACAGAGCCTTTTTAAATTGTGATTGTTATATTTTGCCTATAAGTAGACTTCTTCTTCCACTGGAACAGCACATTGAGGTTGAACTCAATGAAGCTGAAGTATTATAGCACTGAATCACAAAGTGGTAAATCAGATTGCTCTTCCCCCCCCCCTCTTTTTACAGTTGATATTCTGATGTATTCATCTCGAAGAGAATCTTATCTTGTCACCAAACCATTTTTTCTCTGTAAACTGTAGATTTAGTCAAAAGAGAAAGGGTAGATTTGAATGACATGCAAATTCTCTAGCATACAATTCAGAATGTTTATCCATTTTCTCCTGGTACCTCATGTGTCTACACAGTCTGACTTTCTAAGAGCCTTTTTTGGGAAAAAGGCTATTACAATGTATAGGAAAAAGAATTTTCTTTTGAAATCAGATCTACTGAAGATGCTTCTCTTGACTACCAAACCAAGTCTTGCACTGATAAAAATGCAAGACTTGAATCAACTCTTTTAATACTGAAATCAAATGAATAGGTTCAAACAATCAGGGACAGACATTTATCTGGCCATTTTGTTATACCTGTGTGGGGGAAGGAGAGAAAAAGAGAAAGAAAACATGGAATTACTACTAATGGTTGTCCTTTCAACAGTCAAGTAAAAGCACAGTAACACAGAGGTGAGTGAAAGAAGTTTTGCAAGTCTTGCTTACTTTTGTTCATTCAAAACCTACAGGGACTTTTGATAATCCTTTTATCTTAGCCCCATTTAAACAAACAAACAAACAAACTTAAATGTAGAAGTTGTGTGTGTTTGTTTTTAAAGTAGTATCCTGGTGTGAGCTAGAACAGAGCTAATTCTGTTCAGTAATTTCACTTTTGAACTCACTTTTTGAAATTAACAACAGGTTTCCAGAGACAGGTCTGTTTCTATTAGTAGTAATACCTGATCATAGCATCATGTCATAGTATCATCAGGGTTGGAAGAGACCTCACAGATCATCAAGTCCAACCCTTCACCACAGAGCTCAAGGCTAGACCATGGCACCAAGTGCCACGTCCAATCTTGCCTTGAACAGCTCCAGGGACGGCGACTCCACCACCTCCCTGGGCAGCCCATTCCAGTAGCCAATGACTCTCTCAGTGAAGAACTTTCTCCTCACCTCGAGCCTAAACTTCCCCTGGCACAGCCTGAGGCTGTGTCCTCTCGTTCTGGCGCTGGCCACCTGAGAGAAGAGAGCAACCTCCTCCTGGCTACAACCACCCCTCAGGTAGTTGTAGACAGCAATAAGGTCACCCCTGAGCCTTCTCTTCTCCAGGCTAAACAACCCCAGCTCCCTCAGCCTTTCCTCGTAGGGCTTGTGCTCGAGGCCTCTGATGTTTCCAGTTAGCACCAGGGGTTGGCATGCAGGCCAAGGCCACTGCTAAATCTTGTGTATTACACTGGCACAGGGCAGGGAAAAAGTCTGCACCCGCAAGGAGGAGCGAACAGTTCAGGTGGTTCTAAGCTGACCATCTAGGTTCCATTCCACATATGTCAAATTCATTATAAAGGTGAGTGATCACAAAGGTCAAGCACTCTTGTTCTGTGGCCAGCATCCAAAAAAGACTCTGTCCATTCCATCTTTGATCCCAATTCACAAGTTCCTTAATCTGGTTCAAAAATCCAGTTCCTGAATCCAGTTCCTGTCTGCCACTGTGTCCAGTCTGGGGATTCTGCAACAGCATCACTGGCAACAGTGATGTAATTGCCATCAAGAGGATTTGGCTCAATATTAGTTTTGTGGTTTATTTGTATGTATTTAGTTTTATTTTCATTACTGTTTTTTTTTCCCTTTTCCAGTTCATAAATCTCTCTCCCTTATTCCTTTTCTCTTTCTTTTTGGGAAGGAAGAAGGATAAATGGAGGCTGTATGTTGCTCATTTGGTGTTTTGGCCTAGCCTAACCCTTGACAAGCACCTTTTTGCCCTCCTCACTCCTAGATATATACAATCATAGAATCCACCAGGTTGGAAAAGACCTCCAAGATCATCCAGTCCAATCTAGCACCCAGTCCTATCCAGTCATCAGACCATGGCACCAGGTGCCTCAGCCAGTCTTTTCTTGAACACCTACAGGGACAGCAACTCCACCACCTCCCTGGGCAGCCCATTCCAATGCCAATCACTCTGTCAAGAACTTCCTCCTAATACCTAGCCTATACTGCCCCCAGCACAACTTGAGACTGTGTCCCCTTGTTCTATTGCTGGTTGTTTGGCAGAAGAGACCAACTGTGTTCCAGGCCCCTCACCAGCTTCTTCGTCTTCCTCTCAACATGTTCCAGTATCTCAACATCTCTCTTGAATTGAGGAGCCCAAAACTGGACACAGTACTCAAGATGTGGCCTGACCAGTGCTGAGTACAGGGGCAGAATAACCTCCCTTGCCCTACTGACCACACTGTTCCTGATACAGGCCAGGATGACATTGGTTCTCTTGGCTACCTGGGCACACTGCTGCCTCATCTTCAGCTACTATCTACCAGTACCCCCAGGTCCCTTTCCTCCTGGCTGCTCTCCAGCTGCTCTGTTTCCAGCCTGTAGTGCTGCTTGGGATTGTTGTGGCCAAAGTGTAGAACCCTGCACTTGGCCTTGTTAAATCTCATATCCTTGGCCTCTGCCCACCCATCCAGTCTGTCAAGGTCTCTCTGCAAGGCTCTCCTACCCTCCAACAGATCCACACATGCTCCTAGCTTTTTGTCATCTGCAAACTTACTGATGCTGGACTCAATTCCCTGGTCCAGATCATCAATAAAGATATTGAACAAGACTGGGCCCAGCACTGATCCTATGTATTTGTTGCTGCAGAATTTTTTATTACATACTTATATGTCTGAATACAATTGTTCAAGCTTGCAATTGCATCAATTACCTTGATAGAGCACGTGATTGCTATCATGGAATGCCACACTTCTCCCACAGAAATAAACGTATTCCAGTAGTGGGGGGGTTGTTCTTGCTTGAATACTATATAAGGCACTTTGGGATCATCTCAATTCAAGACAGATGTTGAGATGCTGGAACATGTCCAGAGAAGGGCAATGGGGCTGGTGAAGGGCCTGGAACACAAACCCTATGAGGAGAGGCTGAGGGAGCTGGGGTTGTTTAGCCTGGAGAAGAGGAGGCTCAGGGGTGACCTCATTGCTGTCTACAACTACCTGAAGGGAGGTCGTAGCCAGGTGGGGGTTGGTCTCTTCTCCCAGACAACCAGCAGCAGAATAAGAGGACACAGTCTCAAGTTGTGCCAGGGGAAGCATAGGCTGGATGTTAGGAGGAAGTTGTTGCCAGAGAGAGTGATTGGCATTGGAATGGGCTGCCCAGGGAGGTGGTGGAGTTGTTGTCCCTGGAGGTGTTCAAGAGAAGCCTGGATGAGGCACTTAGTGCCATGGTCTAGTTGACTGGATGGGGCTGGGTGCTAGGTTGGGCTGGATGATCTTGGAGGTCTCTTCCAACCTGACTGATTCTATTCTATCTGTGGATGACAAAAGCTACTGTTAATATCACTGCCTCTTTATCTAAAGCAGGCAAACCTTTTCACCATTTGTATAGTTTTCTCAGAACCACTTGACCAGCACTACTTTCAAACATCGCATCTGCTCCTGGGTGGTCTTTTCCATGTCATTCAGTCACAGAGCTCCACATGGGAAATACATTTTTCTAGATGACACAATAGCACTAAAAGAATGAAAAAAAAAAAACTCTTGAGCAACTGTTTGTGATCACATTATGCATAAATATGTTTTAACAAAACAAATTTACCCAAGAATTTATTTTCTCATGAATAACTTCTCTTACAGATGCTCCCAATGTAATTTTAAAAACTATAGTAAAGTCTTTGGCTATTTAGCAACATTTTAAAGCATATACTTGGGTCATAGGATTTGGTAATAGGATTTAAGTAAGTACTCACAATCAAGCATTTATGGGAAAAGATTCTGTAATGAATGTTGATTACTGGTTTGAGGATCTCCAGCAGTATGAACCAGATTTTGCTCAATAAATAAATACTTCATGAAAACAACACAGGCAAAAAGGGACTAAAGGCTTGCTCATATGTTGGTTTTTAAACCAGGAATATGCAAATATCTGTTTGTGTCCTTTAAGTAAAACTGAAGCAACCTTTTTCACATTGCAAATATATACTGAAACAGACAGCAAAGCCCAAAGCAAGAGAGTGAAATAGAGATATTTGGGAGACCCTTCATTTTAGCTATGCTATAAGGTGATTACCAATGAATGTAAAGGCTGAGGATATTAAAGAGTATAACCAGTTTCCTTGCACAGAACTATACCATTAGCTTCATTTTTTTGACAATTACCCAATGTATCGATTTACCACGGACAATCTTGGACTTCCTTATGTGGCAAGAAAAGAAAACTTCCTGCTTCAATTGCCTTTTCTGCTATTCTTGTCTGTTCTTTTAAGTATTGAACTGGCACCAAATTGCAAGTAGTGTCACTGACAAGCACTGCATTTAGAAGGGCTGATTTAACAAAGTAGCAGAGCAGCAGGCTGGTTATGGCAGTGACAGCAGCACTAAGAGGATTTCAGAGCATTGTTAGACTTTCTAAATCTTTCTCTTATCATCTTTCCAATTTTTAATTTGCTCACTCATTCAATGCAATCTCTTTTCAGAAGTCATTCTGTTTCCCTTTCTGGAAGTCAAGTAGTAAACTGGAGCCATTCCCTGACGCACTTACCTTGGTTCCTTATTTTTTGGCACACATCTATTAATGACTTATTCAGGTTATTCCAGCACTTAACTTTTTGTATCCTGGGCAGAGTGAAAAGCTGCAATAGGCCGTGGAAGCATGTAATTGGTCTTTATACGCTGTCAGTCCTTCTGCTAGAGCAGCCTATGCCAAACACGAAGATGGAAGCGGGAGAGAGAAAAGCTAATCTGGAAAAAGCATCCCAAATTCAATTAGAAATGCTTGGTGTGATAGAAATTAGCATTGAACTGAATAAATTCCAGGCTTTGACAGACTGAAGGTCTGAATGCCAGATGCAAAGTGATAATGTGTGCAAAGGTTGATTCCTCTTAGGAAGTAGCAGCCAAGACGCTGATGAGGTAACCAAGATACCTACTGAAATGTGAGCAAGATGGTTTCATGTACCCAATTGTGCAAAGCCTTTGGAAGATGACTGCAGGAGACATCAGTAAATACGACATCAGTGGAATACAGGAGATTCTGGAGGAAAGCAGATGCTGGGGAGGGAGCAGGTGAAGGGTAACAAATTTATCCCTCATGGATGGGATTGTATGCACATTTCTATGTCATTAGGGTCGCAGGACAGTAAGTAGAGATATCTACCCACAGAACAGTCTGCTGAACTGAGAATAGAGTCTGCTGAAGAAAGAAAGCAGTGACTGGCTTTGCAGAGCAGGAAACTAGTTAGGTGAATACACAATTGCTCTAGCAGCAACCTTTTTTTCCAAAAGATCACTGAAGCCCCAGTGAATCATACAAACCTCCTTAAATTAGATTTTTGGAAGTCAATGCATTATTCCTGTACGAGAGTTTGTATAATCCATGTAATATATACAAAATTTATAGCAGAGCTAACTCTGGGAAAGGTGCAAACACATTTTGGAGGTCAAAATGAGGATTTGAGAAAAGGTCTTTGTTGAATTTCCTCTGATTGATTTTAGAGAAGTGCAAAACATTGCACTTAGAAAGAAGAAATAAGATACACACATTTAAAATAGGCTCTAGTTGGTTATGTATTTGGATGGAAAAGATAAATGCTTATCACAGATCTCAGAATGGCTGTAAGTCATTAGTGCAGTCCTACTGCAAAACAGGAAAATATCATTCTGGAACGAATTAAAATGAATGTGGGATGTATGACATAGGAAGCAAGGTTGTTTTTTTCCCCTGGATTTTACTGGCTTTAGTGGAGCATTGTCTGGAACAGAGTCCAGCAGCATGGTTTAGAGAGGGCTGTGATAAGTGAGAGACAGTAGTAAGAATGATAACTCGTTTAGAAAAAGTGATCTATGAAGAAAAGTTGCAATAATTGCCTTTATTCAATCTAGCAGATAGAAGAATGTTGGGACAGGAAGGAGCAACAGTTCCTTCTACTAGTTAAAAGGCAGATGTAATGAAAGTAGTGAATGCTTCTTCTCTGTGACCATAAAGTGAATTTTCAGCAAAGCAATACAAGATGCCTCTCTAGGCTGTTAGATTTTGTTTATTTGATTGTTTGGTTTTGTTTTAAGAGACAAGACACACTCTCTTAGTGTTTGTCTGAGTGTCTTTTACCCTTCCTATATACAGGTTGGACTAGGCAATACCTTCAGCTCTGTGATTTCCAAGATTCTGTGTTTAGATGACTGAGAAACTCACCAACTATAACAGAAATTTTCAACTCAAGCAGAAAGTAGAGAGGCTATTAATCAGGACAGTCTATGGAGACTCACACCTGTGATTAATGATTTTTTGGTAAAGATGAATGAAAATAACCTGGCAATGTGAAAGACATTCATTGATTATGAGAAAGATACCGACTTGCACCAGAGAATGGAAAACACTGCACTGAAAGTGACTCAGGCATAACAAAACAGTACTTGCAGTTTCTGACAAACACAAGTGAGCTGAGCTTTGGCTGATACAGATGGGAAAGAAGAAAGAGAGAGCCCAGAGCACTCTACTTGTGCTGCATTTATACAAAAGGATCAAAAGGGTCTTTTACTGTCTGAGGATGAAGTGTGCAAACTTGGAGGAGGCAAAGGTACTATTCCTCTCCCAAGTCTGCAGCAAAGTGCAGCATCCCCCAAACAACATAATGAAAGCTCAAATGGGCCGTGAAGAAGAGGGAGCTTAGGCAGAAGATTGGGGGTTGAAGAGAGGGGAGGAAGAATGCTGGTGTTCTGCCAAAATGCAGTTGTTTCTGACTAAGATCCCCAAATGCTTACAGCACTGAATTCCTAAAGTTTATGCCAAATAAATTAAAAATAAATTTCTTTCCCTTGTTTTAAGCTTGACCATTAGCCAAATCCCTTTCAGAAAATGGACAGTGAAGAGCAACCCATATTTTTTAATTTCCACATGTCTTTTTTTTTCTTTCTATTTTTTTTTTTCTCACTGGGAAAACTCATGGTTTCACCAGCACCACGAGAAAAAGATTGGGGCTTTTTTTCCTCACAGGTTTTTACAACCCCAACTAATATGATGTATGTTCTCAGTCATGGAGAATCATAGAATCATAGAATCAACCAGGTTGGAAGAGACCTCCAAGATCATCCAGTCCAACCTAGCACCCAGCCCTAGCCAGTCAACTAGACCATGGCACTAAGTGCTTCATCCAGTCTGTTCTTGAACACCTCCAGGGACAGTGACTCCACCACCTCCCTGGGCAGCCCATTCCAATGCCAATCACTCTCTCTGAGAAGAACTTCCTCCTAACATCCAGCCTAGACCTCCCCTGGCACAACTTGAGACTGCGTCCCCTTGTTCTGTTGCTGGTTGCCTAGCAGAAGAGATCAACCCCCACCTGGCTACAGCCTCCCTTCTGGTCTTCTGGTAATGCTGCATTATAAATGGTAGCATTCACAGCTGCACCGAGCAGGAGAAAAATTAAGATTAAAACTGAAAAGGAGCACTTTTTAAATACAAGCAAAATGGAACAAAACTTGTAGAAAATAGCAAGGCACCAGAAGGAAGTCAAGGAACTGGCACCCTGCTGCACTACTCTGCATTACATTTCTGCTTCTCTATTAGAGTGCATTAGGAAGGAGAATGCAACAGAACAGGGATTACTTACATGGAAAATGCAATAAAGTGCGGTCAAACAAATTGTACTGTGGGCTCATTGTGATCGTAGCAGTCAGGGATGAAACCTAAGAAATGGGAACAATATTACTATTGTGTCAATAAATGTAATTAAGAGGGAGATGATAGTTTTATTCAGAATCCATATTTCCTGCTTGCTAACGTCTTTCTCAGAAATTTACCTTTCCCAATGATGCATCTCATATTAGTTCTTTTCTAGTTCATCCTGTAGTACATTTCCATTAGACACAAGTGGGGGAAAAAAGCAACTGCATTACAAATGACATCAATTCCTAACATAAAGGATGAATTAATTGAAAGAAAAATGTGCTAGGAATGCTATGTCCTAGTTACTCTAAACCCTAATTGAATTTTCACCAAACCTTTAAATTACCTGTGTGGAAGGGAAATGCCTGCTTGCTTGCTTGCTTGTTTGATTATGTTACAGGCCTATTCATGCCTTGTTATTTTTTTTTCACTCAAAAATTGCCTTGTATATAATACATTTCCTTTGGCAGGTGGCATAAAATCTTTCTCTAAGGTATGTGAGTGCTGGAGAAAGCCTGTAGGGGCAAGATGGGGAGGAACAGATGTTGTCCAGTAGGCGGCTTGTGTCCTATGGGCCCGCTACTGTGAGGTTTGGCTGCTGCAGTTCAGTATCAGCAGAGAGCAGACCTTTCCACTGCTAATTCTGGGGAGAGCCTCCAGGGCAGAGCAGCGAATATGACAGAAGGGGCAATCTGCCCATCTCTAGCTGTAGGAGTTTCTATTAGCTGTGGCCCACCCAGAGCTGGCCCTAGCTCTAACCTTCATCCTTATGGGTCACCCTCTGGGTCCAAATTCTGTCCTCATAGTCCTACCTGACCATTCCAGGGCTGTGTCTGACCCTTGTTCCCTTCACTGCTCCTGATTCCAAGTTACACCTGTGCATGAGCTGACATCCTAACCTAGCACTGCATAGGAAAGAAGATTGTTCATATTTCCTGAGGGTCTCAGACTCTACAAAACAACAGAAGCCCTTTCAAGGCCGGGGGACCTATGAATGTTTCTGAGACTTATATTTAAATGTTTTCCCTCAACATACCTCAACTCCCTATCAAACTGAACGTAGGCACCCTCCAACCATCCCACTCATCCTCACTCATGCAAAGAGAACCTGCACACTTGACTATATGAAAGCTGTATGGCTGTTCATGCAAGCAGAGGTCCTGCTACAGGCATGGGTCTTCAGAAGAGGTCTTCACATGGGAATGCATCCTGGTGCTGGGCACTATGTGCTCGTAAAGCCCTGAACTCATGCAATTGCAGTAAGAATAGCTGGGAGGCCTGACACATGCATAAGAACTTCACAAACTCTGGTGGATGGCCTTGGGTGGCTCATAGGAATTAAAGGGTATTGCTTCTCTTCTCTGTAATTCAGTGGTAATTTCTTCATTAACAGCATACACTGCAGACACTGAGGAACAGCTGTCATAGAAGACAAATGGGCACTGAAAGCATGGAGAACCATGGTAAAACATACACAACCGTAACGAATTGTTGTGTAGGGTCTAGCTGTCTTCAAAGGATGATTTGTATTGCAGTGGCTTGGAAAAAACCTGAGTATGATGAATGTAAGTGTATAACTTAAACCTAGTTAATTTCTTAATTCATTACAATACTTCTTTCCTATAAGCAGCTCCTAAAATTATTGATTAAACAAACAAAACCTAGGTTGATTTTTGGCTGGCAAATACTCCAGCCCTAAATCAAATGTTGAATCTGAGGCAGCAGTGTGCTTATCAGCCTCAGGTCATGTCCTTAATGCTCAATGAAAGGGAAACCTGTTTCTCATTCAGTGATTGCTCAGCTATAATAAACTGCTAACATTTTTTAATTTGATACTTTACATACTCATTAAACTCTGGTATCATATAACAGGGCAGAAGGTTTGACTTTTTCCCCAGGAGCAATTTTCTCCTGAAGCCTGAATATTTCATTGCTGTACTGTAATTTAAAGGGTTATGGAGGCTTGGTGAAATAAATTACACTGTTTATGAAAATAGCCAAAACCAAAAACAAACTGAAATAAAACCCCCACTCAGCTACTCAGCTTCGCTTCATGTACTGTTCAGTGGCCAGCAATCACATACAGGGGAACAGGATATGAACAGAGAACTTGATAGCTGAACTATCACAGTCTTTATCTCCAAGGGAGGAGAAAGGAAAGCCACAGGAAAGCTATCTTAATAACTGATTTACTATGATACTTATTTTCCAATATATACAGAAAAAAACCCAAACCAAAGCAAAACCCTACCAAACACCACACAGACACGTTGATTTGATTCATCTAGTTAGAGAATGCAGAAAAAAATACAGACCAAAGTGCCTTGCATAACTGAACAACTACTCCAGTATCAGAAAATAAACCAGGCAGTTTGGTGTTAAGGCTTAAGCTTTCAACTTTCCTTCAAACTGTATTTCTACGTGAGTCAGAGGGAGTGGGATCAAGCATGAAAGCTGTGCTAAATCATCCATTAAAAGGGAAAATGATAAAGAACTAAGGTTAAGAATCAGAAATAACTTTTATACTAAAAAAGAGTAGATTTAGACTATATATATAAGGAAGAAATGTTTTATGAATGTGGTAAAACACTGGAAGAGGTTGCCCAGATAGGTGTCAGGAGATTCATTCCTGGAATCATTCAAGGTCCAGTTGGATCGGCCTTTGAGCAACCTCATCTAGTTAAAGATGCCTCTGCTTACTGCAGGGAAGTTGGACTAGATAATCTTTAAAGATTTCTTTCAACACAAAACCAATCTTTGACTCTATAATTCTGTAATTCTAAAACTACAGGAAAATAGATGCTCCTCATGACATCAAAACCAAGCAAGCACCCTATAGATGAGCCTTTCCTTCGTTACAAAATGTTGTAGTATAAACCCCAAAGTAATCATAGACTGACAATATCTCTCACGAGAAGAAAAAGGCAGAAAGGAAATCCAGAATTAGAGTGGAAGGAAACTTGAGGAGGTTAATGATAGAAATGAACAGATCTGAAGAGATGCCAATATGAGACTACAGAAGGAAACAAATGATTGTGGAGACCATAAGAAAATAAAAGCTAAAGGGAAATATGAAGACAAAACAGCAGAGCAACCCCACAGAAAGACCAGGGAGAAAAGATAATATTTTTTTCTGGAAGGTAGGTTTTGCTGCATGATTGACATGCAGGCTGAGAATGACCTTCTACTTATGAAGAGTGGAGCAGATGACACATGTAGATTAGGATTTCACTAGGAGATCATATTCACAATCTCCCTAGTCCAGAACCAGCTCCAACAGTGACTATCTACTGCTAATATACAACTGCAAGGATTCTGTAGTAGCTAAATCTTGTATAAACTACTCCCATACAAGTCCTATATATTTCCCAGAAGTTAGGGATTGTTTCAAGACTGAAGCTCATTTCACTTGATTCCACAGATAAGCTCCAGGTATTTCCTGTTGTTCTTTTAAACCTCCAAACCTTCTTTGAATCTTTTTACATTCTTTACATCAAACTGTATTAAGTTGCAGATGCTTTACTGGCCCCTCTGCTGATTTATCCTCTGTAAAGCCCTATTTCTCTCAGTTGGGAAAACAGAAGGATTTCTGACAACTACATTCACAGTCTTTTGATACTTCAGTCAGTATGCAAAGTTAGCTTTGGTGATTCTGGTAATAAACTACCATTTTTACATGCACATATCTTTATTAGTCTTTAACTCACATTAACAACTTTTTCAATTGCAACCAATTTGGTTTGCAACATGGACTGATTTAAGAGTCCATGCAATTAATTACTTTTGGATTAAGTTCATTTAAACTGTTCCTAGTGCTACATGTCAGTTTGCAAAAGGCAGAAGACCGAAGTTAATCTGAAGTANCAAAGCAAATGGAGGGTGAGGTTAGAAAGCAAGATGGAGTTCAGCCAGCAGCCACAAACTCCCCAGCAGGCAAAGGCAGAAGAGAACAGCCCAGCACGAAGTGCCCAAGCGAAGTGCAGAGCAAAAGTGACCTAATCTTTGTTTTGCTTTTCCTTTGTACACATCTCAGCAAGACTGTGAGCGAAGTAGACCTCACCATTGTTTTCATTTCTCAGCCTATCATCTAGTTCTTCTCACCAAAACATTCTAGCTAGCTTCAAACTAGCACAAGTACATCTTGGGTTTAAAATGGAAGAGGATGGATTGGTATTTTATTTTAGGAAGAAATTCTTTTCTGTGAGGATAGTGAGGCACTGGAACATGTTGCCCCGGGAAGTTGTGGATGGCCCCCTCCCTGGGGTGCTCAAGGCCAGGCTGGTGGGGTTTTGAGCAACTTGATCTAACAGAATGTGTCCTTGCCCATGGCAGGGTAGTTGGATATAGATGATCTTGAGGGCAACTTCCAACACACATATGATATAATACGGACATCAGGTTTCAGCAGCTGCTGTTTCATACTGTAGATGTGCTCCTATTGCCTAATAAAAATTTCTAAGGCAGATATAACCACTCTTAATCAGTTTTGCAGGAATAATGTCTTTCCTTGAAAACTATCTCCTAGTTTTGATCTATTCACTCCTCCACTGTCTGTTCTGTTCTTGACACATTGGACGAAACAAACCAATAAAGTATAGGGGAAGTAAGTTAGGCACAAGAACATGCTCTTTGTGAATTAGTGGGGAGATAGAATTTGTGGTGGAAGGGAGGTAATGAAATTCAATAAATGACTGAGAGAGGGAGCATTGCAAGACAGAGATGTGGAAAGATTGGATCTCCCGTGAGAAGATGAAAGTACAGTCCAGTAATTGGGAACAGTGAGGGCCCATTTGGAGGGAAAAGAGGAAAGGAAGTAGTTAAGATACTGTAGTTGTTTTCAGAGCTTCGGTTCAGCTCCAGTGCACTGAAGTAGCAATGTCAAAAAGTAAAAGACAATGGAGTGGGAAACATGTTGGCTGGTTTTACTGAAAGACACATGGGTTTTTATCATAAGTGTGCATTTGCAATAACTTTTGTGTGAAGAGAGCTTACTAAACAGTATTAAGCACTAAAAATAACTAACATTTTGAGAAAGAATCTGGACTTTTCCTACTCATTTCATGTATACCCAGACCTACTGTGCATGCATGGTGTAGCACTGGGATTACACACTGTAGTGTTATTCAAATATGCAAAGTCCCATTGACATTGTAGTCAGGGGAGAGTATGGTTTAATGTATCTGTAATCCACATATTAAAGCTCTCTAAGTATGATTTGACATGACAGTCTGTAATGCCTCTAATCTTTAACTTTCTATTGTGCCTGTGACATATATGCCACAAATTACAGTATAGGCCTGTCTCATGAAATTCCATTTATGATCTGCATTTTTTGTTAACACTTACTTGGTTACATATATATATATATATGTGTGTACATATATACATGTATATGCCTAAAGCTTTTAAATACCTATCCACATAAGATAGGAATTCAGAAGTAAGTCTTCAGTTCCCCCTGCTGTGCCTATGCGTTGAAATTAAGTAACCTCAAAGGGTTGTACAATGTCTGTGCCATCAGTGGGGGGAGGAATAAAAGGGAGATGTATATGGATGCACTAATACTTAAACTGCAAGCTACCAATTCCACTGACATGCCACAAATGTCCAGTGATCCACTACAAGCCAAGTCACCTTCCTGAATTCTCATCAAGCACTCACTAAATATGGTAAGTTGCTATTCCCTAGCTCACAGTTGTAGGGAGGATCCTGAAGGGTTGGACAGTAGATCCTATGCCACATATCAATGCCACAAAGTTAATGGAGCTGGGTCTGGCAATAAGCACTTCTTCCTAACAAAGTCCTTTTGCTTTTATGAAAAGAAGAGATGGCAGCTGCTAGGGAGGGGCAACCAACATTTTTTTCCTAAGAGCCTAAGGGCCACTGAAACGGACGATAGGGACCATAATAAGACAGACTTGGTGCCAGTAGCATCTACAATGAACTTATGTGACTCTACTGATCATTAGCTTTGAGACAAAACTGCATAATTCAGACTATCTGGTGTCATCTGTGAGTGCTAGAACCTGTCTGCCTGTATAGTGGAGCAAGGTACTTAATGGTGTGTGCTTTGGGTGTTTAACTAGGCATGTCATATTTTTCAGCAGCAGCACTGTTAGCAATAAAGCTGTATTTGCCATAGGTAGAAGGCAGTTCCAAAACCAGCCCCTGCTAGTTAACATTTATATCCCCAAAGAATTGTTCTTGGATCCAGAAATGAGATTTCTTAATGGGGGGAAAAGGGTGTTTCATGGTAGTAGCATGCATGGATGGAGAGGAACTCTAAGTAACAAAATCCCTTTTGAATTGTACTGAAAACAATCTGATAATCAGAGTCTGTAATGTATATGTAAATACATACACACAAATGCTTAGGTAGAGGGGCTTTTAAGAATGATTTCATGCATCTAGAGATACCGTAATTGTATGAGGATGCAGCCCTACTCACTACTTCAGGGTAGAGAGAAGACTCAGGAGGATGTTGTTTTAATATTAAGCAGATCATGCATCTATATCTCTGAGCCCTTCTCTGTTCACACTGCCATCCTATCATTAGCTCAATCAAATGCTCCTAATTTAATATGCTTTGTCTTTTCCATAAAAAATGAAAGTGCCTGTCGAAATGATTAGATCACTATAAAGAAAAGGTCTGTTGTGATCTTTCTATGCAGTATTTCATGTGGAGAAACACACTAATCCTCACTATGCAGCATTCCTTTTTCTGGGCCTGATTGGGTTCCACAAATAGCAAATGCTCAAGCTGACAATATTCATTTGCATACCTCGTTTGTTTGCCTGCTGCTTTTCTACTGGGACCTGTCCCAGGCTGCTTTGAAACCTTTCAGTGACCACTTATATTAGTCTGTTTTTTCCACTCAAGAACCGTCTGATATTTTTATGGTAGCTTTTGAACATTTAATCTCCCTGTCTTTTTACTGCTGCCCAAGCAACATATTTCCTGAGTCACACCAGAGACTCTTCCTTTCAACAACTTCTAATTAGCCTGCTGAGGATGAGACCTCGGCAAAGTAATTTTAAGGGTAACTTCCTTGCTCTGGCTCCAGTGCTTCCTGCTTACCAGAGCTCACTGCTTAAGAAGCTTATCAGCTAACTTCCTGCTGGTGAGACACTTGCCAATCATCTGACATTACTCGTTCACTGTATCAATGAGCTGGATGGCTGTTTCTAGAATAATAAGAATCAGAAAGAGGAACTGACCTTGTACAAAAGAGCGTTGTGGCTTGCATGAAGAACACAGCTGCTGTTGCGAGTGAGGATTTCAATTCTGGAGCACACACAGTATTACTAGGTGTAAATATTCCTCCTTCTGCCTGAAATGCATGCAAAGATGGCCTTTGCACAGCCTGTCTCTTCTGGCTCTTGATATTCGTTACCCTGAAATTTAAAGGAGATTTTTCACTTTCTCCATAATGAAGGAATGATTCCCTTGTGTTGTTTTCCATCTCCTCACTTCTCTGCTAGACAATGCTATTTTAAAAGCAAACAAATTTTCTGGTGTGTTAATCTTAATTCTGCTTTCTCACAAAATGACAGTGCAGTCAGTGCAAACAGCCTTAAACTTGGGCAGTTAAGCAGCACGCAGTATTGAAGTCGATTCCGAGAGCTTTGTATTCCATACTGACCCACTCTGACCATTTCTCAAATTAGAAAATCTCTTTGTATTGCAATTTAGAGAATATCAAATATACAAAACATAGTTTGTTTGGGGTTTTTTTGCTATTGCCTCTCAAATCTTTCTCTCCTTATTAAAGAGTGGGGTATATTTATGACATTATTCCTGCTGAACCTAGCGTGTTTCATCCATGAGCCAGTGAAGAAATGTGGGGAGAGAAAAAAAGAAAGAAACCCAACCAAAACCCACAAACTGATTAGAAATGATGGCTTTGTAGTGTTCTCTCATTAGAGAGTTGTCCCTGACAGAATGAATGCATTCTCTAAGGATTTGTACAAATTTGGAGGTATTGTTTAGCCTTCTCTCTTTATAGTGTTCATTTGGAATTACTGTCTCGATTGAAGAATTTACCAGCATCACCTGTGTTTCAGTTCTACAACACCGAGATCTCTGCTACATTGAAACAGCTACTCCAACAAACAGTGAATGTTTACTATTCAATCAGTTTCTCCATGCATTTTCTATGAAGAGATACTTAAAACACTTAAATTCTTACTACAAGCATTAACTGATTTTATGGAGCAATCTGTTCTCAGGATGACTTCAATCAACAGATGAATAATTTCTTTTCTGTGATAAGCATATTATAAACACTCAGACACAGAGAAAGAGACAGATAGGACATACCTTTATCCTTTGTGTCAGACTTCAGACAGGGAAGGAGCCTCTTCTGATTTTTCTTCATCCCATATGTTAGGCCATAACATAACTCGGTTCTGACCACGCTGCCTTATGCTTTACTGGCTGCTTGCCCATTTCTTGGGGCAATTTCACAACGTGTGTCTTGAGCTCTATTTGATTCACTCCTCTGAGGTTGATTTTGTCCCTTGGTGCCAGTGTCTGTAATATAATTGCCTGTATGCAGGCTGCTTGCAGACAGAATTCTTCTGCTGGGTACATTTTGACACACCCCATGTGGTCCTTGCGGTTTGCCAAAGCACTTGATGCATTGCAACCTGTTTTCTTGTCAGCAACAAGTGCCTTCCATGATGCCTTTTTTTTTTCTCTGCTGTCCAGACATCATTTTCATAAAGACACTCATCTTTTTGGGGGGGTTCTTCTCTTCAGAAATAGAGTTACTAGCTAAGGATAATAAAATCTGTCACAAAATTTGCTATATATTTGTTAGTGAGTCACAATTAAAAATCAAAAGAGAAAACAGTTTAGTAACATTGATTAGATCCAAAAAAACGATTCAAGGGACAAAAGCTCCCCTTCTTTTATGCAATCAACTTATTCACTCAGAGAAAATAGAATTGGCTTCACTTTCCACTTTGGTATGACTGTCTTTACAATATCCCTTAACTAAACCAACAACTTATGGAAGGCAATGGCACTTTTCCAACACTTCTCATTGAAAGTGTGACAATGCACAGCACAAAGATGAGGAAAAATTGTATCAAAAGTGAATGTAAGAGAAGCATCACTCTATCTTCATGATTTGGGCATTCACCTGAATGGAAAAGTGCTTTTTTTCAAGACTATTCAAACAGCTGTTAATATGAATCATAGACTCATAGAATCAACCAGATTGGAAGAGACCTCCGAGATCATCCAGTCCAACCTAGCACCCAGCCCTATCCAGTCAACCAGACCATGGCACTAAGTGCCTCAGCCAGGCTTTTCCTGAACACCTCCAGGGACGGTGACTCCACCACCTCCCTGGGCAGTGCATTCCAATGGCAAATCACTCTCTCTGTGAAGAATTTCCTCCTAAAATCCCTCCTAATTTCCTCCTATGTTTTACCTTCAGTGGTCTTTGGATAAATGCATTAACACTACACAATAACAGGAAGGGCACTGCACAGTCATACCTCTAAGTAACTCAGACAAGAACAGTTGGGGTTTTGGTGGTTTATTTGGGTTTTGTTTTTGGGTTTTGATATGTTGTTGGTTTTTTTTTTCTACAGTATGCCAGTACTTGTATGTAAACATTTGAATTCCAAGTTTCACTTTATCACACAAGTATTTGTGAACAAACCTTGTAGATATTACCTTATCTATTTACAAGAAATACTTAATTCTCTCTTATATGATGTGGCCAACATTAGCAGGCGTCGCTAATCTGAAATGAATTTGCAATACTCTAGGACTTTGAAGGTTAGATTCTGGTGCTTGGAACTGTAGATCAGTTTATTTCCAAAGTGAAGGCATTACAGATACTGTAAAAGCATTCTAAGTGAATGAAGCTGACTGCAGTGAAGTTTGTTTGTATTTTTTCAATATTCAATCACCTATTTTTGGAAAAGTATGACATTTGCACAGACATTCCATCTGTATGTCTGCACTAGATGCCTTCTTAACTCTATTCAAACATTTTGAGTCCAAATGAACCTGCTGAGCCTCACGTTGTTAGTGCAAACAAGTCACGTGGATGTAAGAATTAAAATGCATTCTCCATGCATTCTATATAGGGGGTTGGAGCTGGATGATCCTTGAGGTCCCTTCCAACCTAAACCATTCTATGATTCTATGAAATCTCAAAATAGTTGATGTACAGGCTTAACCCTCCTGGGAGGAGTGGTCTTGAACCTGACTCCAAGTGGTCTTGACCCCTGTCCAGCGGTGGGTCTGAACACTAACATGTGATGGTTAGCCTGCTCCCTCTCAAAATCCACCCCTGCTCTCCCTCTCTCAAAATCCACCAAAGCAGGGAGACATCCAGTTTTTCTCTCTCTCTGCCCTCCCTCCCTGCCTGCTAGCATCACCATTCCTATTTCCTGCTGGTCTTATTGTTTCACCATGTGGCCATCATCACCATGAGGCAGACAAAACCCATTGCCATCAAATCTGGTTGTATATTTACATATTTTGTGCCTTGTTTTCCCTTCCCTACAACTTTGTAACTTCTCTACCTCATATACCTTTTATTTATTGTTAAACTTTTTCTTCTTTTAACTGAAAAGCCCCTCCTAGGAAAACAAAGCTGCCCAGAAGGACTCAAAGCTACCCCCTCTTTCTTCCTCTACTTTCCCAGAGAGCCCAAAAAACCGCAAACCAGCAAAGGTTATGTTGTTATTTGTTAGTGGAAAGATTAGAGTGGAGAGGAATAGATCCAGCATCACAGAGCAGAGTGGGACAAATTGTTGACATTTTGACTTTTTATCCCTCTCAGCAAACCAATGAATGATATAGACTTCATCATTATTTTATTTTTTACAAGCAATGATCTATTTTCTCTCATTAAAATATTCCAATTAGCCTCAAACCAGCACTCTAAGCATCTGCCTAACTAAAGTGTGCACATATTTATGGCCAAAGAGAAATGCTAAATGAACATAATCAAGTAATTAACCCTTTTCTTCAGAAATGCCTTCATATTTTTCTAACTGAGTTTGGCTCCTTTTGATTGGTAAAAAGCCAGGAATGTCCTCCCTCTACTCTTTCTCTTCTGTACCTCAAACCAAAGTAACATTTTTACCCAAAAGGGTAACAATTCTATCTATTTTACAAGCAATTTATCTTAATATTGTAACAGAAATACTGATTAACTGATCAGTGACTGATGCAGTGCACTACGGGTCAGCTTCTCACCCAGTGTTTCATTATGTCTCATCTCCGTAGCTAATCAAGTACGAAGCACTCGCCCCATGCCCAAGCAATGTGCTGCACGTACCTAAAGTGATAAGTAAGTGCTGGAAGGTCTTGAGTTCACATTCCAAATTATGCAGTCTACATAGTGCCCCCACATGCAGCTTCAACCTTGGTTCCATCAAAGCTGCACCTGAAAGGGTCCTCCTGAGCATTCAACCATGAAAACTTTGTGCACTCACATTGCACAGGTTTGTTTTTTTTTTGCCCTGATGGAAGCAGCCCTAATACCTCACGTGGATGAAACAAGAATCTTGACAGGTCCTCTAGTCTTCCTTCCTTTTTATCTCCTTTTGAAAATTTCCCACTAGAAGTACTTCTTCAAGATAGGGGTGCAGATAAGGCTCTCCTCTTGGTACTGTGGACAGGGATCAGAGTGAAAAGAGCACTGATAAGTCCGTCTTTAATGCTCTGTTCACATCAAGGAAACTGCTTTCTTTGATAATGACATTATCAAATACAGTTATTTATTTCATGATATGGAGCACACTGCCTGGGGGATAATGAATAATTCATTGGTTGAGATTGAAAAGATATTTTTATGCTTGGGACTTGTATTGGGAAGATGAAAATAATATTCCATTCTTTAAAGAATTTAAGAAGTTCTGAATGATCAAAAATTAAGTGAATTGAAGCAAGCTTATAGGGTTTTTCCTAGATAAATGGATGTGGAAGGAAACAAGGGCACATAAAACCTTTAGATTAAATATTCTTTGGCATGAAGATAAGACACTGAAGGTTACTCTACCTCTGCTTTTCCCTTTGGCAGTTGGTTGAAGAAAATAAATGAACTGCATGCTGATGCTGCCCCACAAGTTGTCAGCCTGCAGAGTTTAGCCTACAATGGAAGATAAACCTTTGCTTATAGTTGAATGGCACAAGCTACTTTTCACCAAAGGCAATGAAGAAACTGTCTTCCTTTTGACTGCACACAGAGATGATGTCGCTAAGACAAGATGCAAAGCCAAAAAGCTCTTCCCCTTAAGTTGTAAACCCCTTCTCTGTTTTATTAATCTGCAAATGTCTCACACATTTATAGTGCTGTATAAGTAATAATGTAAGGGAACATTAAGTTGATCTTAATAGAAGCATTCCATTAGTCCTTTCAAGCATGCAAACATACATGGAGAGTACCTTCCTTAAGTAATCAGATTTCATGATTTGGAAATTTACTTTAAAGTGGCAGCTTCCAGAAGTTGTATAAGACAGAAATGGTTCTTTAAAACTGTGGAGAAGGTAGGAGTGGATCAGCAATGTGTAGCTTCTGACATTACTCTGAAATATTCATTTTGGTAAATATGCTCCATTGTTCTACTTTGGCAGTGTACTATTTCATGCTTTACAGTGCTGTGAAGTATTATATTTGACATTTCATTGCCCTGTATGAAAAATGTTGAGAGTGCATGGTGTTAAGACATTGGATCTGAGATCACTGTGCTAATACAAAAGTCATGGGTTTAAATTTACATAGGTGAAGTTCTAATGAAGTTGTTAAACGGAATCATCTGATAATAAGCATTTATACAAATACAACACAGTCACAGAGCATTTTAAAGCAAACTAATTGTGATGAGTGTATGCTAGGGAGTCTCAAATTCAAAGCATGGTATAGATTATTCTGCTTGAAAATAAACCTATGATGTCATCCTGGATGAGCTATTGTATTTAACTAAATCATAGAATCACAGAATCGTAGAATGGTTGAGGTTGGAAGGGACCTCAAAGAACATCCAGCTCCAACCTCCCGCCATAGGAGGTTGTCCCTACACCTCCCACTAAAATGGGTCACTCAAGGCCTCATCCAACCTGGCTTTGAACACCTCCAGGGAGGGAGCAGGCACAATCTCCCTTGGCAAGCTGTTTCAGTGTCTCACCACCCTCACTGTAAAGAACTCTTTCCTAACATCTAGTGTGAATCTCCCCTCTTCCAGATTAAACCCATTACCCCTCGTCCTGTCATTACAAGGCTTTATAAATAGTCCCTCTACAGCCTTCCTGTAGGCCACTTTCAGATATTGGAAGGCTACTATAAGGTCTCCTCAAAGCCTTCTCTTCTCCAGGCTGAAGAGTCCCAACTCTTGTAGCCTGTCCTCACAGCAGAGCTGCTGCAGCCCTCTGATCATCTTCGTGGCCCTCCTCTGGACTCACTTCAACAGTGAGTCCTTCTTGTGTTGGGGGCTTCAGAACTGCAGACAGTACTTCAGATGGGATGTGACAAGAGCAGAGTAAAGGGGGGAGAATCACCTCCTTATGTTTGCCCTTTTCCAGTAAGCAGAAACTCCACCAGTCTGCCATGACCTTTCAAATATGATGGGCAGTGGTTTAGCAACTTCATCCGCCAGTTCCCTCAAGACCCGTGAGTGGATCTTGCCAGTCCCCATGGACTTGTGCACATTCACATTCCTTAGGTGCTCACAAACATGATCATCAATTATAGTGGGCAGATCTTTCTTCTCCCAGTCCTTACTTTTGCTCTCTGAGATTTGGACATTGTGGCCGCAGCCCTTGCCATTGAAGACTGAGGCAAAGAAGTTATTAAGCACCTCAGCCTTATCCATATCCTTTGTCACCAGCTTTCTGTTTCCTTTCTGGAAGGGTCCCACATTCTCCCTTGTCCTCCTTTTCTCATTAATAGACCTGAAGAAGTTGTTCTTGTACCCATTAATGTCCCTAGCTGGATCCAATTCCAGCTGTCCTTTAGCTTTCCTAACCTGAGCTCTGATTGTACAAACAATTCCTTTGTATTCATCCCAGGCTACCTGTCCTTGCTTCCACTCTCTGTAGGCTTTCTTCTTGCATCTAAGTGTGTCCAGGAGCTCTCCATTCATTCCATCCTCGCGGCATTCTTACCTGCCTTCCTCTTTTTTTGGATTTTTCTCTTTTGGGGGATTTTACTTTGCAATATTGTAACTGCCCTTAGTGGGAAATATTTGTTTTCTTTGGGATTTTTTCTTAATTCCAAGCAATAGAAAGAAAACATGGAGGGGAAAAACAGAGTTTGAATATTTCTTACATAGCTACAGGCAAAGCATTCACAAAAGCAGGACCTTCTGGCTGGAAAAAAAATAAAGATATCTAAGATAAAAATATTTTAATATGTACAATATATAACCACAAGATTTTAAGCTTGTATCTTTTTTTTTAAACCCCAAAATATTCAATAGTAGTGTTATTTTGTTATTTTTCTCAGAAAAATAGATTTGGTTATGAAAATCAACAGGCAATTCCCCAAAATCCACCATGTCTTCCATCACGAATCCTAGTATGACGAAAATTGACATTGCATAGGAGGCACAGGATCACAGGATCACAGGATCGGAGGATGTTAGGGGTTGGAAGGGACCCAAAGAGATCATTGAGTCCAACCCCCCCTGCCAGAGTAGGACAATACTATCTAACACAGATCACAGAGGAACACATCCAGATAGGCCTTGAAAGGCTCCAGAGAAGGAGACTCCACAACCTCTCCGGGGAGCCTATTCCAATGCTTTGTGACCCTTACAGTAAAGAAGTTCCCCCTTGTGTTGAGGCAGAACCTCTTTTGCTGCAACTTACACCCATTGCTCCTTGTCCTATCCCAGGGAGCAAGTGAGCAGAGCCACATATCTAAGAGTTTCGTATCCTACAACTTTGCATTGATCTCAATGGCTGCACTTCTTAGCTGCCATCTACATGGCTGATTTAGTGCCCTACACAAGCTGCAGGTATCCCATCAAGCACACATAATGGCACTGCTTTTCTTTTTTCCCCTATTTTTTTCCACCATGATGGTAACTAGTTTCAGCTTAGCCTTGTCCAGAAGTGCTCCTGCATCTTAGAGGCAGCCTTAGCTCCTGGGCTATCTTTCAAAAATTGATTTGTTTAATCTCTGCAACGAAGTCTTTTCAAAGCCCTGTCCAGGCAATCCACATTCCAGCTTTTTGCTGTACAAGGCAGCAGAGCTCTGCACAAGGCTGAACTAAATTTTGAGTGGAAAATCACTTCTTCATAATTTACAGAATGCAGTCTATTTCAAAGAAAACCACAGGATAGTGTTCTATCCTAAATCCAGCCTACAAGTGAAAAAATGTTTAGAGCTCCTGAAGAAAGTCATCTTTACAGGCCCTGGAGCACTCAAGTTGAATCTTATGACAGCTTCTTTCTCACGTTATTCATTTCTTTAACAGAAGATCACATCTAACAATCCTCACACCCAGTTTCCAGGAGCAACATAACATTTGGGGTCTGGGTTGACAAAAAGCTCAACATGAGCCGGCAGTGTGCACATGCAGCCCAGACAGCCAACTGTGTGTTGGGCTGCATCAAGAGAAGTGTGGCCAGCAGGGCAAGGGAGGGGATTCTCCCCCTTTACTCTGCTCTCCTCAGACCCCACTTGGAGTACTGTGTGCAGTTCTGGAGCCCCCAACACAAGAAGGACATGGAACTGCTGGAGCGGGTCCAGAGGAGAGCCACAAAGATGATCAGAGGGCTGCAGCA
The DNA here is from genome assembly GCA_013400475.1 of Tricholaema leucomelas. Taxonomy (NCBI): domain Eukaryota; kingdom Metazoa; phylum Chordata; class Aves; order Piciformes; family Lybiidae; genus Tricholaema lacrymosa; species Tricholaema leucomelas. Next base: position 51,343 of record WAAF01004054.1, on the reverse strand, counting down.
GCTCTGCTATGAGGACAGGCTGAGAGAGTTGGGGCTCTGCAGCCTGGAGAAGAGAAGGCTTCGAGGAGACCTTAGAGTGGCTTTCCAGGATCTGAAGGGAGCCTACAGGAAAGCTGGGGAGGGACTATTGACAAGGTCTAGCAATGTCAGGACGAGGGGGAATGGGTTTAA
>WAAF01004054.1:18634-50981 GCA_013400475.1 Tricholaema leucomelas | reverse complement strand
CCCCCCCAACTTATTTACAACTAACCACACAAGTTCTTGTATGCAGTTTGCAAAGCTGTTTTACAGAACGTTTCTATACAATGGAATTTTAAAGATTTTAGGAATAACTCTAATAGAGAGTCCTGCACTTTAACTTACCGCTTATGAAGTTAGCTAAATTACTTTAGCAACTTGAGTAAAGAATGAAGAACACTCACTAGTCCTCAGTTTTAACGTTTGTGGCCCAAAACGCAGGCAGGAAAATATTCAGTAGAAGTTTTGTGGTGAATCCCACATCGAGTCAGCTGCTGGCACGGCAGGCTGTGATGGCGGGCGGAGGGCAGGTAATCGAGGAATCGGGCATACAGGCAAACATGGCAAGGCGAGCGAGCAATCAAGAAAGCAAACCCCTTATGCCCCTTTTATAAGATAATGGCTGAGGCTAATGGTCTCATTGGCCATATTATCACCCAATCACCTTTGATAATCACCCAGATACACCCCAAAAGGAAGAATCCACAGGCTATTCCCTTCCAACAACGGGGGGTGCATACGCCTTTCACGCGACAGGAGGGTGGTCTTATGGACCCCCTCTTGTGCAACCAGAGAAAACCAGCTTGGGCTGTCAGGGTCTCTCTGCCCTGTTTTCCCGCCACTGGCCGCATTGCAGAAAAGGCAGTTAAACACACTCGAGCCCATTCTGAGTCCTAAGGACTCTCTACCACATGTTGAAATTGAGTTGACAAAAGCGTCTGGTAGTTTTTAGGAGTTTTATTTTGGCAAGCAAGGAGCAATGCTGGGCGCAGGGGGGTTTATCTCCGCAGCTGCACACTGTACACATGCGGTTGCAGGATTTTTATTTCCCGCTCAGATACATATCCATAAAGCAATTTAATACATATTCTATACATTCCCGAAGCGCTTGCGGCTTTTCCTGGAACTGTTGCACACGCGTGCTAATCCTCCTGGGGGTCTCTCTGGTGGTCGTGAGGCTGAAGTAACAAGTCTTCCTCAGGGGTCGTTGTGACTCAGCTCTTAGTGTCTTCATGGCCACGAGCTTTTCGGTTTCTTATCTACCATGTTCATGGTGTTTCTTCTATTATCTTTCATCCCTAGCCTCGTTCAGTTAGCCCCGGCACACTCCTGCTTCGCTCACATCCCACACTGCCAGGGAGCTATCTCTCATAGCACTTGTTATCACTCGCAGGTTTTAACGTCTTCAGCTTAGTTAGCCCCGGCACACCCCTGTTTTGTTCACGTCCCACATTAACAGGGGGCTATCTCTTCACAGTGCTTGCTGTTATCGCTTGCAGTTCCAACGCATCTAGCTTAGTTAGCCCCAACACATCCTGCTCCTGCTCTGCTCTGCCATTCTCATACTGACATAGTTTTATTTTCTCATATTTTTGTATTCTGCTTTGCCCTGTCCCACATTGACACGGGTACCATTTTTCACATTACTGTTACAGGCATGGGTTTGATTTTGTAATACTGTATGAGAACCCAAGTTGTTTCCGTTGGTTTAAACAGTGGCACTGAGGGGTGAGGGTACACGCGGTCTGGGGACGGTGCCCCTGTCCTGTGCCTGCCCCGCCGGAGGTGACGGGTAAATGGGGGCCTTCCTGGGAAGCGGGAGTGAGCAAAGGGCCGAAGGAAGCTGCTTGGCTGGGCTCGGCTGTGCTCTGCTCCCCCTCTCCTCGCACCTGCTCACAGCCTAGTCTGCACACACCTACCTGCACGTCTAGAGGGCAGGCAGCTATGGGGCACACTCTGCTCCCCGCCACCACTCTGCTCGGCCTGCTCTGCACGGCCCACTCTGCATGGCCCTGGCCCCCTTCCACAGCCTGCGTGTCAGAGACAAGCCCCGTTTCACGGCTCTGCTTCGTGCTGCCTGCAGCCTAGAGAGGACCACGTGGCATGGCCCTGTCCCCACCTTGCCACCAAACTTGGAGGTGCACCTGCAACAGTGCCAGCATTTTCAAGCCAGGGAAATGTTGATATCCCTTCTCTTTGTTATATTTTTTTCCCACTCCTTTTCTCTCCTATCTTCCTTCTGCTCTGGTGCAATCCAATAAACCTAGTTCATCAGCCATTTGTTGTCATTTTGCCTTTATTTACTCCAATGGAATTATCTGAACCTTAGCACAGCTAGCTCCCACCCCTGGGGTTGGTAAGAAGATGGCCGGGTCAAAACATACCGCCACTACGGTGAGACTTCCAGTCATCTTGGCGCAGGACACTCTATCTGTAGTAGTTTAAGTGTTGTGCCATAATCTTACCTCCATTTCCTTCTCTCCCATTCAGTTTGTACTTTATCATACCTGCTAAGAGGAACATTGTCTCCTAAAGAATTTCCTACAACACAGGGAAAGAAAAGGAAATGATACACTACTATGAACACCTGTAACTGTAGTGAGTATTTCAGTGCCACTTCTTTCCATTATGTGTTGTACTTTTTTATTAACCATTGCTACACACTTAAAAAATTGTTCATTTCATAGAATCATAGAATGAACCAGGTTGGAAGAGACCTCCAAGATCATCCAGTCCAACCTAGCACCCAGCCCTGTCCAATCAACTAGACCGTGCCTCATCTAGTTGTTTTTATTCCTGTATCCAAGTAACAAGTTGAAGGGTTGTGTACTTCTTTCTAGAGGTGGCTTTAAGAAAGATCTAGGTGTTTGAAGGAACAGCTCTGATTTTTTTCTTAGCATTTTTAAGCCCTACATATTGCTGTGTCATCCATGACTGGATATCCCACCCTAAGCTGAGGAGCTTTCACTATGGAGCCTGCAGGGAGAAGTGCTTCAAGAGGTGAGCAGTCTTCAGGTTGCCTGAAAGTTGTCTGTAAGTGATTTGATTCACTCACATGTTCAAGGCTCAGTCTTAGATTCCATGTACTGACACATTTGAGAGGAGCAGGAATTTCAAGCCTCAAGCCTTGTCCTAAAAAATTAGCCTACTTGGAAGAAAGAGCTTTTACTTTTAAAAAATAGTAATGGTGCCTGATTTACATTTTTTTTTCCTTCCAATAGATGCTTCGAAAGGCACAGATTTAAAAGAACTGCCCTGTAATCCTTCCTTCATTAACTTTCCCAAATGACATTTTCCAAGGGAATGCCCTAACTACAGAAGTGACCAGCGAAGGTAAGGTATTAAAAGCACCCTTTTTTAGCTTTCCAGAGAAAAAAAAACAATGAACCAAAACACTGGCAACATCATTAGTTGAATGTTCTCCATGTACAGAAAGCAATAAACCCTGACTGCCTTCCAGAATGAGAGCTATTAGGTGAAAAGAGAGTCTGAAATTAGGACCTCTCTATTTGTTTTTTCCTGGTTTGTTTTTCTTTTTATTTGCCCCCTTTTTTGTTTGTTTGTTTGTTTTGGTTTTGGTTTCTTTGTTTGTTGTTGTTGTGGTTGTTGTTGCTTTTTTGGGTTTTCCTTTTCCACCCTCTTGCTAGTTTGAGCCTAGCTAGCATGTTTTGGTGAGAAGAACTAGATGATAGGCTGTAAAATGAAAACAATGGTGAGGTCTACTTCCCTCACAGTCTTGCTGGGATGTGTAAAGAAGAAAGGCAAAACAAAGATTACTTCACTTGCTTCTTCTCCTCGCTGGGGAACTTTGCCTGCTGGGGAGAACCTGTGACTGCTGGCTGGACTCCATCTTGCTTTCTAACCTCACCCTCCTTTTGCTTGGCTGCTTCACCTTGCTTTTTAACCCTCTTGGCCGAACCTCCATTCTTCCTTAGGACTGGGGTAAGGTTGAGAGGGGTAGGGGAAGGGTGAGGGGTGGTTGAGAGCCCCTCCTGGGGACTCAGGTTTCTGGGAGGGGAATTGTGTTTGTATTACCTTTTTTACCTTGTATATTTCTGTCTATAACTGTATATACTGTAAATATCTGCTTGTAAATTGTGCCAGCTGTAAATATAAGCTTCATTCAAATTTCCAGAGCCGACTGAGTCTAGTCTGGGTAATTTCTAAAAGTGTGGGGGGGGGAGGGGGGCGGGGGACACCCAAACCATCACAATCCTTCTGAATAGAAGCATGTGTATGTGTGCGGTCTGCATGTGTCTTTAAAGGGCAGTGGCAGAAGACAGAGCTCTGAAATTACCTTCAAAGCAATTAAGGAAAACCCCACACATGAGATTGGGTAGAAATACTGAAAATAATCAAAGATCAAATGGGAGGTGCTGCTAATAACTACAGATTGCAGTGCAGAGCAGTGTGGAAGCATATGAAATACACACAGAATCCCATCAAGCCCATATAACCACCAAAAACCTCCCTCCAAACAGACCAAAACCAAAGCCCCAGGACCCCTTTTCCCACCTGGGGTTCACCATAAGACCCAGTGCTTTTTCTTCCCAGGCTTGAACTGCCTCCCAGCTGCTTCAGTCAGGCCAAATTGGCCTGCAACACCCCCCCCCCCATTGTTACTACAACAGGACAGCCTATCTCTCTAAGAGGAGAGGGAAGGAAGGTCTTAGAACTGGCTTTACTGCCATCCTAAATAAAGTGAGCCCTAAAGAACTACGGGAATGAAATAACTACAGGGTTATAATTCCTGCCTACTCCATAGTGTTTAAACACATAAGTCTCAACCTAGGACAATATAGAATAGAACAGAACAGAACAGAACAGAACAGAATAGAATAGAATAGAATAGAATAGAATAGAATCAGCTAGGTTGGAAGAGACCTCCAACATCATCCAGTCCTACCTATCACCCAGCCCTATACAGTCAACCAGACCATGGCACTAAGTGCCTCATCCAGGCTTTTCCTGAACACCCCCAGGGACGGTGACTCCACCACCCCCCTGGGCAGCCCATTCCAATGCCAATCACTCTCTCTGGCAAGAACTTCCTCCTAACACCCAGCCTATACTTCCCCCGGCACAACTTGAGGCTGTGTCCCCTTGTCCTGTTGCATGGGTCATTGCTGATGAGGGTTATGCATGTCTCTACCACCTTAAACCTTCTCCAGGGCTTAGGTAAATGAACATATAGTCTGAAGATCCATCCAGATTCAGTTAGTTGTAGACACCTGGATAACAGCACTCCTGAGGGTTCTGGCAAATCATACATTTGAATTTGCAATAGTAAATGCTGTGTTCTCACATTGAAAAAGGTGCAATTCTCATAGTGCTATACAGATGTTTTTTGTTTAATCACCTGCAGAAGAACTAGCTGTGAGGAAAAAGTGAATGCATATCTTTATTATTGTATCATTCTTCTAAATCTCTAACAGTCTTCACCCAGTTTTTCTGTATCTCTGTGTGCCTGTGTTTTCCTGTTCTCGTCTGAAATCCAGTGGCTTTTGCAAGAAGTGATTTTGAGACAATCTGGTGTCCTGGAGTCCTGTGTACCCCAAAATTCCTCTCCCTCTGTGGTTTGAATGGAAGAGGAAAAGGCACAAAAAGATCTGTTTCCCCCACCTGCCCTGCAGGCGTGAAGGGGGGGAGCAAGGGACCCTTCCAGCACGAGGGGTACCCCGCGCAGGGCCCACACTGGAATTGTCTGGGGATTGGCTGTGGTCTTCATGCCTAGGAAGTGGTAACTCACCTCTTTTTCTAGGAAGGGTATAAATATTGGGGGGACTTCCTGCTTTGGGGTGTTCCTGCCTTAGAGTTCTCCCCTGCTTGGATAGCTTCTGCAGAAGGAGCCCCTGGCGCTCTGAAAGACAAGCTCCGAAGGACGGTGTACGACCCTCGGAGGCTTCTGAAAGACCTGAAGGGACAAGCATCATTCAGCCAGTCTGACTCATCTGTGAGTAACTTTGGCTCAGCCTTATCTTGATAGTGGGGACGCTGTATTTAATAGCTTAAGCCTTTTCCAACTTGTGACTTCCAAAATAGCCAAGTCTACCTATGGTATCCATGTAGATCTTCTCAACCAACTGAACCTGCTAATTAAAACTAAATTAATTTCTGTATCTAGTTTTGGGGGCGGTTTTTGGGAAAATAAAATCACTCTATTTTTATATAAATTCCTGACTCAGCCACATTAATTCCCTGCCTCCACAACATCTGGCACTCTCAGTGCTTCTTTAAAGGAAAGATAAAATTTCTCTCAAGTGAAAGACTAAACTACCCTTTATGTTTTTTATCTTATGCATATAGTATTTCTTCTCTTTTTTTTTTTTTGCCTTGATTGTTGATGTTTCTTCCATTAAGTTACTAACCAGCCAGTAACTTCACTCAGAAAAATCCCATATGAACAAGGCTTGCAAGATATTCCTGTATTAAAGCAATAGAATTATAAGATTAAATTAATCCTTGTAATCTCTGCTTCCTGACAGTTCAGGCAGAACTCGTATTTGCTAGACATGTGCAATTTTGGCATCAGATTTCAGCATATTGATGAAAATGATGATACAGCTGGCAGCTGGAAAAGAAAGAACCCCTGAGCACAGACCACTGTACAAGATGTGGAGGAGCTAAGGGAGTAAGAGATGCTTTCTTTGATGCAAAGACTATTAATAAAAATTCTAATGCCAATTGTAGTGGATTGACTAAAGTGACCTGCTGCTGGGCACTACAGAGATGCCTGCTCACTCCTTGTCCTCAGTAGGATGAGGGAGAGAATAGGAAGAGCAAAAGTGAGAAAACTTACATGTTGAAATAAAGACAGTTTAACAGGCTTAGGAAAGAAGAAGGAAGGGGGGAAAGAGCAAAAAAGATGTAAAGGCAGTCACTTACCACCTGCCACAAGTCTCTGAGCAATGACCAACATCTCTTAAAACCTCTTTCCTCATTTTTTATTGTTGAACAGGGATTCTATACAGAATGGAGTATTCCTCTGGTCAGTTTGGGTCAGATACCAAGTTTGTGTCCCCTCCAATTCACCCTGTTCATTTTAGAAGTGGAGCAGCAATGAGAGAAATCCTTGTTGCTGGGCAACTTTTACTTATCAAAAGCCAAATCCTTGATGTGTTACCCAACACTGCTTTAATCACAAATCCAAACCAGCATCATCTGGGCTGCTATGAAGAAAATTAACTCTATTCCAAACAGATTCAATACATAGAAGCACAGAATCATAGAATTAAACAGGTTGGAAGAGACCTCTGAGATCATCCAGTCCAACATAGCACCAAGCCCTGTCCAGTAAATGAGACCATGGCACTAAGTGCCTCATCCAGTCTTTTCTTGAACACCTCCAGGGACGGTGACTCCACCACCTCCCTGGGCAGCCCATTCCAATGGCAAATAATCTGATAAGTGAAGAGGGAACAAAGTCTCTAAACCATTTCAGTCAAAGAAATTCAAAGGTGTGGATTTTTTTTTTTTAACTTTTGGTTCTGTGTGGGTTTTTTCAGTAGGTTTGGTACATTTTTTGCAGTGTTAAATCAGATATTTTTTTTTTTTACATTAAAAATCATCAATGAGGAAAGGCAAACAAGGAGAAAATTAAACCATTAAGCACACTAAGAATTCTGTGATTCTATACATATCTTTCTAGTGTTCTCTTTATTCTCTATTTCTACCAATAATAATGTCAGGATTGATTTCTGATGATTGGACATTGCTTTAGTGTCAGAGCTGCTGAAAACACTGTCCTATGAGTCAGGATTATCTATTACCTACCACATCATCAGCACTAAGAATCCCACAGCTCTGGGAATATAGAATCATAGAATCATAGAATCAACCAGGTTGAAAGAGACCTCCAAGATCATCCAGCCCAACCTAGCACCCAACCCTATCCAGTCAACTAGACCATGGCACTAAGTGCCTCAGCCAGGCTTTTCTTGAACACCTGCAAGGGCAGTGACTCCACCACCTCCCTGGGCAGCCCATTCCAATGCCAATCACTCTCTCTGGCAAGAACTTCCTCCTAACATCCAGCCTATACTTCCCCTGGCACAACTTGAGACTGTGTCCCCTTGTTCTACTGCTGGTTATCTGGGAGAAGAGACCAACCCCCACCTGGCTACATCCTCCCTTCAGGTAGTTGTAGACAGCAATGAGGTCACTCCTGAGCCTCCTCTTCTCCAGACATATCTGTAAAAGCCCTATGGATTTACACCTCTGCTTCAAAGTTCTGTATTTTTTGTCTCCTTAAAGAAAAAAAGGCTACTGATCTACACAAGAAACTGTCAAGAAAGACATGAAAATAGCAAATAGAAATACTTTATTTAGATTTTATTAAAATTTGACCTGGTTTAGATAAATCTATAAAAATATCAATCTGGCCATAAATTCTGTAGGGATGTGATGTGTATAAGATATTTTAAGGGCTGGGAGAAGTCAACAGAAAATGTCTGAAAAGTCAGCAAAGACTTTAACCTAGATACGTGCAAATTTACCTAACTCTGATGTAAAGTCTTAAGCAATAAGATTTTTTTCTTCTTTTATTATGTTAATGGTCAAGAGCAATAGAATATCCAAAATGTATGAAAATTTATGGGATTTAGATCAATTGCTGTCATATTTGCAAGGCAAAAATACAAGAAACTGCAGCAAAGATTTGAATTCTATTTGCAAAATGAAGACAAATTAAATTCATATTTTGGGGAAAAGTCTTCTTAAAGTAATTTATGTTACCTAACACTTTATCCATTCTTTATGAAATTCAGGAAAGATAAAATTCTAGTTAAGGTTTGGATAAATGCAGAGTGTGGAAGAAAACAACAAAAATCCATCTTTGACTTACCTGGAAAATGAAAATGTGGCTGACTCATGCAACTCATTTTGGTTAATGACAGGGTGTTTCTTCTGGGCCTTAACGTTTCAACAGTGAAGTTTAAGTCGTTATTTTCCCTCATTATATGTTATGAGCCTTGCAATGCAGGATTCTGCTATCCTAGTGTCAGCAAAAGGGAACTTCTTCCTTAAATATTACCATCACAGATCAAAAACACCAATCAGATCTCATAGAGAACTGACTGAGGTGGAACAGCAGATTTTCTCTAGCTGTACAGTGCTGGCTGTAATCATAGAATCATAGAACGGTTTAGGTTGGAAGGGACCTCAAGGATCATCCAGCTCCAACCCCCTGCCATAGGCAGGGACACCTCCCACTAGAGCAGGCTGCTCAAGGCCTCATCCAGCCTGGCCTTAAACGCCTCCAGGGAGGAAGCATCCACAACCTCCCTGGGCAACCTGTGCCAGTGTCTTACCACTCTCACTGTAAAGAACTTCCTCCTAACATCCAGTCAGAATCTCCCCTCTGCCACTTTAAACCCATTCCCCCTCATCCTGACATTACCAGACCTTGTCAATAGTCCCTCCCCAGCTTTCCTGTAGGCTCCCTTCAGATACTGGAAAGCCACTCTAAGGTCTCCTCAAAGCCTTCTCTTCTCCAGGCTGAAGAGCCCCAACTCTCTCAGCCTGTCCTCATAGCAGAGCTGCTGCAGCCCTCTGAGCATCTTCGTGGCTCTCCTCTGGACCCGCTCCAGCAGTTCCATGTCCTTCTTGTGTTGGGGGCTCCAGAACTGCACACAGTACTCCAGGTGGGGTCTGAGGAGAGCAGAGTAAAGGGGGAGAATCCCCTCCCTTGCCCTGCTGGCCACACTTCTCTTGATGCAGCCCAGCACCGGGTTGCTGTCTGGGCTGCATGTGCACACTGCCGGCTCATGTTGAGCTTTTCGTCAACCCAGACCCCCAGGTCCTTCTCCTCAGGGCTGCTCTCCAGCCATTCACCACCCAGCCTGTATCTGTACCTGGGATTGTGTCGACCCAGCTGCAGGACCTTACACTTGGCCTTGTTAAATGTCATGAGTCAACAGCTGTAAGGTATCAGTGTCTTAAATTGCCACAGCTGAATGTAAATTGGAATATTTTAATGAAATTACATCATTGTCTGTGAAAAGAAAATAATGATGAATTCTATAGCATTCATTGGTTTGGGATAAAAAGCCAAAATGTAAATAATTTGCCCCACTTTGTTCTGGGACACTGCTTCCTTTCATTTCTCCTTTGCCCCATTCTAATATCTTCCACTCACCTTGGCTAACAGAAAACAACCTCAGCTTTGCTGGTTGTTTTCTTTGTCTGCCTGGGAAGGAAGGAGAGAAAGCAGCTTTGAGCCCCTTGTGAAGTTTTTTTTGTCCAGGAGGGAGTTTGGATTTCTGTATTATTTCTAATTTGCATATAGTTGTAAATAATTGTTAATATTCTGTGTATATATACTTGTAAATGTTGCTTTGCTGTAAAGACAGCTTTATCTTGCTTCCAAGCTGTGGGGATGGAGGGGGTGGTGGTGAGGGAGTGGTGTGGTGTGTCTAAGTTCCTGATTCACCACACTGAAGAAAGCGTATTTGTTTCAAAACAGAAGACTGAAGTTCCAGTATTGAAGAAAAGGACAAAATCTCTGACATCTCTAGGTCAGAATGATAATTTAGAACTTCGTCCTGGCTGGAGGCTGAAGGAATTAAGAACAGGTCTGCAAAGAGGTATTTAGAGGTCCTGGTGGATGAAGAGCTGGACATGAGATGGCAATAAGGTTAAATGGGTGGGCAAAAGAGGTGTTGCCAGCAGGTCAAGAAAGATGATTCTATCCTCCTGGTGAGACTTTGCCTGGAATGCTGTTGTCCAATTCTGGAGTCCTCAATAAAAGACGTGAACCAGTTGGAGTGGGTCAGGAAGATGTCCCCAAAAATTTTCAGAGATGAAACTCCTCTCCTGTGAAGAAAGGCTGAATTTGAATCATTCAGCCTGGAAAACAGAAGGCTCCAGGAAGACCTTATTGTGGCCTTTTAGTACTTAAAAGAGAATTCTAACAAAGATACAGAAAACCTTTTTTCATCAGAATTTGTTGTGACAAGACAAGGGCTAATGGTTTTAAACAGAAAAATTTAGGTTAGATATATGGAAGACATCTTTTATATTGAGAGTGGTGAAACACTGGACAGGTTGCCAGAGAGGCAGTAGATGTCTTTGTAGCAGAAGCCCAGACCTGACAACCAGGGCATACCAAAGACTATGCAATGAACAAGGCACAATAAAGATCAGAGAATTCATGGCCATTAAAACAAATTACTTTGTTTCATGTCTGTAGTTTGCTTTCGTTGTGTGCTTGCCATCAACTAATTAGAATGATCAGACTCCACTGTAAATGGTGTCCCACTGGAGACATGAATTGGTCTTAGAACAGTAGAACTGCACTTGAGGATTTTCCCTTGGATTGGGAAACCAACAATGAAACTTCCTAGAACTGAGTCCTCCTCCTCCCCTTTCCTAGTTGATGAGTGAATACTTCTGGATGTATGTACCTCTCTGAATGAGTTGCTTCCTCTTGATGAATGAGCTCATTTTTCATTACCCTTTGGTTTGCTCTTTTTGGAGGGAATATGCACACATTTTAGATCATCTTTCTGAAAGAGTATTTGTAACACTTGGAATTACTTTAGCAGTATTATATCCTCCCCCAGCCCCAACATCTGAACTTGCAATTTACTTGGTTTGTTGGAGTCCTGAGTCAGTTTTAGGATAAAGAAAATATGCATTTTGGGTAGCTACTGCTGTCTATTTTGTCACTTCTTCTGTTATAGCCCCATCCCTGTAAACATTCAAGGTCATGTCGAATGGTGCTCTGAGAAATCTGATATAGTTAAAGTTGTCCCTGCTTATTGCAGGGGATGTGGGCTGAATGACATTAAAAGGTCTCTTCCAACCCAATGCATTCTGTAATTCTGTGATACTATGATTGTATTTTGCAACTTCATGTACCACCTAGATAAAGGTGACTTTTTATAGACATATGCAGAAATAGGCATTTGGATTCTACCTGCAAGGCCATAAGAGAAGGGTTTATGGTACTCAGCATCTCCTTCCACAAGCTGTTGTCCAAGAATTAATTACTGCAATTTGGAATTTCTACACGAAATCAAAGCAGTAAAAAAAAAAATTGGGAAAGAGAGTGAATTCATTAGTGGCTGCCTTAGTCTTCCATTCTCTCCTTTGATTACTATGGGTCAACACTGTATCATTTGTTTTACTAACTCACTGTGTTTAGCTTACTGACTTTAGTAAGACTGATTTGCCAGATCATGTCCAATCATGCATGTATAATTGACATAAAGAGTTATACGTAGTGTCCTGGAGTCTCGTATACCCCAAAATTCCTCTCCCTCTGTGGTTTGAATGGGAGAGGAAAAGGCACAAAAAGACCTGTTCTGCCCCCCCTGCCCTGCAGGTTTGAAGGGGGGAGTAAGGGACCCTTCCTGCACAAGGGGTGCCCTGTGCAGTGCCCGCGCTGGAATCGGCTGGGGATTGGCTGTGGTCTTCGTGCCTAGGAAGTGGTAACTCAGCTTTTTGTCTAGGAAGGGTATAAATATTGGGGGGACTTCCCGCCTTGGGGTGTTCCTGCCGTGGAGTTCGTTCCTGCCGTGGAGTTCTCCCCCTGCCTGGATAGCTTCTGCAGAAGGAGCCCCTGGCGCTCCAAAAGACGAGCTCCGAAGGACTGCTTCACCTTAAGCACCTCCTTTATGCAGCTTTATAGTTCTTAACGACCCTCGGAGGCTTTTGACAGACCAGCAGGGACAAGCATCTGGACCACCCTTCCATTCAAGCCAGTGTGATTCTGCTGTGAGTAGCTTTGGCTCAGCCTTATCTTGATAGTGGGGGAATGCTATATTTAATAGCTCAAGCCTTTTCCACCTTCTGACTTCTAAAATAGTCAAGTCTACCTATGGCATCTGTGTAGATCTTCTCACCCAACTAAGAACCTGCTAATTAAAACTAAATTAATTTCTGTATATGGTTTTGGGGGCAGGTTTGGGGGGAAAAAAAATGACACTATTTTTTATATAATTTCCTGACTCAGCCACATTAATTCCCTGCCTCCATAACACATAGTTATATTATGATTTTTTGAGAGTGTAATCTTAAGAGTAACATCACAAAGCATGTAACTTGTCATTTCATCCCTAAACAGCGGTTCAGCTGATGGTTTAAACTAGCTCCAATTGCTAACACTGTTTCTCCTTGGAAAAAATTCTGCAGATAGGTGGATTATTTGATACAGTGAGATACTCAGTGGTGCTGTCTGTTGATTAACGTGCATTTCTGTTAGCAAAGTGCTCTCAGAAGCTGAAGTGTTCATCAGCAATGTTCTCTGCTGTTAGGGTAGGAACTGATGAGCTTCCATAGGCCATAATTGTGAAAGAAGAAGCTGGAATTGCCTTGGAACTACCGTTCTTGAAGGCATTTCTAAGTTGGGAGAAAGGAAACAGAGGGTGTCCAAGATCCTCTTATAGTTGGGCACATGGTTCTTAACTTTCTCCATACTTCCAAGACTTTTTCTTTTGCACTGACTAATACATGTGATTGCCACTGCAGAATTACTGTGAGCTTGTGTACAACTTTGCTAAATTTCCTTCTGAGATTTCTGTAGTCTTTCTTTCCACCAGCTATGTTCTACTGTGCAGAAAACTCCTAAAGATACAAGTTGCTTTTGTTCTCATCATTTGATTACTTTCCAAGAGGCTACAAGTATGGTTATCCTACTATAAATACTTTTAATCGGGAATGAAGAATTAAATGTTATATGAACTGAACAGGATTTCCTTAATGTTTCTTATTAACTGACCATTAAAATGAAGATGAGAAAATTGTCTTACCCACCTTTCCCTTTAGTAAAACAAACATAAGCTTTCTGTTGCCATGCTACAGCCAATACACTTGATAACTGCGTTATGGCTAATAGCTGCACCTCTGGAAATTTCCAACACCTCCTTACTGGAAGAATCTACCAAATGTATGTTGTTTTTTTGTACTACAAGGCTGTGTTCCAACTAAGACATTGCAGAGGTTGCAGAAGAACTGTCTTCTGCTCTCTGTTGATTTCACAGAACTGCTAATAGTCCAATTGTGCTTCCTTCAAACAGCTGTGTGACATTGTGTAGTTCTGTATTTCTGCCTCAGATACCCTTGGATTGTCACCTATAAAATAATAAACTAATAAAATTTGAGGGGATTTTACAAAGAGTTTTGACAACTTAAGAATGAAAAATACCATGTAAGTGCAGGGCACTACTGTTTATCATCATGTACGAGTATGAAATTCCATCTACTATCTTATTTCACCCTCTTCTTAATACAACAGAATTATAAATGTCAACTATCTTATTTTCATTAGTCACAATGTAAGAATAATGTGTTGTGTGTTAAAGTTTCCCAAATAAAAACATTGCATGCTTCTCCTAGAAAAACAGTGTTTGTGCATTCTGAAGAGAAAATGTTTCACTAGCGACTGTCATTTTAGAACAAATGTCTTTATCTATGGTGTTTGTTTTCCCCTGAGGAACAGTTGAAGGTCACATTATTAAAAGTGCTAATAAATTATGATATTTGTGTTTGTTAATTAAATCTGTCAGATGAAAAATAATCTGCTACATTTGATTCTTTTTCTCTATCCACTTAGGTAATTCAGGGAAATGAATTTCAGCGTTAAGAAGAAAATACATCCATATTTGTGCTTGGATTGGGAAAAATGAGTAGATGTTTTTTCCAGTTGTGTGTAATATGACAGCTACATTTTTGCCCCCAAACCATTGCAACTATCCACTCATTTCAATTCTACATTTTCCTTTGTAAAAAAATCTAAAACATTTGATGAAGCAGTGTTGTTTATTTTTCTTCCCTGACTTGGCATCCAGCTTTAATGGCCGTGAGCAGCCTCACCTGGGACCTTGACTGACAGTCTTTGTCCATGTGTCCAGGAGTGCCATTTCACTTCAGAACTGGAACCTCCGTCACAGCCTAAGTAGATGTATCTGTCTTAAGTTGTGCCTCCTGAATGGATCCTTTGGATGTGCACTGTACTCTTGACCTCAGACCTACCTCTGCCCCAGTGTCCTTTTGCATCTGATGGAACACCAGGCTGTGGTGCATCATTTTTTCTGTCAAGGGCTGCCAATGTTTCCTTCTATTACCACTTTTTCTCTGCACACCACTCTCAGATTCAGTGGGATTGTGACCCATTTATGGGGTCACTGCCTGGGGTGATATCACCCTGGACTCACAATTTGTTTCCCTTCAGGGAGCAACCCAACTTGTTTAGGCTTCACAACACTGTAAATCTCATTACTGCTTTCTTAGCTAGACAGTGGTGCCACAAGCGTTGTCCCAGAGATATTCTCAGGTCACATACAGGTAGAAATTTCTCTGTGGTAGGATTAATCTGACCAAATGTCTGGCAAAAGGTGATATAGTATAATCCCTCTATGTCAACTTGTTTCAAAGGTTGCCTTTATAGTTCTTTTATTGTGGATATTGATGCAGCTTTAGGTTGCAATTTATCTGACCAGTTTTAGATACAGCTATAGCTAGATCTCCTACTTCAGTGGACAGAAAGGGACTGATACATACAGAAGATTACAAAAGATTACACTTATCATCCTAAATATGCTTGTACTCTCTCTGGTGGCAGCAAGTTCCTCTAGTTTCTGCAGAAGAAAGCTTTATGACTTGAAATGGGCTGAGAGTAACCTCAAGAAGTTCAATAAAAGGAAGTGCAAATACTTGCACCTGGGGAGGATCTGCTCCAGGCATCAATGTATGCTGAGGCTGCTCATCTGGAAAGGAATTCAGCAGAAAAGGACCTGAAGGGCCTGATGGACAGCAGCTTGAACATGAGGAGCAACATGTCTTTACTGCAAAGAAGGCTAATGGGATCCTGCACAGCACTCAGAGGAGCATTGCCAGCAGGTTCAGAGAGGTGATCCTCCCTCACCACTCAGCACTGTTAAGGTCACATTTGGAGTGCAGTGCCAGTTCTGAATAAGGTCCACAATGATGATGAAGGAATAGAAGCATTTGATGTATCAAGAGAGGCTTAGGGAGCTGGGACTGAATAGTCCGGGACAAGACAATATTTTGAGAGACTTATTAATGTATATAGATACCTGTGCAAAGGGAATGTAAAGACAATTCTCTTTTTACTGGTATCCATCGACAGAACCAGAGGCAATGTGCACAAAGTAAAACATAGGAGGCTTTGTCTGAACATCCAGTGATTTTTGGTAGGCTAGCATATACAACTAACTTCTAAAAGTTAGACCAACATTAATTTACAGGAATGTAGTGTATTGACACTGACTGGACGCCAGTTGCCCATCAAAGCTGCTGTATCACTTCCTGCCTCGGTTGAGAAGACGAAATATAACAAAAGCCTTGGGGGTCAAGACAAGGACAGGGAGAGATCATTCACCAATTACCATCACAGGCAAGGCAGACTCAGCTTGAAAACATTAGTTTAATTTATTACCAATCAAATCAGAGTCAGATAGAGAAAAAATTAAGAGATCATAAAACACCTTCCCACTTTTCCCTTTCTCCTGGGCTTAACTTTACTCTCAAATTCTTTAACTCTTTCCCCACAGTGACACAGGGGGATGGGGAATCACGGTGTCAGAATGGTAGGGGTTTGAAGGGACCTCCACAGTTCTTCTGGAGCAACTGCTAAAGCAGGTTTGCCTAGATCAGAGGACACAGGAGCTTGTCCAGGGCCATTTTGAAAGTCTCTAGAGAAGACTTCACAGCCTGTCTGAGCAGTCTGTCTCAGTGATCTGTCACCTTCTAAGTAAAGACATTTTTCCTTAAGTTGAAGTGCAACTTTCTGTGTTCTAGTTTGCACCTGTTGCCCTTTCTCCTATCACTGGCCACCACTGAAAAGAACTCAGCCCCATCCTCATGACCTCCACTCTTTAGATATTTATATGCATTGATAAGATTACCTCTCAGGCTTCTCTTTTCCAGGCTAGATAGCCCCAGGTCTTTCAGCTTCTCCTCATAACAGAGATGCTCTGCTCCCCTAACCTTTGTGACCCTCCATTGGACTCTCCCTAGTAGTTCTCTGCCTTGAACTGGGAAGTCCAGAACTGAACACAATACTCCATGCGTGGACTCACCAGGACAAAGTAGATGGGGAGGAGAACCTTCTTTGACTTGCTGGTTACACTTTTCTTGGTGCACCCCAGAATACCTTTGGCCTTCTTGGCCATGAGGGCACATTGCTGGCTCAAATGCATCAGTTCATCACATGTCACTGTTTTTCCTTCCTCAGCAAGAGGATTCCTTACACTTGCCCTGCTCCAGCAAGAGGTCCCTCCCATGGAGGCAGTCCTCCATGAACTTCTCCAACCTGAGTCCTTCCCATGGGCTTCATGAACACAGGCTCCTTCCATGGGGTGTACTACTTCAGGAACAGGCTGCTCCAGCATCGGTGCTCACAAGTCCCGCAGGGCTTTTCCCCTCACATATTCTTACTCTACCTGGCTGCTGTTGCAGCTGCCATAGCTGCTGTGACTGAAAAGAAACTTTTTCCCCTTCTTAAACAGAGATGCTACCACCATTGCCTTGATCAGCAGCTAATCCATCCTGGAGTCAGCTGGCATTGACTCTATCAGGCACAGGGGAAGCTTCTAGCATCTTTTCACAGAAGGTATTATAGAATCATAGAATCATAGAATCATAGAATAGTTTAGATTGGAAGGGACCTCAAGGATCATCCAGCTCCAACCCCCTGCCATAGGCAGGGACACCTCCCACTAGAGCAGGCTGCTCAAGGCCTCATCCAGCCTGGCCTTAAACACCTCCAGGGAGGAAGCATCCACAGCCTCCCCGGGCAACATGTTCCAGTGTCTCACAACCCTCACTGTGAAGAACTTCCTCCTAAATTAATGTTATTCAATCAAGGAAGATGATAAATAGTCCAGAGCCTTTAAAAATAATAGATCTGTGTGTTATAATGCAGCATTTTGAGTTGACAAAGTGGAAAGTACATTTCTTTACCAATAGGTAGGGGTTTTTTTGGCAGAATCTTTTCCTGGTAGAGGCACTAAGCATTCACTGAGTATGGTCTTTATAAAGATTACTCCTTCAGCCCATGTCTGGGTGACACGATGCAGCAATTTAAGAGCTGGAATACCATGTCTAATCCTGACTCTGAAATGGTGTGCTTGCAGGGGGATAAAAACTCATGGAAGAGTAGCTTGAAGTCTATGGCATATGTAGCAGTTAATCTTCTCAGCCACTGAAGGCTGTGATGGGGTCTTTACCCAAAGATTTTAGGTAGTATCCAAAGATTAGCATACAAGTCACATTATTCATCCCCCCAGCAAGCACTGTCTCCCAGAGAGAGTGGATACATATCCTAGCTATTCCAACAAAAGTATTTTGAAAATGAAGACAAAGGACTTTCTTATTTCATAGGCAAATGAAAAGGAGCCTTTATTTCTCTTGACTAAGTAGCAATGTTTTTCAGGTGTTCTGGAGGAGTACTTCCTTTATCCATAAAGTAATAAGTAAGAAATGTGTGTGGGGGGAAGGAAAACTGCATTGCCAAACTGGGAATATTTGTTATAGAAAGACGGATGTTGGCTCTGTCTTCCAGAAGGACATGGACAGGCTGGAGAAATGGACAAATAAGAATTTCATGGAGTTCAACTAAGGGAAATGCCAAGATCAGGACTAGGGAGAATGGAGCAAAGCTGGAGGTGGGGAGATTCAGACTGGACATGAGGAGGAAGTTCTTCACCATGAGACTGGTGAGGCCCCATCCTCGTAGGTGTTTAAGGCCAGGGTGGATGAGGCTCTGGCCAGCCTGATCTAGGGTAGGGTGTCCCTACCCATGGCAGAGGGGTTGGAACTTGATGATCCTTGTGGTCCCTTCCAACCCCGACTGATTCTATCATTCTATGAGTCTATGATCTCTTGAAATTGGGGGGAAACAATCCCATGCACCAAAACTGGAAGCAATTCTGAAAATAAATACCTGAGGGTCCTGGTGGACAGCAAGTTGTCTGTGAGCCTCCAATGTGACCTTGCAACAAAGGCGATCACAGCTTCCCAGGCTGCATGAGGAAGAATGTTTCCAACAGGTGGAAGGAGGAGATCTTTCCTCTCTACCGCACACTGGTGAGGCACATTTGGAGTGCTGGGCCCTATTCTGGGCTACCTGGTATGAGACAGAGACATACTGCCAAAAGGCCAAAAAGATTATGAAGGACTGGAATGTGACATACAAGGGGAGACTGAGAGAGATGGGAAGCCTGAGGAAGGCAAGGTTCAGGAGGGTCTTATTAATGTGCATAAATAGCTAATTGCAGGTCGAGAGAGAAATCCAGAAGGTGGATCCAGACTCCTAAGGGAGTCCATTGAAACAATAAGAGACAATAGGTACAAACTGAAATACAGGAACATAAGGAACAATATTTTACTGTGAGAATGGAGAAATACTGTAACAGGCTGTTCAGTGAGACAAATAAGTCTCCACCCTTGGACTTACTCAAAACTAGTCTGAAAAGTGTCTTGAGAAGTCTGCTTCTTGCTGACTCTGCTCTAAGTGCGGATGGTTAGACTTGAGTGATCTCAACCACTGAGTGATTATTACTGAGCTCTGCCTGTTCAGCTGATCCTTTTAGTTCTTTCTGGCAAGGGACCTTATCTATGATTAACAGTCGGAAATCATGCCCTAAAGCCTACAGCTTTCAGAGATCAGCACCAAAAAACATGATATGTTCTAGAATGGAGATGAAAGGTTTTGAGTTTTCAAAAATTACTGTCTTTGGAGTGCCTGGCATCAAAGGATGTGAAGCAGAATTGTGGTTTTAATGTGCTTAACACAGGCACATCACAAGTTTCAGGGCACATACTTGCATAGCCAATCTCATACGCAGCAGACAAGAGGTGCAACTGTAGTATGTTGTCGACAGTATGTGAAGACAATTGTTAGTGCAATATCTGTAGCCTTATTTTCCATTTAGTAGAAAATTTGACATCTACTCCAATTGAAATGACATTGTAAAAATGTTTGCTAACTTATTTGTAGTTTGTGAGTCACATAAATGCTCTTATTTCTTCCTGACCTTGTCAAAAAGTAAAGATCATGTGCACAGGGAAAGCAGTACAGCCACTCTGCCAGAATGGTTTTTGCAATACCAGCTGCAATGGCTGTGTGGCAAATAGTAATACACTACCATGAACCATATTTCCTACTTACCATAAGAGTAAGACTTTCATAACAGAAATTAATAGTGCTGTATCATCTTCCTCATTTTTCTACACTCTTAAGATAAAAAATAGAACCATGCCTCCTCCAGCTGTCATCTTAGTTCTGAACCTGCAAGGAGCTATTATAATATAGAGACTCCCTCTTATTTCTCTTGAGTGTAATGCCATCTGGGCACAGAGGAACCAGATGAGGTTCAACAAGAACAAGTGCAGAGTCCTGCATCTGGGGAGGAATAACAAACTCCACCAGTACAGGCTGGGAGGTGATCTGCTGGAAAGCAGTCCTGTGGAGAGGGATCTGGGTGTCCTGGTGGCTAACAAGTTAACCATGGCACAGTAATGTGCCCTTGTGGCCAAGAAGGCCAATGGGATCCTGGGGTGTATTAGGAGGAGTGTGTCCAGCAGATCAAGGGAGGTTCTCCTCCCCCTCTACTCTGCCCTGGTGAGACCTTCTTTTGAATACTGTGTTCAGTTTTGGGTTCCTCAGTTTAAGAGGGACAGGGATCTGCTGGAGAGGGTGGAGGGCTATACCAGTGGAAGCTGCTGAAGCCAGTGGAGGGCTACAAGGATGATTAGGGGACAGGAGGGCATGTCTTATGAGGAGAGGCTGAGGGACCTGGGGCTGTTTAGTCTGGAGAAAAGAAGACTTAGAGAGGATTTGATAAATGTTTATGTTATGAAGGGGCTAGTTGAAATCTGAGTTTGGGGTGAAATGCAATGAGGCTGATTCAAATGTTATTAAATAATTTATTAATATAGACAAAGAGAATTCCCCCAGACTTATTTACAACTCTCCACACAAGTTCTTGGATGAGGTTAGCAGAACTATTTTACAGAATGTCTCTATACAATGGGATTTGGAAAAGGTTTTAGAAATGTCTTTGAGAGAGAGAGAGAGTCTTGTGGCTTAATTCATNCCCTCCCCAGCTTTTCTGTAGGCTCCCTTCAGATACTGGAAAGCCACTCTAAGGTCTCCTCGAAGCCTTCTCTTCTCCAGGCTGAAGTCCTTTGGTGAATTCCACATGGGCTGCAATGTGGCTCGGCTGCTGGCACGGCAGACTGAGGTGGCGGGCGAGCGAGGAATGGACAAATGAACAAGCACACAAGCACCTCATTCACCTGTTTACCCCCTTTGATAGGACAACGGACGAGGCTAATGGTCTCTTTGGCCACAATATCACCCAATCACCTTTGGCAATCACCCAAATATACCCAAAAAAGGATCCTATAGGCTGTTCTCCAAAAATGGGGGGCGCATACGCCTTGCACACGACAGGGGCATGGGTGTTATGAAACCCCTCTTATGCGACCAGACTAAACCAGACCAGGTTGTCTGGGTTTCTTTTGCCCTGTTTTCCTGCCTCTGGATGCAATGCAGACAGGCAGATAAACATGTCCGGACAAGACAGGACATGCTCAAGCCCATTTTGTGGCCTTTGGGACTCTCTGCCACAGTTTATAAGTATCTGAAGGCTGTCCAGGAGGCGGGAACAGGCTCTACTCACTTGCTCCCTGTGACAGGACAAGGAGCAATGGGTGTAAGTTGCAGCAAAAGAGGTTCTGCCTCAACACAAGGAGGAACTTCTTTACTGTAAGGGTCACAGAGCATTGGAACAGGCTCCCCAGGGAGGTCATGGAGTCTCCTTTTATGGAGAGTTTCAAGGCCTGTCTGGATGTGTTCCTCTGTGATCTGTGTTAGATTGTGTGGTCCTGCTCTGGCAGAGGGGTTGGAATCAATGATCTCTTTGGGTCCCTTCCAACCTCTAACATCCTGTGATCCTGTGATCCTAAGTTAGTTGGTTTATGTATGTATACTAGGTATGGGAAAGCACTTAGCTGTGTTTCTTGTTTTCTGTGCTCGTCTATTTCTGTTTGTTGTGTTACAGATGAATGTTCACTTTCATCTCTGTGGTAGAGTGACTGTGATATTTCTCTCAACTTCAGGTGCTAGAGTGGATCAAAGCCTTTCCAAACAGACCTGTTCATATGAAGTACAGAGGGTGGCTGATTGACATGAAGCTTATAACACCAGAATACAATGCTAGCAGATTATATACTCCTATTTGCTATAGTGGTTTCATTTTTTTATGTTGGTTTGGAAAGGAGAGGGGGTTGGTTGTTTGGTTGTGGTTTTTTTGTGAACAAGCAAGACTGGAGAGAATGTTTTTTCTCTTGCTGTGAACAAAAGACAAAACAGCAGTTTGGGGTTTTTTTGGATGTTTTTTCCACCTCAAATTTTAATCTATATTTAAAGAAGTCTTCTTTGCAAAATATAAGAAAACATCTGTTTGGTTATTTTTTTTGTGAGGACATGACAAAGGGAGAATGAGATGAAGTTGATCTTTTTCAGTATGCCAGTTCAGGAAATTTATATACTTACCTGTGCGTTTTTTCTAGTCTTTTCAGGTTATTTATACGGAAGGATCCTCTGAAGATCATCTAGTCCAAACCCCTTGCTAATGCAGGATCTCCTAGGACAGGTCACACAGGAACACGTTTAGATGGGTCATGAAGGTCTCTAGAGAAGACTCTACAGCCTCCCTGGGTGGCCTGTTCCAGTGCACTGTCACCCTTACAGTAATGTTTTTCTTCATGCTGAAGTGGATCTTTCTGTGTTCTAGTTTAAATCCCTAGCTCCTTGTCCTATCACAGGACACCATTTGAAAGAGACTTCACCTTCTTTTTGACACCCATCCTTCAAATATTGATAAACATTAATGAGAACTCCTCAGTGTCCAAGCGCACAAGGAGAGGCTGAGCAAACTAGGAGTGCTCAGCCTGAAAAAGAGAAGCCTCAGAGGGAGTCTTACAATTTGTATAATTGCATGTTGGAGAGAAGTAAATATGATGGAGCCAAACTCTTGTCAGGAGTACCCAGTGCTCTTTCAATTTCCTCTTTGTTTCTCACTACCAAAATCTATTTAAATTACAATAAATCAAACTCATTTTTCCAAGTCTGGTTTGTCTATGATGGTATCTGGGAGATGTTCTCTCTGTCTTTATCTTCCTCTGTCCTGTTTGAGAGGAGTGACTGGATTGGGTTCTGCGAGTTACTAAGCTCAACCCACCACAAGAACAATCATGGAATCATAGAACAACCCAGATTGGAAGGGACCTTGAAAGAACACCTGGTCCAAATCTGCTTGTGAAAGGGAGCCTAAATGAGATTATCTGCTGTCCTGTTTAATGGCATCTTGAAAACCTCCAATGATGCACCCCGCACAATGATGCACTCCTGCACCCACTGAATATTTGAAGACATCAGCTAATACAAACTTCTGGATGTTTCTCCAAAAGGAGATTAAAATCTATTCCTGAAACCTCTTCTTATCTTCACTATTTGTTTATGTGATGGTTTGGGTGTCCCCCGCCCCCTACACTTTAGAAATCACCCAGACTAGACTCAGTCGGCTCTGGAAATTTGAATGAAGCTTATATTTACAGCTGGCACAATTTACAAGCAGATATTTACAGTAGATACAGATATAGACAGAAATATACAAGGTAAAAAAAGGTAATACAGACACAACTCCCCTCCCAGAAACCTGAGTCCCCAGGAGGGGCTCTCAACCACCCCCTCACCTTCCCCCTACCCCTCTCAACCTCACCCCAGTCCTAAGGAAGAATGGAGGTTCGGCCAAGAGGATTAAGCAAAGGTGAATCAGCCACAAAAGCAAAGGGAGGGTGAGGTTAGAAAGCAAGATGGAGTTCAGCCAGCAGCTACGAGCTCCCCAGCAGGCAAGGAGAAGAGAACAGCCCAGCAAGAAGTGCCCAAGTGAAGTGCAGAGCAAAAAGTGACCTAATCTTTGTTTTGCTTTTCCTTTATACACATCTCAGCAAGACTGTGAGCGAAGTAGACCTCACCATTGTTTTCATTTCTCAGCCTATTATCTAGTTCTTCTCACCAAAACCTCCCAGCTAGGCTCAAACTAGCACAGTTTAGCTGGGAGAATACTATTGCCCAACCTTGAGGACAGTAGTTTTAAACATCAGCATAAAGGTTTTAACTTCATGTAAGAAGATGTGTTACATCTTCTAGGAAATACAAATCCATTGCATTCTTTAATGTCAATTCTTCAACTAAATAACTATTAAAAAATAGGAAAATATTTAGTGAAACCAACTGGTAATTAGAGTAAGTTACAATTGGTGAATTAATCATAAAAATTACTTGAAATAATAGTAAGAATATGACTGGAAGGTCCCAAGTTGAGGATGAAAGTACTCCTTGATTTTGGAACTAGTTTTGTGAATGTGAGGATGAGTATCATCTCTTATTTTCTGATCTTTTATTAACTTATTTGTTTTTTTTTTTTTTGCTTGTTTGTTACCTTTTCTTCTCTTTATCTTGTAAAAGATCCTCCTTTGTAATCCTGTTTGTCCTTCTTCATAAACCTCCTTTGCTTTATGGTCCTGAAAAAATACTGGTAGTGTCTTTCCAACAATTAACATCTCCAGTACTACTGGGAAACACCAGTTTAGCATTTGTTTTCTTCTCTGCTGTCTGACAACATCTTGTTTTGTCTTCTTGGAAGCTTTGTGCAGTCCAAGCTTATCTTTTTGTTTTGTACTTTTATTACATCTAGCAAAATGACTTCAAAGTGCTATCACAACACTCTTACTCTTGGTCTCAATAAAACGAGACAAATCATAGAATCATAGAATCAACAGGTTGGAAGAGACCTCCAAGATCATCCAGTCCAACTTAGCACCCAGCCCTATCCAGTCAACTAGACCATGGCACTAAGTGCCTCAGCCAGGCTTTTCTTGAACACCTCCAGGGATGGTGACTCCACCACCTCCCTGGGCAGCCCATTCCAATGCCAATCACTCTGTGAAAAACTTCCTCCTAACATCCAGCCTATACTTCCCCCGGCATAACTTGAGACTGTGTCCCCTTGTTCTGTTGCTGGTTGCCTGGCAGAAGAGACCAACCTCCACCTGGCTACAGCCTCCCTTCAGGTAGTTGTAGACAGCAATGAGGTCCCCCCTGAGCCTCCTCCAGGCTTAACAACCCCAGCTCCCTCAGCCTCTCCTCGTAGGGTTTGTGTTCCAGGCCTTTTACCAGCTTTGTTGTCCTTCTCTGGACACGTTCCAGCACCTCAACAAATAAAAGTGTGTCGTGTATAAACCTCACAAACCGCAAGGATCAGTTAGCACCAGATGTTGAGAAAATACAACTGGAAAGTGTAAGCCTGTATGTTTCTTATTTTCCATAAATACAATCTAGTTTTCATTTTTAATCCCTGGAAACGACCCACACAAGCCTCATTATTGGTATATTTCTGGTAAACTCTTGTATTTGGAGTTGCAGCTGTAAAATACTGCTCAAGAGGGGGAAAGTAGTTTGTGGAATTGTGTCATATAGCCAGAAGCCTTTGTTTTAAGGCAACAAATACAAGCAGAGGAACTATTTTCACCTCAGGGTGGCTATTTTTAATTCAATTACCTCCCACTAGATAAGCAGGATATTTGGTGTGGCATATGCCTGTGTTTTATTTTTCATGGAAGACAGGCTGATATCTTCTCTTTCATCCCTGCAGAGGTTATTGTTTCAGAAAGGCAGTAGGGATTTTTGTTTTTCTTTTTGTGTGTATCTGCCTTTATCATAATTTCTTTTCCTCTTCTGTTGAAAGAGGATGCACCCCTGCCAACAGACCTGTAGCCTGAGGAGAAGAGGGGCTGCTGTGGACCAACATGTTCTCTTTCTTTTATGCCATAGACAACGCATGTAGAATATCTTTCTTGCATAAAGAATTGGTATTTGGAGTAGGAAATTTCTAAGTGTTTCTAATGAATATAGGCTGATGATTGCTAGTACTCTGAGAGTGTAAACTGATAGTGTGGAAAAAAATGTCTGTACAACATAGGAATTTGGCATGTGATTACAATCCACTCCATGTATTTCTTATTCTGGAAGCATAGTTTTTATTTCATTTTTTTGTTTCTCATGTTAGGCTGTGGTCCCAAAGTGATGGCAGCACAGAGTGAATAATTTTAATAGAAGAGAGAAATTTCCTTTTCAATGCAGTCAGTCTTTGATGATTAAGAAGGTTCAAGCAAGAAAAATATCAAGAAAAGAGATTACCTTTGCAAAAATTAAGTCATAGAATCATAGAATCATAGAATGGTTTAGGTTGGAAGGGACCTCAAGGATCATCCAGCTCCAACCCCCTGCCACAGGCAGGGACACCTCCCACTAGAGCAGCTCGCCCAAGGCCTCATCCAGCCTGACCTTAAACACCTCCAGGGAGGAAGCATCCACAACCTCCCTGGGCAACCCATTCCAGTGCCTTACCACCCTCACTGCAAAGAACTTCTTCCTAACATCCAGTCTAAATTTCCCCTCTTCCAGCTTAAACCCATTCCCCCTCGTCCTAACATTACTAGACCGTGTAAATAGTCCCTCCCCAGCTTTCCTGTAGGCTCCCTTCAAATACTGGAAGGCCAGTGATGTGACAGACATCAAGGATCATCCAGTAGAACATAATGTTGCTTGGCAAAGAATTTCAAGATTACTAATTTTAGGATTACTAATTTTAGGATTACTAAAGGATAAGCTCTAGTTCACCAACCCATTCAAATATTTGTGGTATCTTAGGTGTGACAAGTCCTTAGGAGTCTAATGGAACCACTTTGCCTCCTTTAACAGAGATGTATCTTCATGGAAAACTTTAAAGTGAGAGGAGCAAGAACAAAGAGCATTAACTTTGCACTGTCAGTCTCTTCTTCAAGCAATAAATCCTTTCTTGTTTTTTTTTTTTTTCCAAATAGG
Organism: Tricholaema leucomelas; assembly: GCA_013400475.1. NCBI lineage: Eukaryota > Metazoa > Chordata > Aves > Piciformes > Lybiidae > Tricholaema lacrymosa > Tricholaema leucomelas. The sequence continues at coordinate 24,268 of WAAF01004054.1, read as the reverse complement.
ACATCAATATGTTTAGAAAGATCTGTGGAAAAAACTACTAAGACCAAAAAGCTGAAATCATTCATGAGATGGATGTTTGGAGGAAGTTCTTTACTGAGTGGGTGGTCAGGCACTGGAACAGGCTGTCCAAGTGGGGGAGACACATCCCTGGAGGTGTTTAAAAGGAGAGTGGATGTGATGCTTGAGGCTATGGTCTAGCGATTAAAGTTGCTGGGATGAAGGTTGAACTGGATGATCCTGGTCGTCCTTTCCAACCATAGCGATTCATAGTGATTAGATGTTGTGCTGAGGGATTTGGTTTAGTCAAGGACTTGTCAGTGTGAAACTAATGATTGGACACAATGAGTTTGAAGGTCTTTTCCAAGAAATTCTGTAATTCTGTGATTCGGTGACCTAATCTATTTAAAAGTTTGAGGATGAAGGTTGATACATTTTCAAAGTGGATTCAGACAAAGATTCTACATCCTTGAGTGCCTTAAAATACAAGGTAAGGTCAGTACTGGCCCTGGTACAAAGGTTGAAAATACTGAGGTGGATTTATGGACATGGTCTATAATTCCTATATCATTGAGCAGCATGAACTGTGAATCAGTTCTAACAGTCTCAAGTTGTGCCAGGGGAGGTATAGGATGGTTGTTGAGAAGAAGTTCTTGACAGAGAGAGTGATTGGCATTGGAATGGGCTGCCCAGGGAGCTGGTGGAGTCACCATCCCTGGAGGTATTCAAAACAAGACTGGTTGAAGCACTTTGTGCCATGGTCTAGTTGACAGGATAGGGCTGGGTGCTAAGTTGGACCTTGGAGGTCTCTTCCATCTTGGTTGGTTCTATGATTCTATGTGTTACTCATTAAGTAAGTTCAAAGATTGTACAGTATGTGCAAATTTTTATTTAGATCAATTACAACTCAGAGCCTAATTTTCCTAGAAGTTCATTTAGCTGTGCACAGGCTTACAAGATACATAGATATTAGTTACACAAGCATTTTAGATGTGATTAATGCCATAAAAATTGAAGTGTTGCAGAACATTTATGACTGCTGTAAAGGGAGTACAGACATAGGGTGAAAATACAGATAGCCTCCAAACACATAAATATCATGCTCTGTGAAGTTTAATCAGTATTTCCAAGGAGGGGGGGGGGAAAGCAAAACTCAAAGTATGAGTTTTCATTATTTACCTTTCCCTAATTAACTATGATATAAGCAATCCTTCCTTACCTCCCTCTGAGAATTTATAGATGCACTTTAAATTACTGTTTGACAATATAACAAAAAAAAAAAAGAACTTAATTGTTTTCAATGGGAAAATGTGATATATTGTGGCACTACCAATTTCAGCTGTAGAATTATAGGTCTGCTGGCATTTCAGTTATAAACCAGGGAAAAAAAAATAATCAGAGTGGTCTCAAATCTTGCCTTAAATCTCAAATCCAAATACACAGGTGTTGCTTTGTTTTGTTTTGTTTTGTTTTGTTGTTTTGGGGGGGGAGGTGTGATGGTTTGGGTGTTACCCCACACACACACACTTTGAAAATCACCCAGACTAGACTCAGCTGGCTCTGGAAATTGAATGAAGCTTATATTTACAGCTCAGCACAATATACAAGCAGATATTTACAGTAGATACAGTTATATGCAGAAATATACAAGGTAAAAGGTAATACAGAAACACAACAGCCCTCCCAGAAACCTGAGTCCCCAAGAGGGGCTCCCAACCACCTCTTCACCTTCTCCCTACCCCTCTCAACCTTACCCCAGTCGCAAGGACGAATGGAGGTTTGGCCAGGGGGTTAGGAAGCAAAGTGGATTAGTCAAAAAAAAACCCAGAGTGTGAGGTTAGAAATAGAGATGTAGCTCAGAGTTCCTGTGCTAGTTTGAGCCTAGCTAGCATGTTTTGGTGAGAAGAACTAGATGATAGGCTGTAAAATGAAAACAATGGTGAGGTCTACTTCGCTCACAGTCTTGCTGAGATGTATACAAAAGAAGAAAGGCAAAACAAAGATTAGAGCACTTGCTTCTTCTCTTCGCTGGGGAGCTTTGCCTGCTGGGGAGAGCTCGTGGCTGCTGGCTGGACTCCATCTTGCTTTCTAACCTCACCCTCCTTTGCTTGGCTGCTTCACCTTGCTTTTAACCCTTTTGGCCGAACCTCCATTCTTCCTTAGGACTGGGGTAAGGTTGAGAGGGGCAGGGGAAGGTGAGGGGTGGTTGAGAGCCCCTGCTGGGGACTCAGGTTTCTGGGAGGGGAGTTGTGTTTGTATTACCTTTTTTTTTCCCTTGTATATTTCTGTCTATAACTGTATATACTGTAAATATCCCCAGCAACAGAAGAAGTGCGTTATCTGTGTTTTGATTTTTTGTTTGTATACACCTCAGCAAGCTTATGAGTGAGGTAGACATCACCATTGTTTTCCTTCCACAGCCTATAATCTAGTTCTTCTCACCAAAACATTCTAGCTAGGTTCAAACTAGCACAGGAGGGGAGGTGTTGTTTTTTGGGTTTTGTTTGGGTTTGCTTTTTTCAAGTTTGAATAAATTCTTTCACTTAGATCTTCACTCCTATCAGGCACCTTAGCCATGTTAAAACCAGTTTTTAATCTTTAAGTGTTTTGGCTATATCTCATGAACTGGGAATAAGACTAAGTCAAATATATTCAGTCTCTTCCCTGAAGGATGCAGATGCTGAGACAGTGTTCAGAAAAAGAAGTGACAGACTGAAAGCTTCTCTTTCAAAGTATTACTTCAAACTAGCTTTCTGAAGATCACAGTATCACAGTCTCACAGTATCACCAAGGTTGGAAGAGACCTCACAGATCATCAAGTCCAACCCTTCACCACAGAGCTCAAGGCTAGACCATGGCACCAAGTGCCACGTCCAACCTTGCCTTGAACAGCTCCAGGGATGGCGACTCCACCACCTCCCTGGGCAGCCCATTCCAGTGTCCAATGACTCTCTCAGTGAAGAACTTTCTCCTCACCTCAAGCCTAAACTTCCCCTGGCGCAGCCTGAGGCTGTGTCCTCTCATTCTGGCGCTGGCCACCTGAGAGAAGAGAGCAACCTCCCCCTGGCCACAACCACCCCTCAGGTAGTTGTGGACAGCAATAAGGCCTGCCCTGAGCCTCCTCTTCTCCAGGCTAAACAATCCCAGCTCACTCAGCCTCTCCTCGTAGGGCTGTGCTCGAGGCCTCTCACCAGCCTCGTTGCCCTTCTCTGGACACACTCAAGCATCTCAATGTCCCTTCTAAACTGGGGGGCCCAGAACTGAACACAGTACTCAAGGTGTGGTCTAACCAGTGCAGAGTACAGGGGCAGAATGACCTCCCTGCTCCTGCTGGCCACACCATTCCTGATGCAGGCCAGGATGCCACTGGCTCTCTTGGCCACCTGGGCACACTGCTGGCTCATGTTCAGGCGGGTATCAATCAGCAGATGGTGCATTGTAGGCAGTGCTGGTAATATTTCTTAAAGTAATCAAGGAACCCATGAGGGAGAGAAACATAAGGACTGGATTGTCAAATATATGACCCTTTCCCCAGGATACATTCCTTGAGACTGAACATTTACTCCAAATGTTCTCAAAATGTCAGTCCTGTCTTCTCATTCACTGTCTGTAGATTGATCGTGAATTTCCAGAATGCTGCTAATGATTTTGGGGTATCTATATCCAATATTCACCTAGTCATTTGGCAAGGAGTGTCTCAACTTAAGTGCTATGTGGAAAAAGGTGTTTCACTTTTCTTGAAGTACATTGCTACCTAATTTCACCTATCTCCAGCCTTCAGGTGCTGAAAAGTGGTAAGTGGTTGGCCTCCATTCACCTCTAATCAGATTGAGCAGAGAGTGAAGAATTGTGTTTGCCTTAGCTTTTTGTGAGGGTTTTATGTGCTATATTTGGTTACATAATTCACTGCACAGGAATATGAAGTAAATCTGTATTAGAACTTTATTATGATGTTGCATGTATGGTGGCTACACTTGCATCTCCTATTGCTCTACATTTTCACTCTTTGTCTTAGCAACTGCCCTACAGATAACCATTACTCATAATTGTATTTAGAACACTAAATTTGATACTGTGAGGTTATTTGATTATCCACCTTGTGTCCTTCATTATAGTTATTCCAAAATAAGCTGTACTCAGGCCTTTCAGACCCATTTATACTGTTATCAGCATATGCTTAGGTGTGTGTTCCCTAAGACAGATTTTCAGACCTTTGTTTTATTGCATGCATTAATGCAAAAATATGTGTCCATGGCAAACTGGGACACCTCTGTTTCCATTTTGCTCTTCATACAAAGCAAGATTCTTTAGGGATATTTTCCTCCATAAAATGGAGGGTAAAAATTCTTGATCAAGCTTGAAGAAGGTGCATAATAGCATACAAAATACGGTACAAGAGCCTCTGTATTCTATGTCCTACTTTATTTTCTAAGACTACACTTGTATTTCCACTAGATGACACGTAATACAATCCTACCCCCCTCAGTCTGTATCAGCATTAAGTCCTTCCATACTGTATTCCACTGCACTGGAAGGGTAAATGTTTGTTACTGTTCTACTTCCTGCTTCACTTTGGTTTTCTGCACCATTTTGATTCTATTTTTTAATTCAATGCAGGGAATTTTACATGCTTCTGTAGACTTGGTCATTTCTAATGATATTCTTCTGACATCAGAGAATCATCACAGAACTTTAGAGGTTGGAAGGGACCTCCAGTGATCATCAAGCCCAACCCCCCTGCCAAGGCAGGATCACCTAGGGTAGTTTGCACAGGAATGCATCCAGGCAGGTTTTGAAAGTCTCCAGAGAAGGAGACTCCACAACCTCTCTGGATAGCCTGCTCCAATGCACTGTCACTCTCACTGTAAAGAAGTTTCTCCTTAAGTTGAAGTGATGTTCTAATTAGTAGCCATTGCTCCTTGTCTTGTTGCTGCTGATCACTGAAAAGAGATTGGCCCCAACCACTTGGCACCCATCCTTCAGATATTTGTATACATTGATCAGATCTCCCTTCACTCTTCTCTTCTGCAGACTAAACAGCCCCAAGTCTCTCAGTCTCTCTTCATAGGGGAGATGCTCAAGTCCCCCGGTCATCTTCTTGGCTCTCCACTGGAGTCTTTCCAGCAGGTCCCTGTCTCTCTTGAACTGGGAAGCCCAAAACTGGACACAATATTCAGATGTGGTCTCATCGAGGCAGAGTAGAGGCGGAGAAGAACCTCCCTAGACCTGCTGGATGCACTTTTCCTGAAGCACCCCAGGATGCCATTGGCTCTCTTGGCCACGGGGGTACACTGCTGGCCCATGCAGAACTTGCTGTCCAGCAGGACTCCAAGATCTTTCTTCATGGAACCGCTTTCTGACAGGACAGTCCCCAGTCTGTACTGCTGCCTGTTGTTATTCCTCCCCAGATGGAGGACTCCGCATCACAGAGCTGTGTTTCCTGTTTTAATGGCTTCATAGAATCATAGAATGGTTTAGGTTGGAAGGGACCTCAAGGATCATCCAGCTCCAACCCCCTGCCATAGGCAGGGACACCTCCCACTAGAGCAGCTTGCTCAAGGCCTCATCCAGCCTGGCTTTAAACGCCTCCAGGGAGGAAGCATCCACAACCTCCCTGGGCAACCTGTGCCAGTGTCT
>WAAF01004054.1:1485-18590 GCA_013400475.1 Tricholaema leucomelas | reverse complement strand
GGTTGGCTGTCTGGGCTGCATGTGCACACTGCCGGCTCATGTTGAGCTTCTCGTCGACCCAGACCCCCAGGTCCTTTTCCTCAGGGCTGCTCTCCAGCCATTCATCACCCAGCCTGTATCTGTGCCTGGGATTACACTGACCCAGGTGCAGAACCTTACACTTGGCCTTGTTAAACGTCATGAGGTTAGCCTGGGCCCACCTCTCCAGCCTGTCCAGGTCCCTCTGGATGGCTTCAGTTCTGTTTGGGCTACAGAACATCATTGTTTAATACTTTCTGGAGAAAAAAATTATATGATCCATTTCATATGATGCTCACCTGTTAAAATTTCTTAGACTTGGAGGAGATAAAGAGCAAAAGTGAAAAGTTTATCACGGAACTGGGACAAAAATAATGAAAAACAGGCAGAAAAAGATACTAAAAAACCCCCACATTAAAATTTCATATTCCTTTAGGCAAGCTCCAGATAAATCACAGACTGATATTCCTCTGTTTAGACATGGATATCTCTTGAAAACATGATTTTTCCATCCATCACTGGTTTCAGATTCATAGTTGGGCCAGAATCAGGTTTAATTTGCATTGTAGGGTCTCTCTGGGGACAAAAATCAAAAATTTTGAAGCTCTTCTTTCGTCTGCATAGCTGAAAAGTGATATTTAACACTATTAAAGTTCTTTGCATCTTCAAAGTGCTTCAAAATGCTTAGCTCTGTGGCATTAAAAAAATGTTAGTTCCATTTTACAGATAGACTAGAAAAGTTGGCAAGTCTGTAGAGCAAGACATTCCCAGGGCTGGCAACAAATCCCAGCAGCCACAGCTGTCACTCCTAGGCTTAGATCAGTCTGCCTTTCCTCAGTGTTTAAATAAAATGATAGGCCTTAACCATTCCTGAATAATTCTGCTTGTCACTAGGTAATTTGTCACATGGGCCTATGTTGAAAAAGAGAACAGTAAGGAAGAAAGGGAAGGGGATTTCATAGTCCAATCACCCAATGATGAGCTGTATTTAAGGCTGCTGCCATAGGGAATACAGAGACACGGAGCTGTCTTCCTGGGAATGACTACAGCCATACACAATTACAATATTTATTTCATTTAGTTATAGGTTTGTAGGAACTGAAGAAGAAAAACTCCTTTGGATGTTTTACCCGGAAGTTGGATTGCAGCTATATTTGTATCTTTTATAGGATCACAGGAGTTTAGGGGTTGGAAGGCCTGGAACACAAACCCTGTGAAGAGAGGCTGAGGGAGCTGAGGTTGTTTAGTCTGGAGAAGAGGAGGCTCAGGGGGGACCTCATTGCTGTCTACAACTACCTGAAGGGAGGCTGTAGCCAGGTGGGAGTTGGTCTCTTCTGCCAGGCAACCAGCAACAGGACAAGGGGACACAGTCTCAAGTTGTGCTGGGGGAAGTATAGGCTGGATGTTAGGAGGAAGTTTTTCACAGAGAGAGTGATTGGCATTGGAATGGGCTGCCCAGGGAGGTGGTGGAGTCACTGTCCCTGAAGGTGTTCAGGAAAAGCCTGGATGAGGCACTTAGTGCCATGGTCTAGTTGACTGGCTAGGGCTGGGTGCTAGGTCGGCCTGGATGATCTTGGAGGTCTCTTCCAAGCTGGTTGATTCTGTTCTATTCTAATAAGCAACAACTAAGAATAAATGAACATGGAGTATGTGACATTGAAGTTGTTTGTAGTTCTCTGGTGGTATCATAGTAGCAAAATATTTCCCACCTCTATCATTTAGTGGTGTTTCAGGACAGTGACTCTCTGGGTAAAGAGGCAATTGTAACAGGAAGTTCTGTGGCTGTGCACTAGTTGAAGGTGGACAGAGGGTTGCCAGAGACAGAATGTGGTGGTAGGCCAAAACAGGCCCACTTTGAGTCCAGGCATGGTCCCCCATTCCCATCCCTCTTCTGGAGTGGGGAGAGACATGGGAAAAAGGACAAAGGAGAAGGAGCTACTGAGTTTATATCCTGTGGTAAACAAGGCACATAGCTTGTGACTGCCATGTACAAGGCCTATGTTTTCCCTAATTTGGGTAAAGCAAGCCCAAAGCTCTCTTCCCAGAGAGAATGATTGGCATTGGAATTGGCTGCCCAGGGAGGTGGTGGAATCACCATCCCTGGGGGTGTTCAGGAAAAGACTGTCTGAGGAACTTAATGCCATGGTCTTGTTGAGTGGATAGGGCTGGGTGCTAGGTTGGACTGGATGATCTTGGAGGTCTCTTCCAACCTGGTTGATTCTATTCTAAAATATTCCAGCTAGCTTCAAACCAGCACAAACATACAGAGTCACATATTATGCAGAAATCGAACATACCTATGTAATCTGTCAAAAATCCTGAAAGCAATGTATAAATTTGCAATTTTTCATACAATAAATGTACAAAAATTACAATAAAATACAGTAGTGTAGAATTTGCAATATATTAAGAATTTCAAAAAGATGGTGAGGAATAAAAGGGAGGGGGAGGAAAATAACACAATCTGTTATCAATTGGGAATTAAAGGACGTGAAAAAGATGAAAGTATTCAAGGTGTCAAACACATTCACAAAAAGAACATTTTAAAGTGCTGAATCAACAAACCTCAAATATTAATGATGAGCAAGACTTCTGAGGAGGAGAAATTAATTGATGCGAGATGATGCTTTCCAAAATTGCTATTGTTTATTAATTTTGCTATTCAGAACTCTCCCCACCCCTGACCACTCATTTTAATAATATTTCGGTTCTTACACGGTCATGGAAACATTCTGTGGATAATATCTACATCTAACATAACCAGCAAAATAGATAAACATTAATTGAACTGGAAGAAAAGGTTCCCACGGTCAAATGCCGCTTGCGGTCAATATGCTGCTTGCCCACTAGATGGACTCAAGCTCTTTCTGCTCTGTGGCAGAAGGCAATGAAGAACTACAAAGAAGCATTTAAGCATTTTCTCACAGATTATTATTATTACCCTTGCAGGGGCTAGCCACAGTCCAGACAGTGCCCAAATGCTTTCAGGGGACTCTGTCTTGTTGGATGTTGAGGCTTGAATCTTTCCAGCTTCTGAGGAAAGGATGCAGGCAATCTCTGATCTTTTCTCCTGGCTTCTTCTGCATGATCTGTCCAGGGATTCTAGGCAGGACCTTCAGGTGCTGAAGGCAGGATGTCATGCAGTCTCAGCACAATGTCATGCTGGCCACACAGGCCGATCACGTGCAAGCTCCTGGTAACTCGTGGCAGTGGAGTTTATGGGGAAAGCAATAAGGCAGTGTGCAATAGCAGCACAGCTGGGTACAGCAGAAAGAGCACAGCAAAGAGCAGGGAAGCAAAAGTAGGGAAGCAAAAGCAGGTTGTTCACCTGCGTATCTTCTTTCATCAGTGTGGGCCGAGATGAATTGCCCTTTGGACACAAGAACAGCCAATCAGGATGGCAGTTAGCCAAACCATACCATATTAGGCAAAGCCACAGACTCACTTTTCCCTACTTTGGGAAAAGCACAGGCCTTGCACTAGGCAGGCACAAGCTAAGTGTGTGTACCTTACACCACAGGACCCTGGGCAGGCCAGACTCAGTGGCTCCAGGTCCTTTTGTGTCCGTTTCCTGTGCTTGCCTCTCTGGTGGAGCAGAAAAACATGCCTAGGCAAGGCAGGACATGTGTAAGCCTATTTTGGGCCTATCAGACCTACCACAACAAAGACACTAGAGTTTATGTGATCATTTGAACAAATCCTACAGGTATTTGCAGGATTCACCGAATGTAAATAAATGTATTCAGTTTCAGATGTTTTTGAAACAGTTTGCAGAAATAACTGTAATGTCCTTTGGAAGTCAACTTGTTTTTAAGGCTATTGCATTCTGACCAATCTTTTAGCGTTGGAAACTTGTCGTTTGTTTATTTATGCTGTTGAGAAACACAGAAAAATCACATGCATTAATATAAAACCTAGCCTTTCTATCCAGCATAACTAAATATCTTTCTCAATGTAGCTGTTTGATCTTATACAAAATTCTCCCTCTATTCTTCTGATAAAATATTAAACCTGATTGCTTTCAAAGACAAGTTACTGCAGTATAGTAATTGAGGTTGTTTATAAACATTTAGAGTTCCTAAGTGTAACATTATCCTCTATAATAATTTGTTGATTGAGCTGGCAGAAGACAATGGGTTTTGATTAGATGGTGCTCTCTCATTAATATGTATGGTTCTGTTTCTCCTTTTTTGTTTCCATTTATGTCTGCACATTCAGAGTGGGGGGACAATTTATTTTTCATTATTATTGGTTCTGCATGATTTTACATAATTGCAGTCATTCCTAGGCTTCTTCCAATATTCTGAGCCTCTGATTAACAGTGACCTATTTGCTTCTGTCATTGTGATCAACAGTCACCTGAAATCAACAACTCACAACTTAATTAAACATCTTTTAGATAAGACACTAAAAGAATCTAGATTACTCATAAACAGTAGAGAACACTAAACCAAATACAAGCCCTTGGCGTCACAACAGGGCAAGATTAAACTTCACTTTGGGTTTGTTGCCACAAACAGGTAGACAAATAGCAGGGTTCTCATGAGAAGGAGATGTTCTGGAAGGCGAATGTGGACTTGATTGTTCCCACCTAGATGAAAGGAGAACAGAGATGGAAAGTTAAACTTAATGGGGGTAGATGTTCTGACTCCACCACTGATGGTTTCTCCAGACACTCTAATATTGCCCTAAGCAGCAATAGCTCTGATTTTCCAGTACACAGGTAGAATAAACAGCAGCATTACAGCCATATGAAGCAACAGTCTTGTTCTGAGCAGCTACATGGTTTGGAAATACCTGAAGGCAGGCGTAGCTGAATCCCTCTCAATGGAAGAACCGCAGTAGTATTCATGTAATGCTTTCCCAGACCTTGATGCTAACATTTTAAGGTATTTGGGGTTTGGTTGTTGTTGTTAGGGTTTTTTTGAGGGTTTTCTGTTTGTTTGATTGAGAGTTTTATTTTGGTTTAGTTTTTTGTTTCTTTGATTGTTTGGTTAGTTGGTTGCATTTATACAAAAAACCCAAACAAACAACCCTGTTCTTTGAGCTTGATTATTCACAGAGCTTTCTCCTTAATCTGGCCTGGCTGGAGCTCTTTCTGAGCAGCCATTCCATCCCCTTTGTAATGTGGAATGAAGATAAATTAGTACATCTACCAGTGGGCCTTGGTAATTCTTTCTGAAACACCTTGTCAGCTCCATGGTGGAATGACGCTACAGAAGAACATTGTATGTCTGTGCATAAAGTGCCAGAACCCCTAGAGGAGATTAAACATCTACATTATGAAATGAATTTCAAAAGCAGTTGTGAAAACTGACTTTTAAAATTATTTGGTTTTAGTGAACTGTTTAGGCATGGAAATAATAATTAAAGACATTTTAAAGCTGTGTGGGACAGGAGGTAGATCAAACTATTTATGTATGTATTATTTTAGGAGAAGAATGAAAGGAGTCCAACATTAAGAATGCTCTTTGGCATTAGCTTACTGCAGTATTGGGGGAACAATTGCTGTTAAGGCAAGTGCAATTTGATTTCATAAGAAGCATGAGGTAACTTCAACTGCAAAGTCCTGCATCCTATTCCTGAGAAGGAATTATAAACTGCACCAGTACAGGTTGGGAGGTGATCTGCTGGAGAGCAACCCCGTGTAGAGAGGTCTGGGAGTGCTGGTGGCTAACAAGTTAACCATGGCACAGCAGTGTGCCCTTGTAGCCAAGAAGGACAACGGGATCCTGGGGTGTATTAAGAAGAGTGTGTCCAGCAGATGAAGGAAGGTTCTCTTTCCCCTCTACTCTGCCCTGGTGAGACCTCATCTTGAGTACTGTGTTCAGTTTTGGACACCCCAGTTTAAGAGGGACATGGATCTGCTGCAGAGGGTCCAGCGAGGCACTACAAGGATGATGAGGGGACTGGAGGGCATGGCTTATGAGGAGTGACTAAGGGACCTGGGTCTGTTCAGTTTGGAAAAGAGAAGACTGAGAGGGGATTTAATAAATGTTTATAAACATCTGAGGGCTGGTCATGATGGGGGGACAGGCTCTGCTCACTTGCTCCTTGTGATAGGGCAAGGAGCAGTAGGTGTAAGTTGCAGCACGAGAGGTTCCACCTCAACACAATGGGGATCTTCTTTACTGAAAGGGTCACAAAGCACTGGAACAGGTTCCCCAGAGAGGCTGTGGGGTCTCCTTCCCTGGAGACTTTCAAGGCCTGTCTGGATGTGTTCCTCTGTGATCTGTGCTAGATTGTGTGGTCCTGCTGTGTCGGGGGGATTGATCTTGATGATCTCCTTGGGTCCCTTCTAACCTCTAACATCCTATGATCCTGTGATCCTGTGACATCAATCTGATGATGTGTGAAAATTGGGAATTTGCATTCTGCTGTAGTTTTCTACTTGGTGTCTGCCCTGTTTTCATATTTCTAATATTTGGGGTGTAGTCACCATTCCTGGAGGTGTTCAAAAAAAGACTGGATGAGTCACTTAGTGCCATGGTCCAGTTGATTGGAGAGGGCTGGGTGCTAGGTTGGACTGGATGATCTTGGAGGTCTCTCCCAACCTGGCTGATTCTATGATTCTATGGTTTTCAGTTCTGCAGAGAACAGGACAGATGATTTTGGTTGGATGAACTAATTAAGTAATGAAAAGCTATTTGAAGGTAAGTGTGTGAGTCTCATCACCATGATTATAACCAAACCAGTGGTTGGAAACTTATTTCTTATTGCAAAAGTTATCTTCTGACACTTTTGCATTCCCTGTCTTTCTTGAGAACCCTTTGGGAAGACAGAGATAACTTTACTTGAAATGTCTCAGTAATATCTATTATAGTAACCAGGACACTCAAGAAGTTCATTTGGATCGTGCCCTGGAGGTATTTAAAACAAACAAAACAACCAACCAAATCAAGACAAACAGAAAACCCCAAACCAAACCAAATCCAAACCATGGACAAAAAACAAACCCACCAAAACCAAACAATTTTTCAGTGATCCACATAGTACTGCAAAGTATTGCTGCATTCCATAATGGTAGAAAAGATTTTTTTTTTTCAGGGATCTGCCATGTCTAATTCAGTTATTTTGACTTTACTATGAAAAAAGCTCTTAAACAATTTTACAGGAATGTTAGCTTCTGGAAAACAAATGCCCAAGACTCAAACTCACATGGTATGTACTCTAGCAGGCACTGCTGGGCTATGCTGAAGGACTAGAAAGATAACTTTACAGATTTATTTATTTATTTTTAGTGTTCTAGTGTTTATTTCTCTAACCCCATCTGGAAACAAAAGAAAATAAACTTGAGCAACAACATCTGTTGCTCCTGCTGCTCTGAATTAAGCTAACTTAGTTCAATCACTTCACAAAACCCAAACAATATCGCTCTGCATTTCCAGGTGTTATCTTGGCTGATAGACTGACATTGGTGAGTTTGACTTACCAGTTCTTATAAGCTACTCAAAACCTGTAAATTACTATGAACTATAGACAACTTTTAATTTCCCTTCAGGCAGAAAGAAATATATAACCTGCTTAGGCTGTACTATTATTTTTCTTACTTAGAATTATAGAATCAACCAGGTTGGAAGAGACCTCCAAGATCATCCAGGCCAACCTAGAACCAAGCCCTAGCCAGTCAACTAGACCATGGCACTAAGTGCCTCATCCAGTCTTTGCTTGAACACCGCCAGGGACAGCAACTCCACCACCTCCTTGGGCAGCCCACTCCAATGCAAATCACTCTCTCTGGCAAGAACTTCCTCCTAACATCCAGCCTATACCTCCCCCAGCACAACTTGAGACTGCGTCCCCTTGTTCTATTGCTGGTTGTCTAGGAGAAGAGACCAACTCCCACCTGGCTACAACCTGCCTTCAGGTATTTGTAGACAGCAATGAGGTCCCCCCTGAGCCTCCTCTTCTCCAGGCTGCACACCCCCAGCTCCCTCAGCTTCTCCTCACAGGGCTGTGTTCCAGGCCCCTCACCAGCTTTGTCACCCTTCTCTGGACACCTTCCAGCACCTCAACACCTCTCTTGAGTTGAGGAGCCCAGAACTGGACACAGTACTCAAGGTGTGGCCTGACCAGTGTTGAGTACAGGGGAAGAATAACCTCCCTTGTCCTACTGGCCACACTGTTCCTGATACAGGCCAGGATGCCATTGGCTCTCTTGGCCACCTGGGCACACTGCTGGCTCATCTTCAGCCTACTATCTACCAGTACCCCATGAATTCTTTCTTCCTGTCTTATCCTGGCTGCACCCAGGTGAGAAATAGCACTCCACACATGCAATATGTGGGAAGTAATTGTCAGGGGATTTTTATGGAGTTGAAGAATTTCAGGGCTCTGGAGGCCATTATGGGATGTTGCTACTTGATAAGAGATAGAAGGAAAAGAAGAGGTGTTAAACTGACTTTGATTCTGGGGAGTGCTGTGTTTTCTCTGTATTATGCTTGAGCGTGACACTCATCCATAAATCTGTCCAAACCCTACTGAACTCCAGGGCAATGCATAACCTATTGTATTCCCAAGGCATCCACCAGAAAAATCACATGAGAAACAAATAAACCAGTTCCACAGCAGAAAAAATGCTAGATGTATAACTTTCCTCTGCCAGAAAGTGAAGTACCTAGTTTAACTTGTAAATAACTGCTCATGCAACTAGCTTAAAAGGGTAACATAAATGACAGAGTGGTAGAGAGTTTGGTTATTTGGGTTGATGCACAACACTGTCTTTATAGTAAAAGATCACTGTGTTTTATACATGATCAGCAAGAATGGCTTTACTGGGAAAATAGGTGGAAATAGCTGTAGCAGCAAGATCTGTTTGGGCTTTTTTTCAGCAAGGATTGTCCATGGTTTTCTTTGTATGTCACAGAGGAGCAGATTTACCTCCACTACAATATGCCTTGTGGGGATAGAGCTTTACATTCAGTTCTACCATGGTAGATTAGGTCTATATTCTTTGATGGCTTCTATATTGTTTGATTGTAAATTATATATTTTGTAATCTTAGATTAAATTAGATAAAGAGAATTAATATCTAGCTAGAGAGCTGTAATATACATACATGTATGCTAGAAAATATGTTGCTGTTTCAATACACCACTCAGTCTTTGTGAGATGTACACTGGAGACAGGTTTTAAACCCTTTGGTTGTTATCTTCCTCAGAATTCCCTGGCTAAACATGTAAAAAAATTTCTTCTTTACCTCCAATCTCAAGAATTTAACAGAATGCTTTGCTAGATGAGTGCAAAGTTTATAAAGTTGATGTCTGGAAACACAGCTGCTGTATTTGCCCATTTTCAGGAGACAAACAAATTAAGTTCTATAATGCTAAAGCAGCATTCTGTGTATAGCAACAAAGCGGTTTTATTAAACAGTTCTGTGCTAGTTTGAGCCTAGCTGGGATATTTTGGTGAGAGGAATTAGATTATAGGCTGTGAAGAGGAAACAATGGTGATGGCTGCTTCACTCATAGGCTTGCTGAGATGGATAAAAACAAGAACACAAACATAGATAACAGAGTTACTCTCTGGGTTTGGCTGCCTGTACTTCTCTCTTTAATCTGCTGTCTGTGTAACTAATCCCTCTGCTTCCTAATCCCCCTGTCTGATCCTCCAAACTCACCTTGAATGTAAGTCAAAGTCTGGGATAAGGTAGAGGGGTGGGAAGAAGGTGGAAGGGTGATTGGGACCCCCTCCTGGGGACTCTGGTTTCTGGGAGGGCTGTTGTGTTTCTGTATTACCTTCTTAACTTATATATTTCTGTCTATAGCTGTATATATTGTAAATACCTGCTTGTATATTGTGCTGAGCTGTAACTATAAAGCTTCATTCTTTAATTTCCAGATCAACTGAGTCTAGTTCAGGTGATTTTCCTAAGTGTTGGGGGCCAGGTATCACCCAAACCATCACAAGTTGAAAACTTTCTTGTGCTAGTGTCTAAACACTGTTTATTATTTTTTCAGCACTTCATAATTTTATCAATCAAAAATGTACAAATCCATGTACATCCAAAAATGTACAAATCTGGGCCCCCCAGTTTAGAAGGGACATTGAGATGCTTGAGCGTATCCAGAGAAGGGCGACGAGGCTGGTGAGAGGCCTCGAGCACAGCCCTATGAGGAGAGGCTGAGGGAGCTGGGGTTGTTTAGCCTGGAGAAGAGGAGGCTCAGGGCTGACCTTATTGCTGTCTACAACTACCTGAGGGGTGGTTGTGGCCAGGAGGAGGTTGCTCTCTTCTCTCAGGTGGCCAGCGCCAGAACGAGAGGACACAGCCTCAGGCTGTGCCAGGGGAAGTTTAGGCTCAAGGTGAGGAGAAAGTTCTTCACTGAGAGAGTCATTGGCTACTGGAATGGGCTGCCCAGGGAGGTGGTGGAGTCGCCGTCCCTGGAGCTGTTCAAGACAAGGTTGGACGTGGCACTTGGTGCCATGGTCTAGCCTTGAGCTCTGTGGTAAAGGGTTGGACTTGATGATCTGTGAGGTCTCTTCCAACCTTGGTGATACTGTGAGACTGTGATACTGTGATGTCTTTGCTCAATCAAGTTTTGCATAATAGTTGCCCCAGAAACTATTGTGTAATAGCTTTCTTGTCAGGTATTGCTCCAACAAAATGCACTCAAAATAGAAAAAGAAATCTGAAAAATTGTTGTGTTAATGCACTAATTAATTATCTTTTTCAAACAAATTTAAAATCCTAACGACAGAAGTTCTTTTGTAGAGATGCATTTAAATAAAATCACAGAATCACAGGATGTTAGGGATTGGAAAGGACCCAAGGAGATCATCGAGTCCAACCCCCCTGCCAGAGCAGGACAATCCTATCTAACACAGATCACAGAGGAACACATCCAGACAGGCCTTGAAAGTCTCCATAGAAGGAGACTCCACAACCTCTCTGGGGAGCCTGTTCCAGTGCTCTGTGACCCTTACAGTAAAGAAGTTCCCCCTTGTGTTGAGGCAGAACCTCTTTTGCTGCAATTTACACCCATTGCTCCTTGTCCTGTCACAGAGAGCAGTGAGCACAGCCTGTCCCCCCTCTCCTGGCCAGCCCTCAGATACTTATAAACATTTATCAAATCCCCTCTCAGTCTTCTCTTTTCCAGACTAAAAAATCCCAAGTCTCTCAGCCTCTCCTCATAAGCCATGCCCTCCAGTCCCCTAATCACCCTTGTAGCCTTCCACTGGATCCTCTCCAGCAGATCCCCGTCATTCTTAAACTGGGGAGCCCAAAACTGAATGCAGTATTCAAGATGATTTCTCACCAGGGTAGAGCAGAGAGCGGGGAGAACCTTCCTTGATCTGTTGGATAGGTGTTGGGTAGAATCAATCAGGTTGGAAGAGACCTCCAAGATCATCCAGTCCAACCTAGCACCCAGCCCTAGCCAGTCAACTAGACCATGGCACTAAGTGCCTCATCCAGGCTTTTCTTCAACACCTCCAGGGATGGCAACTCCACCATCTCCCTGGGCAACCCATTCCAATGCCAATCACTCTCTCNCAGTGTTGAGTACAGGGGAAGAATAACCTCCCTTGTCCTACTGGCCACACTGTTCCTGATACAGGCCAAGATGCCATTGGCTCTCTTGGCCACCTGGGCACACTGCTGGCTCATCTTCAGCCTACTATCTACCAGTACCCCCAGGTCCCTTTCCTCTTGGCTGGTCTCCAGCCACTCTGTCCCCAGCCTGTAGCGTTGCTTGGGGTTGTTGTGGCCAAAATGCAGAACCCTGCACTTGGCCTTGTTCAATCTCATCCCATTGTCCTCTGCCCACCCATCCAGCCTGTCCAGGTCCCTCTGCAGGGCTCTCCTACCTTCCAACAGATCCACACCTACTCCTTGCTTGTTGGTCACGCTCTTCCTAATCATCTCTTTAGGTTTTACAGAGTGCCTTATTACAAGTAATAATAACAACAACTGCCAGCAGAGCACCTGGGTAGAAGTGACTCTTGGTTCACCAGTTTGGTTAGATGGTCATTCTCCGATTTATTTCTGTGTTACAGTGACTTATATGCTTACTTGGAAGGGGTGTGCACAGCTAACTTAGCCTAAGATTGGTACCTGTGGAAGGTACGGTAGAGACTGGCTTTGGATTGTGCGTGTAGTACAGATAGGGTGGCTTACAATAACAATCTGCGGCATCCATCTCCTCCAGCTGGCTAATCCTGCCCCTGCAGCTGCATGTGGGGTGCTATTGTTTACTGCTTGGTTTCCTGAGCCTGAGGTAGGCCCAAGGACACTTCTCAGCACGAGTTGCTCATGTTTATCAATTCGTGTCCTCTGCTGGCAAGAAATTCATCCACAAATAACAACAATAGCAGTACTAAAAATAATGATACTACAGAGTGTATTGGAGGGCTACAGAGATGGTTCTGAGACTGAATCATGTCTCTCACTGAATCATGTTTCTCTCACCTCCCTCAACCTGCTGGCCATGCTTCTCTTGATGAAGCTCAGGATACAACTGGCTTTCTGGGCTGCAAGAGCACACTGCTGGCTCATGTTGAGCTCCTCATCCACCAGCAGCCCCAAGTCCCTCTCCTCAAGGCTGCTCTCCAGCCAGTTACTGCCCAGCCTGGATTTGTGCTTGGGATTGCCTCGACCCAGATGCAGGACCTTGCACTTAGCCTTGTTGAGCCTTGTTTGGTTGGCTTGTGTCCATCTCTCCAGCTTGTCCAGGTCCCTCTGGATGGCATCCCATCCCTCCAGAGTGTCTGCTACACCACACAGCTTGGTGTCATCAGCAAACTTGCTGAGGGTGCACTCAATGTCACTGTCCGTGTCACCAACAAAGATGTTGAACAAGACTGGTCCCAGGACTGGTCTCTGAGGGACTCCACTTGTCACTGGCCTCCACTTGGACATAGACCCGTTCACATCCATTCTTCGGGTGCGGCCATCAAGACAGTTCTTAATCCATCTCTTGGTCCACCCATAAAACCCTTGTGTCACCAACTTGGAGACCAGGATGTGCCAAAGGCCTTGCTCAGGTCCAGGTAAATGCCATCAGTTGCTTGCCCCTCATCTATTAATGTTCTGACCTGTTCATAGAAGGCCACCAGGTTTGTCAGACAGGATTTGCCCTTGGTGAGTGATGGCAACAAGTTGAGTAGGTGAGTCTATACACTAGAAAGGAAGTACCTCAAAGAAATCATAGAATCATAGAATGGTTTAGGTTGGAAGGGACCTCAAGGATCATCCAGCTCCAACCCCCTGCCATAGGCAGGGACACCTCCCACTAGAGCAGCTTGCTCAAGGCCTCATCCAGCCTGGCCTTAAACGCCTCCAGGGAGGAAGTATCCACAACCTCCCTGGGCAACCTGTGCCAGTGTCTTACCACCCTCACTGGAAAGAACTTCCTCCTAACATCCAGTCTAAATCTCCCCTCTGCCAGCTTAAACTCATTCCCCCTTGTCCTAACATTACTAGACCTTGTCAATAGTCCCTCCCTAGCCTTCCTGTAGGCTCCCTTCAGATACTGGAAAGCCACTCTAAGGTCTCCTGGAAGCCTTCTCTTCTCCAGGCTGAAGAGCCCCAATTCTCTCAGCCTGTCCTCATAGCAGAGGTGCTCCAGCCCTCTGATCATCTTTGTGGCTCTCCTCTGGACTCACTCCAGCAGTTCCATGTCCTTCTTGTGTCTTAAAACATTATAAAGAAGTATGGACAGAAACCTCATGAGCCTCATAAAAGGCAATGCAACATCCTTGAACCTGGAATGAAATATCTCCCTGCATCAGTATGACCTTGAAGCCAGCTGTAGCCTCAGGGAAATGGTAGACTTAAGGGGTTTGCAATACATGAAAAAGGGTCCTGAAGGGCAGTAATTTAAAGTTGGGTCAACAGTGTGGCCTGGGACTGATAGCAGCATGGGCTACATTAAGGACACTGCCAATAGGCTGAGGACAGTGGTCATTAGCCTCTGTTTGACACTTGTGAGGTCATAGGTGAGTTAATGCATCCAATATCGTTGGCAAAGTAGACTAAATCCAGAGCAGAGTCACCATGGTATTTGGAAGATGGAGTATGTGACAGGAGAATCTGAGACAGATGGGTGTATTCAATCTAAAGAAGGACTAAGGGATATCTAGTTGCTATGCACAACCACCTAACAGGTGATCATACAGACTTTTGAAAGATGAACATAGTGAAAAGCCAACAGGTGGTGGACACAAGGTGCAGCATGACAAATTCCATTAAACAAAAGAAGTCCTCAGTGAGGGCAGTTAATCACTTGGGAGAGACTGCTCAGAGAGGTTGTGAAATCTGCTCCTGAAAGATAATTTATGGAATGTATGATTTTCCCTCGGGATACTCATGGAAAGCTGAACCCCTCTAGTTGTTGTTGCTTTATGCAGATAAGAATGAAAGAATGAACTTGGAATCACAGACATCACTGAATAATGAATGCTAGGTAAGAAAACTGACTTACAATATTGAAAATCAGCTGATAAAAAAAAAAATCCCTAGGGAGAAGAGAGGCACCTTGATTTGCTATCATTCTCTTGAACAGTATGAAAAGAAAGAGCATTATCTTCAGCAAGCACACCAAACCGTGAAATAACGCTGGGTTCCTTTGTCAGTTACAACTGCATAAGTTTGCAGCTTGCTTCATTTGCAGTTTATCAGGTGACAGGTTTACCAGTAGCTTAGAGTTCCAATCCTTTGTAACACTTGTGATAAGGCTTTTTTTTAAAACAAACACACCAGCAAAAAGCACATCTATACCAATGACTGAAGACAATATGCACTTTTCTTTTTTTAGCTCTGGAAATGCTCAGTTAGGAGTGTAGTTTTTCTCAGAGATAAGCTGTGAGCTGTATTCCCTCAAGTATAGACCATCAAATAATGTCTTACCTTACCGTTATTATTAATGACAGATGCTAATTATGAAATTCAATATCTGAAGGGGGCCTACAAAAAAACTGGGGAGGGACTTTTTAGGCTATTGGGTAGTGACAGGACTAGGGGGAATGGAGCAAAGCTGGAGGTGGGGAGATTCAGACTGGACATGAGGAGGAAATTCTTCAGCATGAGAGTGGTGAGAGCCTGGAATGAGTTGCCCAAAGAGGTAGTTGAGGCCCCATCCTTGGAGGTGTTTAAGGCCAGGCTGGATGAGGCTCTGGCCAGGCTGATCTAGGGTATGGTGTCCTTAGACATGGTAGGGGGGTTGGAACTATATGATCCTTGTGATCCTTTCCAACCCTGACTGATTCTATGATACTAAATATTAATAAAAGTTTAAATATGTTTATTAATAGTCAAAATTATTTTCTTAACTTACTTACAGGATCTTTTATGCTCAGTTGTGCAAACAGATTAGAGAATACGTATAGTGCATAAGGCAGTATTGAACAATTTCAGTTTAGCAAAATACGAACAGTAAGCTTTTGGATTCTTGCGGTGCAATGTGATGCTTGCCCTCTAGGGGGACTCGAGAGGCTCCTTTCTGCCGAAGCTGAAGGCAGTCACAGAGCAAACAGAACCAAAGCAAGTAACTTTAATTGCAAAGAGGCTTTTTAGAATATTTACTCACAAACAAGTATCTCTGGATTTCTGGGGCGGTATTGTAGTCCTAAACAGTACCCAAAACACTTAGAGGGATTGCTGTCTGTGATGAGGAACCTGTTGGAGGCTTCTGGAGTTTGCCCAGGACTCTGGCAGGGTGCTGGGGCTGGCACGGTCTCTGACCTTGTCTTGGTCCCCTCTCANTGACCTAATCTTTGTTCTGCCTTTCTTCTTTACACATCCCAGCAAGACTGTGAGGGAAGTAGACCTCACCATTGTTTTCATTTTACAGCCTATCATCTAGTTCTTCTCACCAAAACATGCTAGCTAGGCTCAAACTAGCACAGGTGGAGAGTGTCCTTTCCAGGGCTCTGGACTTGGCAGGGAGATTCACAGGTCTGCAAGCAAGCGTGGTGTCTCTCAGTGTGGCAATAACCTGCTCTCTCTCACCAGACAGGCTGTGGTGAGGTCTCTCAATAAGCGAGCTCTCCAACTAGGAGCAACTTATTACTTTCAATTAACACTGAGGCTGGCCGTGGGTTTCGGGCAGTTTTCAGCAGACTCTTGCCTACAGCGTGAAGGCATTTAATGCCTCTCCCTGGTAAAACAAGGCGCACAGAGTTTCCAGATGGACAAGCTTGAAGCTTGTTGTTATACAGTAAAGCTGGTCTGAATAATGGAATCTTGTCAAGGCAAAGTAAGGTGAAATGGCATGGCAAAATGAGGTAAGGCTAAGTTGTTTGCAACTTTGCTCATTTATCAATTGCCTGAGTCTGATGGCTCCGTTTGGACACAGAGATTCACCAATCAAAATGGCACTTTGCCAAACCAACCATATTAGGTGAACCCAGGGGCTTGCTTTACCTATATTTGAGAAAACACAAGCCTATGCATCAGGCAAGTATATGTACCTTGTTTACCACAAGAACACACTCAGTGCCTTTTGGGGGTCTTTTGTCTTCTTTCCCCAGTCTGGAAGGGGAGGGAGAGCAGGGGATCATCCCTGGACAAGTCACAACACATACTAGGCCTTACTTTGGCCTTCCACAACACTTATTCTAATTATTACATTGTTTATACAGAGGTGGTAACCTACAATGTGTTATTTACTTATGTGTTACTTTCTTTGCCTTTGTCTTCAACAAAGTCTGAAACAGACCTTCCTAATAAAGGTGGTCAAGAATTTTCCACTGAAGTGAATTTTGGTTATATCATCGTCTAACACCCAATTTGTTTGCACCTGTGCAAATTGTAGATATTTCCTCCCAACATTCATTGACTGAAAATATTTTTATTCCATGGTAACGTAGAAGTGGGCCATGGAAACTTGAGTCCTGAGCCATCAATTTACTATTTTATTCTTGGAAGCCATAATCTCTGACAGATTACTTCCCAGAAAGCATATCTACATACTACAGTTCCCAACACATAGAATCATAGAATGAATCATAGAATGGTTTAGGTTGGAAGGGACCTCAAGGATCATCCAGCTCCAACCCCCTGCCACAGGCAGGGACACCTCCCACTAGAGAAGCTCGCCCAAGGCCTCATCCAGCCTGACCTTAAACACCTCCAGGGAGGAAGCATCCAC
>WAAF01004053.1:418751-489095 GCA_013400475.1 Tricholaema leucomelas | reverse complement strand
ATGTCCAGAGAAGGGCAACAAAGCTGGTGAGGGGCCTGGAACACAAACCCTATGAGGAGAGGCTGAGGGAGCTGGGGTTGTTTAGCCTGGAGAAGAGGAGGCTCAAGGGGGACCTCATTGCTGTCTACAACTACCTGAAGGGTGGTTGTAGCCGGGTGGGGGTTGGTCTCTTCTGCCAGGCAACCAGCAACAGGACAAGGGGACACAGCCTCAAGCTGTGCCGGGGGAAGTATAGGTTGGATGTTAGGAGGAAGTTCTTCCCAGAGAGAGTGATTTGCCCTTGGAATGGGCTGCCCAGGGAGGTGGTGGAGTCACCGTCCCTGGGGGTGTTCAGGAAAAGCCTGGATGAGGCACTTAGTGCTATGGTCTAGTTGACTGGATAAGGCTGGCTGATAGGTTGGACTGGATGATCTTGGAGGTCTCTTCCAGCCTGGTTGATTCTATTCTAATTTCCTGTCCAAGCAGCCTGTGTAATGTTGTGCCTTGTTTTTAAGCAGAAGGTAGTTTCACAGGAAACGCATTGGCGCTTCTACGACAAGTATACATCTGGTTTGCAAAGTACCTTGAGATCTTCCACATTCCTGATGGGAAGTACTGTCTCTGACTTGCATTTCTCCAAAGTTGGCAGATTCATTAAGAATCCTGGCAAGTTCTACATAATGATTTTGTAGCAATGACTGCTGGTTTTCATAACTTTTTAGTATGTCAGTTAATTCTTGCCTCATGACAGGCCAGGTCTTTCACAACAGAGTTCTCCATCACTACCTTGACATGAAAGCATCAATAGTCTGCAATTTAAAAGCAAACAGTGTCTGAGACACCATACATAATTATTTTCAAAGTCATACGATCACTTTTTTTCTGCATTCAAGAGATCCCACAAATTCCACTTACTGTGGGCATAATGCTCAGGACAAAATTTCTGGGGTTCTGTAGAATGATATGCTTTTAAATTGGGGGGTAGGGTGGGTGGGTTTTTTTGGTTTGTTTTTGTATTTTGTAACAGAAAAGAACTCTGCAGGTTGAGTTATCAGGCCAGCATCAGCTAACAAAAAAAAAAATCCTCTTTCAGCTGTGAATTATAATTCACAGATCAAGAGTAACCTAATGTTATGGTGAGGTATTGAAAAGTATTATTGTGTATTTAACTGTATTTAACTCTAACACTAAGCTGATTTTTCAACACTATAGTGGTTTTTTTTTTTCTCATTTTCCCACTATTTTCTACAGGCAGCAATTTGTCCTGTGTGAAGCACTTTAATCTGACGTTCAGCAGACACTCTATAAACCGTCCTGGGTCCACAGCAATTTTGCTGGGGTAGTTTGCACAGAGGCAGTGAGACACACCCAAATTGAAACCTGGATATGAGAGACAGTCTCTGGTGGCACTCATAACCAAGTCCCAAACTCCTCATTCTCCACAGACAACGTAAAATACTGGACTAAAATCACTTTTGCTGCCTTTGGTATGCATTCCACATCCTCAGGATGGCATAGCAGCTCTGATGCCAGAGCTCAAATCTTTCAAGCAAATATTTATGTAAGAAACATCAGCAATTTAACTGTGATCCTGCAAGGGAGAGTAGTTTGGGTTTCTATTTCCTTAGAAAAAAGACAAAGGACCAAACTCTTACCAGATTAAATAACAAAATCCCACTCCCTTCTTTGGATTTATGTTGCTGTCTGGGAAGAATTCATACAGGGATTTGGCCTGTTTTCTGAATCATGAACTTCTTTGAGGTTTACACATTGCTCCCGTTCCACCCTCCTTTCAGCTACATGGAGGGTGGATTTCCATGATGCCTTTCATCTTCCTGAACAAATAACAGTCTCTTCTGTTGCCCTCTATAGTTTTCCCACCTGATTTCTCTCTGTCTTGAGCAGCTGAGAAAACTAGATATGCCATTTCTAATTCAGCAAGAGTCTCATTTATAATGTGTTCACCCCTTTGCCTTGGTTGTCTTCCTCCATTCCTGGCTATTTCTATTAAAGACTGTATTTTTTCTTTCATATGCAATAGCACAAATTTATCCTTCACAGGACAATGTTGTCTCTCAGTCTGAAAGAGCTCATATGCTTCATGTTGGTGGTGATTTCAGAGTTTCCACAATACCTGGGGGACATCTTCAATGCAAGCTTTGTAGCTGGCACATCCCTTTGCTGTGCAGCATTTTAAGTTTTTGTTGTCTGCTGGGACGTGCAGAGGCCTCTTCCTTCTGTCCCCCCATTTTCACACCCTTCTTTTTGTGACTGTGCAGAAAGAATTCCCATTTATTCTACTGGGAGACCACACTGGAGAATGTCAAGGTCACTCAGCCCTAAACAGCACACAGACACATGAGAAAAGTGATTTCATTGAATCATAGAATAGTTTTGGTTGGAAAAAACCTCCAAGGGCATCAAGTCCAGCCCGACACCACCATGCCCACTAAACCATGCCCCACAGTGCCATGTCTGCATGTCTTTTGAACACTTCTGGGGACAGTGACTCCACTACCTTCCTGAGCAGCCTGTTCCCAGTGCCTGACCAAAATATTTGATTTATGTCTATGCCAAAGAAGTACCACACTTGGGGATGCAAGTAACAAAAAGTAGTATCAAAGTGCCTAAGGCCTTTCAGAGAAGGATGTTTACTAATGCTGGAGCTGCCCAACCCAGGCTGCAGACCTGCTTCCAGCAGTGTTCCCTTCCTTCTGCAGCAAAGCTGGATGGACTTGAAGGGCCAATGCTAGTGTCTATGGCATTATCTATCTTGCTTTGAGGCTACTGAGACTCTCCAGTTAGTTTAGCCTCCCTTAACTAAGCTTAACCTCCAAAATCACAAACCAGTTGTACCAGAAAACTAACAGGGTGTTTGCTCCATTTATGATGGTCATCCTGCCCGGTGGGTTCTGTTCTCTCTTTCACCTTCCGATTTAGAAAGCAAGCTCCCCAGGGGAAAGCTTCCAGGTATCCAGAAGAGTGGTGAGGGGAGAGGAAAAGAGTCCTAATTCCATCTGGTCCTTTGACAGCACCAAAACAACCATCTAATTGTAGTTTTTGTTTCACTCCTTGACTACGAAAGACTCCAAAGCTTTTCAGCATAATTGTTCTGCAAGAGTGCCTTGTTTCCTGCTTAAAGATCTGATCATCCTCAAAATCGTTACAGCTTCTAATTTCCCTCTTACATTCTTGGAGTTGTCAATAGAATAAAATTTAAACATAGGGTAGCTTCCTTCATTCCTTAGGGGTGCCACAAGCTTTACAAACAACATAGAGGAATTGCTTCAGTCTGGGCAGAGTTGCATTTGCCTCCAGACCGAAAGCCATCGATGATTTAGCATTGCTGTGTGCATTTTTAGAGTGAACATGATGAGAAATGTCATTTGCAGCAGAACTGCAAGGGGGATTGTGGTCTGCAGGGTGTAAATTTCTGGTTGAAGTCTGACAAAGATAGCTGAGCAGTGCCATAAAGCAGCAGTGTGGAATTGTGGAAGCTTCTGATCTCACTGTGTCTTGTCCGACAGCAACCACGGAATCATAGAATAAGTCATAGAATGCACTGCTTTGGAAAGGACCTCTAGAGCTTGTCCAGTCCAACTACCCTGCAGTAAGCAGGGACATCCCCAACTACCTCAGATTGCTCAGAGCCTCATCAATCCTGACCTTCAGTGTCTCCAGGAATGGGGCCTCTGCCACCTCCCTGGGCAACCTGTTCCTGTCTTCACCCTCGGAGTAAGGAACTTCTTTGAAATGTCCAGCCTAATGTCTTCTTGTGTTTAAGACTCCTTGTCACAGTGCTACACACCCTTTTTAACAGTCCCTGCTCAGTTTTCTTATAGTACCCCTTCTTCAGGTACTGGCAGGCCAGGTCTCCCTGGAGTCTTTTCTTCTCCAGGCTGAAAATCAATCCCACCTCTTCAGCCTGTTTTCACAGGGCAGGTGCTCCAGCCTTCTGGGCGCTTTTGTGGCTTCCAGTCACAATGTCCTCCAGCATTTTGAGTGCAATGTCTGCTCAGCTCTGACTCAGACTGGAGAATGTCACCATGTGAGTCAGCAGTGTCCTTGGTCATCTGGGGTTTTACTGGAAATTTTTAATGCACATAGAGATATCGGAGTCGATCCCAATTGCTTTGGGAATGAGTCTAATGAGACATTTCCCAGGCAGAAGCAGGACTGGGTCATGTCTGCAAGGCTCCACTTCTGAAGCAGTCATCTTTATCCTAAACCACTCTCCTCTCACCCTTCAGCCACCTTTTCTTTTATGGATCTTTTTTGTCTGACCTAAGCTACTCTGTCTAATTTAGCTGGTGTGGAACATGTCTCTGCTCAGCAGCCTGCTGAAGGCTGTGATCTACTATCATTATTTCATTTCAGTGCCTCATCAGCTCCTGATGTGCTGGTTGAAACATAAGTAATGTTTTTTTGCATACATTTATCACTCCCAGGTGTCAAGCAAACGTGGTGGGCACTGCAGCTGGTTTTCAAACCAGGGAGCAGGGCTGAGACTAAACTTCTCAAGCAGACATCACTGCAAAGCATGGTTTAATCTTAGCCACAGGCTTCAGCCAAGGCTCTTAGGTTAGACATCAGAAAGGTCAGTGCTTTTGAGATCAAGGCTATGGCCACCAGAAAAGCGGAATGGGGAGCTACTGGAGAGAGTCCAGTGGAGGGCTACGAGGATGGTGGGGTGACTGGAGTATCTGTCTTATGAGGAGAGGATGAGAGATGTGGGGCTCTTTAGTCTGGAAAAAAAGCAGACTGAGAGGAGATCTCATCAATTGCACATAAGTGTTTAAAGGGTAGAGGTCATGAGGATTCTGCAATTCTGCGTTTTCATGAAGGATCCTGGCAAATTAGGGACTTGTATATGTTGGCTGCTTAACCCCAAGGTCACTATTGATTGTTCATGTAAATTCACTCCTAATACAGCTTTACAGAAGTGTTGCTTTTTTAAAATCCAAAATTCTAGTCATTTGGCCTAACATCTCTCTTGCTGTCAATGAATGCTAGATTCAGTGGATAATTGCACTAATTTATTTCCAATAAATTTCAAATTAAAATGATACACTGTGGAGAGACCTGATTGAAAATCGTGCTGTTCTCTTCCTCATTTGAAAACTTGCTTGCAATCAGTCAAGCTGTCAGATACCCAGGGAGTGTGCTTATTTATTTGTTTTTGCTGAGGGAGGTAGGGAAGGGGGGCAAAAAGAAAAGTTATTTCTGTAACTGTATGGGAAACTCTCTGGTAATCCTTTTTGTGCAGGAAATATCTCAGGAAATGGGAATAGCACATTGTTTTAGGTGAGGAAAGATTGAGTCTGACCACTAACCCAAAACACAGTTCACCATGAAATAGTTCTTGTCTTTTGCTTTAGTATGTTGCTTTCCATTTGGCACTGGTGTTAATCACAGGCTATATAGTAGGTGCAAAACCTAAAAAAAAAAAAAGAAATCAGATGCCTGAAATTAGATAATGAGATGTAAGATGTAATCTTTAAGTCCTTTCTCGCCTCCTCACCTGCCCAAAGCCATGAGCACAGATTCTACTTTTTCTTCTTTCTGTGATTCTCAGCTCTGGCTGACACAGAGCAAATCACAGAATTGTCAGGGCTGGAAGGGACCTCAAAGATCATCCAGTTCCAACCCCCCTGCCATGGTCAGGGACACTTTACACTAGATCAGGCTGCTCAGAGCCCCATCCAGACTGGCCTTGAAAACTTTCAGGGATGAGGTTTCCACCACCTCCTCAGGCAACCCGTTCCAGTGTCTCACCAGGCTCACAGTGAAGAACTTCTTCCTAACATCCAGTTTGAATCTACCTTCCTCTAGTTTGGATCTGTTCTGCCTACTCCTATCACTACCCAACACCATGAAAAGTCCCCCACCAGCTTTTCTGTAGGCCCCCTTCAGATACTGGAAGACCACAGTAAGGTCTCCTTGGAGCCTTCTCTTCTCCAGACCAAATAACCCCAACTCTCTCCATCTGTCTCCATAGGAGAGGTGCTCCAGCCCTCTGATCAGCCTCGTGGCCCTTCTCTGGACATGCTCCAGCATGTCCATATCTTTCCTGTAATAGGAGTTCCAGAACTGGACACACTACTACAGGTGGGGTCTCACGAGAGCAAAGTACAGGGGGAGACTCATCTCCCCCAGCCTGCTGGCCATGCTTCTCTTGGTGCAACCCAGGATATGATTTGCTTTCTGGGCTGCAAGTGCACCCTGCTGGCTCATATTGAGCTTCTTGCCCACAAGTACCCCCAAATCCTTTTCTTCGGGGCTGCTCTCAAGCCAGTCACTGCCTAACCTATATCAAAGCTTGAGACTGACCTGACCCGGATGCTGGACCCTGCACTTGGTCTTGTGCAGGTAGAAGGACCCACTCTTCGTTTCATTGGCAGTTGATGCACAACTTCAGATGAAGGAAAAACTTTATTGTGAGGATGACAGAGCACTGGACCAGGCTATCCAGGGAGGCTGCAGAGTTTCCTTCTGTGGAGTCTTCATGAGGTTGGCTTGGGCCCACCTCTCCAGCCTGTCAAGTTCCCTCCGGACGGATTCCTTCCCTCCAGCATTTCAGCTGCACCACACAGCTTGGTGTTGTCAGCAGACTTGCTGAGGTTTGTGTTCTACCACCAGAGCAGTAGAGGAAGATGCTGTGATGCATTCCTTGCCTATAATCTCTCAGCCACATTTATTCAGAAAGTTCGAAACTAAGGTTCACTTCTTCCTCCCCCACCCCGGGAAAGCATTCCAGCTCCTGGGATGCTGAGTGTTTCCTGCAGAAAGGAAGCACTCTCCTTGCTCATCAGGGTTGCAGTGACTAGAGGGGAATATTCTGAGAGGGAATAAGAATTTTTCACCTTGTGAGCAAGAAACTTGCCCAGCAGGCAGAAGGACTCACTTTTCATTTCATTGCCAGTTGATGCATAACTTCAGATGAAGGAAAAACTTTATTGTGAGGGTGACAGAGCACTGGACCAGGCTATCCAGAGAGGTTGCGGAGTTTCCTTCTGTGGAGACTTTCAAAACCCACCTGGACAAACTTCTGCGCTACCTTCTGTAAGTGATCCTGCTTTGGTTGGACTGAATGATCTCCAGAGGTCCCTTCCAACACCCATTAGTCTGTGATTCTTTCATTCTTTCATGCAAAAATACAGGGCCAGTTCTGGGAATGCCACAGAATCCCCTCCCTCCGACAAATGACTTAACCACAGAGCTACTGAACTGATTTTCTCTCCCCCATCACTTTCCTTGTACTGAATATTATTTTCCTCTCTTTTTGCCTTGTCCTCCTCACCCTGTATTTTTGCACCTGGTGTTGCTGAGGGGTCATTTTATAGAACACTTACATAGCAGCCTTGTGTAAAATTCAAGCTTTTCAAGCACAAGAAGCAGAGGGATGCTTTAGACCAGAGGTCCTCAAACTACAGCCCACGGGTTGGATATGGCCTCCCAGGGTCCTCAATCCGGCTTGCTGGTATTTACAGACCCCTGGCCCCACCGGGGGTTGGGAGGGAAACCAAGCAGCCACTTCCTGCCACTTAATCCGCTCGCCAGCCTCCGCAGCCCCCAAGCACTACCAGGACTGGGCTGGGACCAAACTACAATCCAGCCCCCAACAAACTGTAGTCCAGCCCCCAACAGTGTCTGAGAGACAGTGAACCGGCCCCCTGTTTAAAAAGCTTGAGGACCCCTGCTTTAGACCATAGCTGGAACATAATTGCCCTGTGCTGTCTACTTCTGCTCCTCAAAGTTAGAAAAGATAGGGTATGGTCTGAGGTGGTTCCCAGCTCATTTGAAGCCAGAAGGGTTAACTCAAACCAGCAACACAAGCATGTGGAAGCTTCTTGGGGTCGGGATTGCTTTCTAGAGCACCAGATCCTATAAGAAGTTATGAAAAGGGAGATAATACAATACAAAAAGCTTCTTTGTTGGAAATGGGATGAAAATATATAAAGCACTGCAAGACATGGTTTAATGACTATGGTGGTGTAAGGGTGATGTCTGGACTTGGTGATCAGCAATCTTTTCCAACTGAAACAATTCTGTGAGTCTATAAACCAACATACAAAGAGAAAAGAAGAGAGAGAGAAGATAGATTGACAAACTGCAGAAATCTCATTGTACAACAGACTAGAAAGCAAAAAATGGCAGAGTATTTGTGAGATGTCACTGTCCTGATAACATTAATGAGGAAATGCTGATAACAGTTTCAATGATTTTAAACTTACTACTTTGGTAATGTGGCCAAACATTTTCTGGTGTTTAAGAAGTGGGCTACTTAAGCTTGCTTAGTCTTAGTGCTAGGAATTACATTCCACTGCTCCCTGTGAACAAAAAAAGAGCTATAGATACATTCCCTAGCAAAACCCCCCTCTGAAGATATGATGTCTTTCTCTTTCTGAATTGCAGCATGATCTTCTTAAAGTAAATGGGCCATTAGTGGTTGAATTCAATCATCTAGACGATAACTCAGGCTGGCTTTGGGGCCAAGTGCAGAATGGCAGATTTTACTTGTGTCCTGGGCAGTCATCAAGAGCTCTCCAAAGTTAAAAAAGAAGATGATACTTGATGGGTCAGCCTGAGAGACGGCTGTGTCATGCATAGGTAAGTGCTAGACAGCCTGGATGCTAATGGGAGTGATGCTGCAGCAAGTGTGCTGGCTTCCCTGCACACCGCAGCTGCCATGTGGTACCTGCACAGAAATTGCTGGTGGGGAGAAGAAGGAGAAGCGTTCTCCCTTATTATGGTGTGTTTGCTCTTAGCTCTCTTGGAGCCAGTCACCTCCACATGAGAAGTGACTGCCGTGGTCACCATGACCTGAGCTCTTCATTTGTGTCCTTGGTGTTTGGGCAATGTGCTTACAGCATTGCCTAAAGTAGAACCACCTGTCTGCCCCAGTGACCTCTCTCTAGGAGACAGCTGCCCTCTTATTTGTCTCAGTCGTTTGTCTGCACAGTTTTAATTTCACTGACTCAGGTGAAAAAACCCTCAAAACTCACCTTTTCAAAGTACATATATCAGACTAGATGACCTTTAAAGGGCCCTTCCACTCAATGCATTCTGTGATTATCATAGAACTATTTCAGCTGGAAAAGACCTTTAGCATCATTGAGTCCAACCACCAACCTAAGAACACCATGGCCATTAAACCATGTCCCAAAATGCCATGTCCACGCAGTTCTTGAACACTTCAGGAACAGTGACTCCACCACCTCCCTGGGTAACCTATTCCAATGCCTGTCTGATTCACAGAATCATAGAATGGTTCAGATGGGAAGGAATCTTCAAAGGTCATCTAGTCCAACCCCACTTCCTGCAGTCAGCAGGGTCATCCTCAACTAGATCAGGCTGCCCAGAGCCCAGTCCAGCCTCACCTTGAATGTCTCCAGGGATGGGGCCTCAACTACCACCTTGGGCAACCTGTTCCAGTCTTTTACCACCCTCATAGTAAAGAACTTATTCCTAACATCCAATCTAAATCTGCACTTCTCTAGTTTGAAGACATCGCCCCTTGTCCTGTCACTGCAGGCCTTTGTAAACAGCTTCTCTCCATCCTTCTTGTAGCCCTCCTTCAGGTAATGGAAAGTCACTGTTAGGTCACCCCAAAACCTCCTCTTCTTCAGGCTGAATAACTCCAGTTCCCTCAGCCTGTCTTT
The DNA here is from genome assembly GCA_013400475.1 of Tricholaema leucomelas. Taxonomy (NCBI): domain Eukaryota; kingdom Metazoa; phylum Chordata; class Aves; order Piciformes; family Lybiidae; genus Tricholaema lacrymosa; species Tricholaema leucomelas. The sequence continues at coordinate 479,454 of WAAF01004053.1, read as the reverse complement.
GTAGCAGAGGTGGTCCAACCCTCTGATAATTTTCATGGCCCTCCTCTGGACCTACTCCATTAGGTCCATGCCATTCCTATATTGAGGCCTCCAGATGCGGACACAGTACTCCAGGTAAGGTCTCACCAGAGCAAAGTGGCAGAATCACCTCTCTGGATCTGCTGGCAAAACATCTTTTGATGCAGCCCAGGATGTGATTTGCCTTCTGGGCTACAAGTACACACTGACTGCTCATGTCCAGCTTCTTGTCCATCAGCAACCCCAAGTCCTTTTCCACAGGGCTGCTTTCTATCACCTCATCCCCCAGTCTGTATTGATAGAGAGAATTGTTGTGGCCCAGGTGCAGGACCCTGCACTTGCTCCTGTTGAACCTCATGAGGTTCACCTGGGCCCACCTCTCCAGCCTGTCCAGGTCTCTCTGGATGACATCTTATCCCTCTGGTGTATTGACAGCTCCACTCAGCTTGGTGTCATCTGCAAACTTGCTGATGGTGCACTCAGTCCTGCTGTCTGTATCATTGATAGAAACATTAAGCAGCGCAGGTCCCAGTACAGACCCCTGCGGGACACCACTTGTCACTTGTCAATTCTGTGGTTTTTTAGGTATTAGGCCAGACCACCTCCCACAGCTCGCTTAGTCAGTGCAGACAGGCAGAAGTGGAAGGACAGGAAGTTCTGAGAGGGAAGCAGCAATCAGGTGGACTGGTGGGGAAACAAAGCAGCTCCAGGCAGTGTCCTTATACCTCCAGGTTATTCCGTCCGCCCTAGAGCAGCAGCTGACAGGTTATTTCATCCACCCAGGGACATAGATTGATGTGTCTAGGGAGATGTGCTGCAGGAGGGTAGAAGTATGAGCTTACTTACCTCTCTGGCTGTTTCTGTGATAATGTGCTGCAGAATCAGGGTGGTGCCTGATTGAAAAACATGATAATTTGAGAGATCTGCTTGGACAGCTGCAAGAATGCACATGGCGATCTCTGTCTGAAGAGGGGCAGCCAACTCGACAAGGAGAGCATCAGATTAAAAACTGCTGGGAACCATCCCCACCCGCTACCTACACAGCAGGCACACACAGACATTTGTTCTGCCTAGAGGGTAAACACAAGGCTCTTAGCTCTCAAAGGTGAGAATCTTGAAAGCAGTAAGTTAGTGGAGGAGGCACCGGGAAACCAACATGAAACTAGTGCTGGCGGCATCCTACATTTACAGTTTAAAGCCATTGACGTAGGTGGGCTACAAGCATATTCAGACCCTAGATTATTGTCCTGGTAACAGTTTGATACTGTGTTGTCTTTTGGTTTGAAGACACAGGGCAACTGGCCTTTCCAGTCCCCTTCCATATATTTTATATTTTGACTGGGAAATGGCTCAATTAAAAAAAAAACAACCAAGCACGATTCAATATAAATCACATTATTTTATCTGTATTGCTTGATAGTCCCCATTGAGATAGCTGTAGGCATTCAGGTCTAGTAGATTTGCATAAGAAGCTTGTGTGGGGAAAAGAATGAGGTGACCATAAAAAGCTACAATTTCACCACAAAAATCCTTCAGGTTTTCTTTGCAAACAAGATATCTCCCTGTGTGGCCAATAACTGCTTCACAGATATAGCTCTGTATTACCCCACATATGCAGCCTCCCTTCACAGACTTTGTGACTGTAGGATAACCTACTGCAATAAAGTCTGGTTTGGGCTTCCAGGTCTTATAAACCCTGTGCAGAATATTATTATAAAATCATGGAATCATAGAACTGTCGATGTTGGAAGAGACTTTTGAGATCGTCAAATCCAACTGCTTGCCGAGAGCTCACAATCCCACCACTACTGATAAACCACTACCACCAAACCGTGTCCCTAAGCACCACATCCATGAGTCTTTATATACCTATAGGGATGGTGACTGCACCACTTGCCTGGGCAGCTTGTTCCAATGCTTGAGAACCCTTTCTGTGAAGATTTTTTTTTCTAATATCCAACCTGAACCTCCCCTGGCACAACTTGAGGCCATTTCCTCCTGTTCTGTCACTTGTGGCATGTGACAAGAGACTGACCTCAAATGCATTCTAACTTCCTTTCAAAGAGTTGTAGGGGTGGTGAAGTCTTCCCTTAGCCTCCTCTTCTGTAGTATAAACAACCTCAGTTCACTCAGCTGTTCCTCATAAGACTTGTGTTCAAGGCTCTTCAACAGTTTAGTCCCTCTTCTTTGGACACGCTCCAGCACCTCAATGTCTCTCTTGCAGTGAGGAGCCCAAAAGGAACTTAAAAGGACCTTGAAGGTTGAATAATTTTTAATTAGAAAGTAATAGTCCATGTCAAAAGCCTCCAGACTGACTCAAGCAGAAGAAGAAAGGATCAGGAACCAACCTTACAGGTGAGTGAAAGAGCAAGTCTATAGGAGATGGAGATTTTGAGGGATGTGGTAAGATTTAGGAAAAACAAAACAGCAGGAAAGCAGTCAACATATGAATTGGGATCTTGGTACAAAAATGGCAATAAGTGTTTTCCCTAAGTTGTTCCGTAGGTGCCAATGATATTACCAGTAGGATCAGTTGGACCTCAGCCTGGATCCTTTATTTGCTGCAGAGTGACTGCCTTCGCGTTATGTTCATCTAAGAAGACAGAAACGTTAGATGGTGCTAAAACATGAACTGCATTTTGATCAGCATTTGCTTTTAAGAGGTTGTACAGAATTTGATTGCAATCAGCAGCTCCAGGTATGCTAGTCATTTCCAGACAACTTCCATATGCTTTGATATTTGGCTATAGGTACATTCACAGTCAGAATTTTCCTGAGTAATTTAGGTGTTCGTATACAACTTCACAGAGCCTGATTTCAGCCCATCCCCTTGATTAAAGCCTGTGTATTTCAGTGTTCATTAACTCAGTTCTATAGTAATGCCAAAGCTTTGCCCTTTGGCATGTTTCTGTCCTTATCACATGGCTTTTCTCATAGAAAATTCATGCAGAACTTGCAATAAAATGTACGTTGAAATATTAACTTACGTTTCAGTTTTGTCCTGTCAGATCAGAGTCTGTCACATACGTATGTGAAATATTATTTCTTCTAACAAATAGATAAAGCTGTTATTCTACATGGCAGTACAGAGGGGCATTTACTTAACAGTCTGTATCTTTTAAACTTCTGCTGGAATAAAACCACACCTTTATTTGCTATTATAACTAAATATTTGACAAAACAGCTCAGAATTTGGATGCTTACCCGTGATAAGAAGATGGATAGGCGATTATTATAGTTAAGCAAAAAGCAAGTGCCTTCGAAAGGCTGGGAATTCTGTTATCTTCCTTTACAAAACAGAACGAGAAATCCAGCAGCCTGATGGGCTCCCAGCCAAGTGGTTATCATATTATGACCACATGGGTCAAATTGTTTGCCTAATCACTTTATATTCAAACGCACACACACGGAATAAAGATGTTCCAGCTTAAAGGAAAATGTATTATCTTCAATGTCTCAGAATAGTCCACATATATTCCTTTCAATGTGATACATGTCCAATGATATATTTTGATACTTGACTGTGGACATGCATCTTCCTATAGTAGCAGCTACGTCACCTTGAAGTTCTTGCCCTTTAGTTTATTCTCAAGTAGTTTGTCACCGCCAGCCTTTTGGAGACAGGAACTTCCAATCTCCTTGTGGAGCTACTTGTGAACTTCTGCTCATTTCAGTCAAGATAAGCTAGGTTAACAAAGACAATATTTAAACTGAGACAAGTCTAATGACTTAGATTAGCTTGAAGGAAAGAAGCAAGGGATTTGTGTTGTGCACATCCATATGTCTAAGTCTTGCCAACAATTTCTGCATTCTTCAACCAGACCTGACAAAGAGCCTGAAGAGTCAAGGTTTGTGTAATTTTGTTGCTAGATATTAATTGGTGTATATTTTTTCTCCCTCTCTCTCTCTCTTTTTTTTTTCTCTGCTGTTTTACAAGAAAAAATAAAAGTTTAGGAGTACATTTAATTGAAATAGGAAGAACCTTTTAAGAGCAATTTTTTACATCTAAGCAAAGACGAGGAAAGGTGGTGCACTGAATAATGGAAAACCAGCAGATGGGAAAGGCTCATCATAAGTTTAATTCAGTCAAATTATTGTCTGGTGCTGACACTGAGAGACAGCAGTAATGCAGGTGTAAGAACAAAGTTATCACAAGAACCTTGGCATCTGACTAATGGGAGGAGGAGAAGAGGAATTATTATCCATTCTTGCACAAGGTGATAGGTGTTCTTCACAGAAAAAAAGAAAAGGCAAAGTCAATAGAAGGAAAACTAGCATCAGTATGAAAGCTTCAAGCAAGAGCTAGATCCAGGAAGTTAACAAGGTGCAATGCCTGATGCCATACACTTAAACTTTACAGAGAGGCTACAGAAGCTTGCCTATGGGAACTCACAACTGCATGAGGCCCTCGGGTTCTTTCCAGGGATAATATGTTCTGAGTTCTTCCTCTCATTTTTCAAACAATAAACATAGAGGGCAAAAAGGCAGCAAACAGCTGGTGCAGCATGGCAGATGATATTTATGTGTTTTTGCTTCTGAATGATAATGGCAAAGGGCTAAATCCTGACCTTTTTCACACCAGTGTCTAGATCCCATCAGAGTTGTCTCAGGATTAGAAATAATTCTTGTCTTCCAAGTTAGCAGAATTTGTTTTGGGATGTTAGCAAAACAAAGCAGAGATTTAGCAACAGGAGAGGAAGGGAAGAGGAGATTGGGAAACCACAAGGCATGGACTGGCTGAGTTTCGGAGGGGAAGCTAAGAAGAAAGAATTGAAGTTTGGGGTCTTTATCCTCTTACTCCCTCCTCACTTAGAAATATCTTTATATGGTTCCAGCCAGTAGCAGTGCCTTGGCTTTGGGCATTTAGAGTAGACAAAGTGGTTAGACTTGATCTTAAAGATTTCACAGGATCACAGGATATTAGGGGTTGGAAGGGACTCATGGAGGTCATTGAGTCCAGCCCCCCTGCCAGAGGAGGACCATACAATCTAGTACAGATCACCTAGGAATGCATCCAGATAGGCCTTGAAAGTCTCCGGGGAAGGAGAATCTACAACCTCTGTGGGGAGCCTGATCCAGTGCTCTGTGACCCTTACAGTAAAGAAGTTCCCTCTTGTGTCGAGGTGGAACCTCTTGTGCTGCAACCTACCCCCATTGCTCACTGTCCTATCACAGGGAGCAAGTGAGCAGAGCCTGTCCCCTCTCTTCTGACCAGCCCTCAGATTTTATAAACATTAATTAAATCCCCTCTCAGTCTTTTCTTCTCCAGACTAAAAAAAACCCAGCTCCCTCAGTTTCTCTTCGTAAGCCATGCCCTCCAGCCCCCTGTAGTCCTCTGCTGGACCCTCTCCAGCAGATCTTTGTCCCTCTTAAACTGGAGAACCCAAAACTGAATGCAGTATTCAAGATGAGGTCTCACCAGGGCAGAGTAGAGGGAAAGGAGAACTTCCCTTGATCTGCTGGATACACTCTTCTTAATCCACCCCAAGATCCCATTGGCCTTCTTGGCCACAAGGGCACATTGCTGTCCCATGGATAACTTGTTATCCACCAGGACTCCCAGGTCCCTCTCCACAGGGCTGGTCCCCAGCAGATGACCGCCCAACCTTTAGTATTGCAGTTTATTATTCCTTCCAGGTGCAGGACTCTGCACTTGTCCTTGTTGAACCTCATTAGGTTCCTCTGTGCCCAGGTCTCCAGTCTGCCCAGGTCCTGCTGGATGACTGCACAGCCTGCAGCTGTATCAGCCAAGCCTCCCAGTTTGGTGTCATCGGCAAACTTGAAGAGCAGACTCTGTCTCCTCATCAATGTCATTGATGAAGATGTTGAATAGGACTGGACCCAGCAATGATCCCTTGGGGACTCCACTGGTTACAGCTCTCCAGCTGGACCTGGCACCATTTATCACTACTCTTTGAACTCTATCTTGTAACTAGTTCCTAATCCTCCTCCCCGTCTGCTCTTCCATCCCACTCTTCCTGAGCTTGCTCACTAGAATATCATGGGAGACAGTGCCAAAGGCTTTGCTAAGGTCAAGTTAGGCTACATCCACTGGTCTCCCTGACTCTACCCATTCAGTTATGTCATCATAGAATGCTATCAGGTTAGTCAAGTATGACTTCCCATTGGTAAATCCAATGCTGACTACTCCTGATAACCTTCTTCTCTTCCAAGTGCCTTGAGATGCCCTCCAACAGGAGCTGCTCCATCATTTTCCCAGGGATGGATTTCTTCCAGCTCTGGCATTTTAATAATTCTATGAAAGGATTAGGAGCAACAGTAACTTCAATACTATTCAAATTGGGGACTAAGAAAATGGGCAAAGCACAAGAAATCCAGTGCTCTATGACAGGCTACTTAACTGATTAATTGCAATGCATTTCATGTTAGTTCCTTGCAATTGTATCATTACATGTAACTTTAATTTTGGTACTGCATAAAGTGTTTTATATGATCTTATACCACTATTGCAATATGTATGTGTTTTATAAAGATGAATACTTTCATCAAGAGCTCACATGCATGACAGACTGGGAGGGAGGTGTCAGCCAGGTGCTGAGTGAGGGCAGGATTTGGAGCCAGCTTGGGAGCTGTGACGCCTGGAGCAATGGTAAGGTGAAACCTGGTCTTGTCCGGTGAAGGTGATTGTGACACTGGAGAACCATAAGTACAGGGAAACTAAGAAGGGGAGGTTGCAGTGTCTCATCTACAGATTTTCAAAGCCCCTCTGGATGTGTTGCTGTGCAACCTGCTCTAAGTGACCCTGCTCTAGCATGGGGATTGGTCTAGATGATCTCCATAAACCTCTTCCAACTCCTACCATTTTCTGATGCTCTGAAATTTATGTACTAACAGCTGCAGCGGAGTACACCACTGCAGGACTCTATGGGTGAAATTGTGGTCCTTTTGAAATCAGCATGAAATTTGCCCTTGAATTCAGTGTAGCAAGAATATCCCTCTTTCTTATCAATCTTACTTTGTTTGCCTGCCAAACACCAGAAAAATGCCTTTAGGTTTTCCTAAGCTTAGTATTTTTACTTTTCAAATCTTCAGTGCACTATAAAACCAAACAACAAAAATGTTGATTGAGAGCCCATGAAGCTGCTGAATGACTGGCTATGCATCTGTCACACCCTTTACAAAACCTAAGCCCTGAAAAACAAAGAAATGAATAGACCATATAATATTTTTTTACACTTTGCCCATCATAAATAAATTCATTAATTTTATCAAGTGCCGAACCAATAATTCTCTACTGCAAAACAACTATTTGGTCTCCTGAACAGCAAGCCCCTAAGATGCAATTTTAATTTTGCCTTCTGATATTCTAAGTGACAGCATTGATAAGGGTGCTTCCCTTAATGAGCTTTGTTTAAATCATTTCATTATTTCAGAATTATTTCGAGCTCATAATTGATAGGAAGACCTTGATAACTGAATGGCAAAGAGAGGGAGAAACCAGGTGTTTCAGCCAAGCACCTTTTTTTTTGTCACTTACACTTTCTGTCTTTAACTAGAAGTTGTACAGGAATAGAAGAAGATAATATTTGAATACAAGATGGTTTGTTTTAAGAGATTATTGAAATTTGCTCTGTTTTTCCTTTTGTCTGAGCTAAGAATCTCAATATCCAAGGTTATATCAAAACATAGATGTCTTAAGTATGAGTGTATGTCTGTAGCACTGTGATTACCTGTAAGACCCCCCACATTTTTGTCATGTTTGACTGACAAATCTCTCTCCTAGCACAGGAAAAAGAAAATTACACAAAATCTTAACTGTCATTTAAATCTAAATTTCTCATTTTCGTGGTTACTAATGGGAACAGAATGTTGTGTTGTTTGAATAAATCCCTAGAGACTGAGATGAAATACTTCCAAGAGGATATGAATCGTTCCTATTAATCTCAATGGCATGTTACCTGTGATATAAGGTAAATTGGGTATTGCTGTTTAGCCTTTCTTACACAAGAACAAAGTTAAAAAGTGTCTATCGACTAAATTGATAGACATAAACTGAAAAAGGAACAAAGGACACGATTATGCCACTACCTGTGGAACTCATCTACACATGATTTCAGCATGAAAGAGGATTAAAAAAAGTGAGGTGCATGGATATAAAAATAAAGAGAAAAGTCACAACTGACACAAATGTGAGACTGGAAAAGAAGATCACATCGTTACCCAGCAGAAAGGAACTGGGAGTATTTGGCCTGCAGAGGAGGGAAGTGGGGGGAGACCTTCTCACACAACTTGCTGAAAGGAGCCAGGTGGATGTTGATCTCTTCTCCTTAGTAACAAGTATGAAAGGATGAGGGGAAATGGCCTCAAGCTGCACCAGGGGAAGTTTAGGTTGGACGTTGGAGGACAGTTCTTTGTTGGAGGCACCTTTGACACTGGGGCAGGCTCCCTGGGGTGTGTTTGGGTACCAGTCCCTGGAATTGTTCCAGGGACATGGAGTTGTGGTGCTAGGGGACATGGTTTGGCACTGGTGTGTTAGTTTGAAGCTAGCTAGAATGTTTTGGCGAGAAGAACTAGGTTACAGGCTGTGAAAGGGAAACAGTGATCATGTCTGCTTCCCTCATAGGCTTGCTGAGATGTATAAGAACAAGAATCAAAACATAGATAAGGTGCTGCTGCTTCTTCTTCTCGGGGCATTGCCTGAGCTGCATTTCTCTCTAACCTCTCTGCTGTCTCTTTGATTAATCCACTTTGCTTCCTAACCCCCTGGCCGAACCTCCATTCTTCCTTGGGACTGGGGTAAGGTTGAGAAGGGTGGGAGAAGGTGGAAGGGTGGTTGAGAGCCCCTCCTGGGGACTCAGGTTTCTGGGATGGCTGTTATGTTTCTGTATTACCTTTTACCTTGTATATTTCTGTACATAACTGTATATACTGTAAGTATCTGCTTGTATATTCTGCTAAACTGTAAATAATAAGCTTCATTCAATATCCGTAGGTGGCTGAGTCTAGTCTGGGTGTTTTCCAAAGTGGGGAACACCCAAACCATCACAACTGGACTTGGTAAATTTGAGTGGGTTTTGGACTTGATGATCTTAAAGGTCTTTTCCAACAGAAATTGTTCTATGGTTCTAAAGATTTGAGATTTATTTTTCAGGTTCTTCTGATTCTTGAAGTATTAGACAGGTGTTATGGAGGCAGGGAATTAATGTGGCCGAGTCAGGAATTTATATAAAAATAGAGTTATTTTATTTTCCCAAAAACCTGCCCCCAAAACTATATACATAAATTAACTTAGTTTTAATTAGCAGGTTCAGTTGGTTGAGAAGATCTACACGGATACTATAGGAAGATTTTAGTATTTTGAAAGTCAGAAGTTGGAAAAGACTTAAGCTATTAAATATAGCATCCCCTTTATTAATATAAGGCTGAGCCAAAGTTACTCAGAGGTGAGGCAGGCTGGCTGAATGGAAGGGCGGTCCAGATGCTTGTCCCTTCGCTGTCTTTCAGAAGCCTCTGGGGATCGTTAAGAACCATAAAGGGTGACTAAGGTGGAAGCCATCCAAAGCAGAGACAGCCCTGTCCCTCAGGAGCTTGTCTTTTGGAGCGCCAGGAGCTCCTTCTGCAGAAGCTATCCAGGTGGGGGAGAACTCTAAGGCGGGAACCCCCCAAGGCAGTAACCCCAATATTTATACTCTTCCTAGACAAAGAGCTGAGTTACCACTTCCTAGGCGCAAAGACCACAGCCAATCTCCAGCCTGATTCCAGCGCGGGCCCTGCACGGGGCACCCCTCATGCTGGAAGGGTCCCTTGTTCCCCCCCTTCACACCTGCAGGGCAAGGGGGGGTGGGGGGAACAGGTCTTTTTGTGTCTTTTTCTCTCCCATTCAAACCACAGAGGGAGAGGAATTTTGGGGTATACAGGACTCCAGGACAACAGGATCGATACCAGTTGCAGAGATGTGAACAGCTATATATGAAAACTCAAGATATCTTGTTGAAAAGTAAGAGGCCTAAAGGAAATGGAGGTTAACCTGTCCACAAAATTCTTATGACAGCCTTTACCAAAATTGTTCAAATGAAGGACCAACAAGTATTGTCCCAGAACCAAAGAAACCACTCTGGTTTTAAGGTATGTTTTTCTTTGTTGGCTTGACTACATAGATGTTGTCCAGAGTAATTTCTAATTTTAAATGTTTGTCAGGTGTTTGTTTGTTGTTTTGTTTTTGTTTTTAATTAAAAGCTTGTAGACCTTATCAGCTTTTGCAGTATAGGAGCATTATGAAACTTCTGTGGAAACTAATGGAAAAAACTTTCCAGGTTAAAAAGAAGATCTTCTTCATCTGCATAAATGATTGATTCATTCAAGTCTGCCGACAGTGCAAGCACATCAAGGCAATGATGGTTTTCTGCAAATGAGGACTCAACATCTGAATCTCGATATGCTCTCTTTGGCACTGTTGCTTAGGTAACAATCTATTAAACCATACTTTAAAAAAGTTAAAATTAACAATACAATGAAGTAATGCAGTGAAATAGTCTCACCCTCCGCAGGACTACAGTAACAAGTAAGTCTTTTTATATGGTGGATCTATGTGTGTCACATTAACATACTAACACGGTGAATAAAAACAGTCCTGAGACTATGGAGGCCTGTGGTATCTTCTGCTTTCTAGAGCATATGGAAGTTGTAACTCTTTGTCCTTTACCCTTGTGATTGATATTTCATTAATGCAAGAGGGCTTGTGTAGTGGTATTTTTTTTGTTACAGGGGTATAATTTTGCATAATTTTAAATGACAGGATAGCATTATGTCTTTGTACTGAAATTTAGAGGACTTCATTTTGTGAGGACTTCAGAGAAAATGTAGAAGAAGGGAGATAGAAGACAACACTGAGCTTCCATTTTGCTTCCTGGGAGGTGATAGACCACAGCTGAACACTTCTCCTGACAAGAATGACATTGATGTGCTGGAGTGGGTCTAGAGCAGGGCAAAGAAGCTGGTGAAGGCTTTGGAGACCAAGTCTTATGAGGAGTGACTGAGGTAACTGGGGTTGTTTAGTTTGGTGAAAAGCAAGCTGAGAGGTGACCTACTTGCTTTCTACAACTCCCTGAAAGAATGTTCAAGAAAGCTGGAAGTTGGTCTCCATGCTAGCAAGTGACAAGATCAGAGAAAATGGCCTCAAGTTACACCAGGGAGGTTTAGGTTGGATCTTAGGAAAAATGCCTTTACTGCGTGTTAGGAGGAAGTTCTTGCCAGAGAGAGTGATTTGCCATTGGAATGGGCTGCCCAGGGAGGTGGTGGAGTCACCGTCCCTGGAGGTGTTCAAGAAAAGCCTGGATGAGGCACTTAGTGCCATGGTCTAGTTGACTGAATAGGGCTGGGTGATACTTTGGACTGAATGATCTTGGAGGTCTCTTCCAACCTGGTTGCTTCTGTGACACTGAACAGGCTGCCCAGGGAAGTAGTAGAGTCACTCATCCCTGGAAGTGTTCAAAAAATGTGTAGAGATGGCACTTGGAGACATTGTTTATTTGGCATAGTGATGTTGGATTGCTGGCTGGACTCCATGTTCTTAGAGTTCTTTCCCAACTGTAATAATTCTGTTCTATGATTCTATGAATATAGAAGTTCCTTCATTTGATTCAGAGGCAACTTCACACCCTCATACCCAATGGGAGTGGCAAAGAGGGGCCCCTGACTCTGATTTCTGAAGAGTGGTTTTTGAATATGAGGACCCACGATGCACCATAGATCTCATTTGTCTCATTGTCTTGTTACCACAAGTCGAAAAGCAGAGACTCCAGTTACACTGTATTGCATGTGATTTGAGTCTCAGAACCTGCAGAATTCCAGGTGACTATGTAAGCCTGAAACTATTTATGAAGGAAGAAACAATTGGTTTTAGAGGTGTGTCACAGGAGCAAAACATTTCACACCACAGGCCTATATCCCGCATACAGTGCCTCATGTTTCATGTTGATCATTTCTCTAGATGCTTTAACAACCCCTGGAATGTTAATAACTCCACCCTAGGTTTCAAAGGATTGGGATGAGGTTTAATATTCCACCTTGAAATTGTTACTCTGCTATTTCCTAGATTTGGTTACATTTTCTTTTTCTCATTACCTCTTGGTCTATGGTGAAGTGTATTACTGACATTGGTAATTCTCTGCCAGAGGATTCCCCACTGGCAAAACTATTCATCTAAAGTAAATTCCCCTCACACAGAATGTCTTCAAAAGTGGAGATATTGATTATCATGCTTTCAAGATCAATAGAATAAGACAAAAGAACAGGAAGTGACAGAAAATAAAAGGAAAATAAGGATTTAGCCTCTATATTCTAATAGCCCCAGATACATTAGGGGAGGTTTAGACTGGGTGTTAGAGGAAATGTCTTCATTTAAAGGATCCTCAAATACTGGATGAGGCTCCCCAGGGAGGTGGTTGAACTCCCATCCTTAGAAGCGTTTTGAAGAGGCAGAGATGTGGTTCCAAGTGGCAGAGATGTGGTTTAGCACCAGGCTTGGTAGCTAGATAATGGTTGGATTCAATGATCTTATCAGTCTTTCCCAACCAAAAGAGTAGAAAAGGGGAGGGGAGGAGAGGAAGAGAAAAGAAAAAAGAACAGAAGAGAGAAAAGAAAAAAGAAAAGAAAAGAAAAGAAAAGAGAAAAGAAAAGAGAAAAGAAAAAAGGGAACGCAAAAGAAAAGAATTCTGTATTTGCCTTTCACGCCCGTGGCTCTCAGCTGGAAAGGCAGTTTGGCAGTGCAGGCACGGCCGGGTGCGGGCGCTGGGGCGGGTGAGGATGTGCTGGAGCATGCTCGGGGGGATGCAGGCAGCAGGATGGGGCTCTGCCCTCCAGCTTCGGACTACCTGTCACTTCTAATGACTTCTTCCTCAGCTCTGTCTGTGTCTGAGCAGGATGGCCTGCAGGTGGCCTAGTAGCTAGCTGTCTCGCAAGCTGCCGGGGAGCTGCCTCTGTGTGTGACCTGAATTGCAGCGCTCGGGCTGTGGGTCCTGCTTGACATGCAGCGTGCGTAAGCAAGAGGCACAGAGCAGCCCTGCTGATATGGCTGTTGTATAGCAGTTATTGCTTCAACACATTTAGACGCAGCACCTCTGTAATTTGTCTCGACGTGATATCATCTTTTGTCTCAGCAAACTGACCCTTTTATCTGTCTTCGCTCTGCTTTCTCTAGCACTTGCTGTTTGGTGCCAGCCGTGACAACGGGCAATGGCACAGGAGGGAGAAATAGAATATTCAGATGCAATAGCAGCAATCATCAGTGACTTCAAAGTTAGGCACTGTTCCGAAGTGTTTGTGGATTTCTTGTTGTGATTTCTTCTTCTTCTCCTTCCTTTCTTTCTTTCTTTTTTTTTTTTTTTTTTTTTTTTAATTGAAGCATGTGCCTGTGTGTGGGAAAATGCTGAGGGCATGGCACCATCCTTCTCCTTCACTAGAGTGAACCTCAGGAATGGAATTACATTAAGGGCTGGGCTACAGCTCCTTTTCTCAAAGCAGCACTTTGCGTCATAGGTGCACTCTGAAATATTTGGGTTTGCTCTCACAAGTATGTAGTTCTCCATATAGAGGCATGTAAAACGGGACGCTGGAGTAGGTGTTAGTTTTAATGATCCTAATTGTCTTTGTCAGCTAATTGTTCATTTATACTCGTAGATTAAATACTGGAGCTGATGTAGGTGATGTCTTCCTGAAGGCGGTTTTCTATCGCTTGCTGCTCTTTTCTGTCCTGTCCTACTCTTTGCCAGTAGAGGAGTCATTGGAGAGCAGCTGAGGAATTTCCCTTTTGCAGCACAGTTTGTTGTGGCCATGACAATGCACTCACTGCAAAATGAGAGAACTTTGGTCGTCTCTGCTTCCCTCTCCTGTTGAACCTGAGACATTATGTGTGGAATGAGAGGACTCCAGGAAACCAAGAGTGTGGGCTTTCACAGCAACAATCCCAAAGAGCTTTATTTCACAACTAAATCATTTAACATGGTACATAAAAGGGTGATGCAACATAGATTTAATATAGGGAATTAATATGCAACAGTGATAAAAAATCCATACCAATAATCAAAATAGAAGAGAAGAAAAAGGGGAAAAAACCCCAAACAAAACACAAAAGCAGAGACGAAGATACTAAAGACAAAAATTAAGGTTATTTCAAACACACTTAGAAAGGAATTGATTAGCTGAATTTTCACCTAGTGTGTTCAGTCACTGAACCTCAAGGAAAGGCTGAGGAAGGAAAGCTGAACTCCTTTTTGGACCTTGATCAATAAAGAAAACTTTTCAGTTCCATATGAATTAGCTGGATATAATCAATCCACCTTATCTTAGCCAAACAAAAATTGTCTTTGTTGGCTACTTGCCAGCCAGGCTGCTTCTTTTTACCCCCCAAAAAGTCCCACCTCATCTTTGTCTTGCACCTCTGACATTTCTTAATCCTATAAATTCCACTTAGGCTAATGCTAAATTGACATAAACTGCCTGTAATAGCGATTCAAGGATGTTAGATTATTATTTGTATTCTTACCCTGTTATATTTCATGTTTATCAGGGGTGGCATCCTATATTATCATAAATTAAATACTATGCCTAGATCAACTAGAAGATGTAGGATTAAATGATAGGTCTATGTTGTTCCACAAAGAAGATTTTGGGATTTAGGTTGGTGGCCATGTAATAACAACAACAATAATAATATGAATATATCACAGATGTTACCATCTGCTTTTGATTTGGATTTTTTGTTTTCTCAGTGTAAACTAGCAGTTTGCAGGTAGATTTTTTAAAGTGAGACCATGGGGTTTCATGGGAGGTTCCTTCTCCTTTTTTACTGAGGGTTTATGAGACATGTCATAACAGCTATCATCAGGTTAAAATACTGTCAAGGGGATTGGCTTAAATAGTTTCTGTGGACCTTTTTTTTCCTTTCCAACTGTTCTCCAATAGAGTAGGAGCTGAAAAGAAGATGTAAGTGGCTCAAATAAACAGGATTTCCATGATATAAAAAGGGCTATGGATATTATGTTGCATGTGAAACTGTTAAAGACAAATCATCCCAAATATTTATTTTAGGAGATCAGGGGGGGAGCCATATCCTCATCCCCTCACCCACCTCTGTCTCTACCTGTTTATTTCTGTTGTATCAGAGGAATTTGAATTTCCATAGTTAAGGTTAAGTAAGGGTTTTTTTCAACTAGTTTTCCGATGAAGGAACGCAGTTCTGACTGTCTGGAGGCAATGCTGTGCTGGGACATATGACTGCCAGACTCTAACGCCTAACTGTTGTGCACATCATGGAAAAATATTATAAACAGGATTTAAAAAACCCCAGAAAATGACATCAAACAAAGAACCTTAATTCCTATCCCCAAATTCTGCATAGTCTGTAGAAAGAAAAAAAAAACAACCAACCTTACCACTTGCAGCTCTAAATGCAACAATTTTATGTGTTAATGCTGTTAAAAGATTTAAAATAGTGCAGGTATGTGGAAAACTGATGGAGGAAAATATCGTGCCTGTGTTTTAAGCTGAGAAAGCCTGTCTGAGAGGCAGAAGCAAGTGGGTCATGGACAGAGAGAGTTCAATAAACAGAAGCATATGTGCCCTGCAGTGCCTCTTGCCTTTCCCTCCAGCAGAGTCTGGCTGGCGAACCTTAGCAGCACAGCGCTGAGCCCCGGAGTCAGCTCTTCTGACCTTTATCAGAGCAAAATGCTGCTGACATCGGGGGACCTGGGAGGCTGTGAGGTGCCCTCTTGCACCTACTCCTGGCAGTGCTGGAAGGGGAAGGTTATGGGGACGAAGCATGCCATCACAGCTCAGCTCTGCAGGATGATGTGGAGGGAATTGTAGTTCTCCCCTTTTTCTCCAGGTCTGATTCTGCTTTTTGATGCCTACAGGAAGGATTTGGTGGAATTTGTTTCAACAGTGACTCTCCTGAGGGAACCCCAGCTGGGAAGGAGTGAAGGTGCCAGCATCACCTGTCTTCAGGCTCCTGTCCTGGCTGTGACAAGCATTTCTATGCATCTCCCATGGCTGCATTACTTAAAGCTTTAAGATTGTGCTCTCCTGCCCTGCTTGTGTACAGACACAGATCTGTAATGTGCACAGCATTGTGGTGGAGAGGATTTAAAGAACAAAATAGCATGGGTAAGGTACATGATAAAAACAGTTCCTTCTGTAACTGCAATTTTCCACCCAAGTATGTGAACATATTCATGCCTCTATATTCAGTTAAACCAGTACTGACCCTTTATGGGCATATTCAGCTAAGTTTCTAAGTTTGGGACTTTCTTTTTCTTTTGTTTTGTTTTGTTTTTGTTTAATTCAATTATGAGTCAACATCAATTTATGAAGACAGAAAAAACACTGGATCATCTATTTTTCTGTATAACACAAGTATACACACACACATATATATATATATAGTTTCCTGTGTATATATTTTGGGGACTTCAGCAAAAAAAATTCCCATATCCAGGCGGAAACTAGAATTTACCTTTGAAGAAGACAGCTTATTCCAAATTTTCAGATGATGTAGGTCACAACATCACACGATCACGAGCTGCTCTAGTGGGAGGTGTCCCTGCCTGTGGCAGGGGGTTGGAGCTGGATGATCCTTGAGGTCCCTTCCAACCTAAACCATTCTATGATTCTATGATTCTATGATCACAGAATGGTAGGGTTTGGAAGGCACCTCTGTGGATCATTTAGTCCAACCTCCCTGCCAGAGCAGGGTCACCTACAGTAAATCACACAGGGACACAGCCAGGCAAATTCTGAATACCTTCAGAGAAGGAGACTCCACAGCCTCTCAGGGTAGTCTGTTCCAGTGCTCTGCCACTCTCAGAATGAAGAACTTTTTCATAGAACCTCCTGTGTTCCAGTTTGTGTCCACTGCCCCTTATCCATTCTGTTTCCTGCTTACTTTTATTGATACTGGAGAAGTCACATTTCCATTCTGAAATTATCCAGTTTGACAATCTCATTATGCCAAGCAAGGTAGAAAAGTCTCCTTTGCCTCAGTCTCTTACAGGTTTCAATTAAATCTCTGTAAGCTGGGTATAAACCAGTTTAATTTAATTTGGCACCAGCGCTTCAGTGAAATTGCACTAATGGGTCTAGCTAATGGCTGTAGCTGAGTCCAAACTGCCTAGATTTCCAGGCTTGCTGTGGTGGTGGTTTTTTGGTAGTTATCAGTGGGCTAAGCAATGCCTATGCCCTCCTGGACTGCTTACCTTAATGTGCCTCAGCTGCACCGGGGTTTCACCAAGGGTTAAGGAAAGGCTCTTGTCCTCTCCTGGGCACAGGTGGAGAATGGGCAGAGGAAGACTTACTAGAGCTGAATCCCTGTAACTCATTACTGCCATAATTCAATTTGCTGTCTGAATTCTATTGAAGTCTCTCCTGGGAAAAGGTGTGTTTTTAACCCTGGTACCATCCTTTTGTAATTTAATACCCATAAATCGCCTGCTGTTTGGTTCCTCACAATTACTTAGACTGGATGAAATTCGTCCAAATGAATAGTGCCTCTGTCTATATTGAGATTGTATCAAATGAAAAATAGATCTCATCTTGGCAAGGCAAAGGTTAACTTTAATATATAAAATATTTTTCTTTGGCAAAATGTGTATATAGCAGAGACCTGTGCAGAGGAGCTTCTTGTTGATACAGACAGAAGTGTTTTTGTTAAACCTGCAGACAGCAAGAGTGAAATGTTAATGCTGGAATGGTAACCTGGACAGGCTGGAGAGCTAAACAGAGAGTAACCGTTTGAAGTTCAACAAGGGCAAGTGCAGAGTCCTACACCTAGAGAGGAATAACGTCCTGCACCAGTACAGGTGAGGAGATAACCTGCTGGAAACCAGCTCTGTGGAAAAAGACCTAGGAGTGCTGTTGGACAGCAGGATCACCATGAGCCAGCCATGTGCCCTCATGGCCAAGAAGGCAAATGGCATCCTGCGGTGCAGCAAAAGGAGTGTAGCAAGCAGGTCAGAGGGGTACTCCTTCCCCTCTACTCTGGACACAATACTCTCATCTGATATATTGTATCCATTTCTGGGGTCCTCAGTTCAAGACAGACACAGCAAAGGGCTATGAAGATGATTAGAGAGCTAGAACACATCTCTTATAAAGAAAGGCTGAGGGATTTGGGGCTTTTTAGCACGGAGAAGCTAGAGAAGGGTTCTCCTCAATGCTTATCTAAATGGTGGAGAATGGTGCCAGATGTCTTTCAGTGGTGTCCAGCAACTGCATGAGAGGTAATGGGTACAAACATAAACACAGGAAGTTACACCTAAGCATGAAGAGGAACTTCTTTATGTTTAGGTTAGTAGAGCACTGGAACAGGGTGCCCAGGCAGGTAGAGTCTCCGCTTTGTAATCATCCAGAACCTGCCTGGACACCACCCTGTGCAGCCTGCTCTAGCTGGTCCTGCTCTGGCAGAGGGGTTGATGATCTCCAGAGATCACTTCCAACTCCCACCATTCTGTGATTCTGTGTGAATAATTTTTTATTCATACAAAAGCAACAATACCCAAAATGAAATGAAGCCTACAAATGGATGAGCCAGCAATTGCTAAGAGCAAACCCTGTGAACTGGAGAGTCTTTTACAGGTCACAGGAGATGATATTCAGAGGTCACTTCCAAACCCTGTCATTCTATGCTTCTGGATTCTGTGATTCCATCCCCAGATATTCCTGCTGGGGATGACGTCTTCGTAACAGAGATGGCAGAATGGATGAAGTGTCAGCATTTTGGCTACTGCAGGTGAGGTCTGATGTGGAAACTGAGATTCCTCTTAGCTCTCCATTGCGAGGCTGTTTGCACTGGGCTGACTGAGGAGCTGACATATCCTGCTTTCCTGCTTGTTCTGTTGTAGAAGAGGTAAGTCTGCAGAAGGTGAGACAACAGCTGTGGTAGTAACTGTAGGAGCCACCACAGCTCATCTGTGGAAATCTTTCTTCCCTACATGCTGAGAAGGGCTTTTAGCATGGAAAGGATATTTTTTTTCCACTGTGTATTTGCATTCCATATTGTTCTAACATAAAAAGTCAGCAAAATTACTAATTAATTAACAAAATTTGGACTGCTAACATGGGGGGCTATTTGTAGTTTCTGAGTTGAAAACAGTTAAAAAATATTGTCCATGTTTTAGGTGATGTTTTGGTGACAGGGATCCTCCTTAAAGGTTCACCTAAGGCAAAGCTTTAAAAATAGAGCTCAGAGATGAGGTAAGTCCTCCCTGCCTCTATCATCATTCAAGCAGATCTACTTTTTGCAGTTTGGACTCAGTTAAACACCATCATCTTATATGTCACGATTAATGGTCAGGGATTCATCCCCTTCATACTTTGAAGAAGGAGATGAACATAATTTAATTCCTGGCTGTTTCTGGTATTTTTCTTCAATTTTTATCTAATGCTTCATTTGAATGCCGTGTAGAAAACTCCAGTCTCACCTCAGAGCACTGTCATTCTGACCATGATATCTGGACTACAACAGAAGCTTGTTTTATCCTCTCGTATTCCCTCTGATACTTCCTCCTCCCTCCTCCACCTTAGCCCTGAGCCACTTCATCCCTCTGTCCTGCTCCAGATCCCTGAGCTTTTTTTTGGTGCTAGTATTCCTCTCACACTTTTGAATCCTCTTAACACGTAGTCCTTAAAATCCAGCTCATCCCATGGTCAGTGTCTTCCCTATTAGATGAAACCCTGGTCTTCTCCCCTGAGGAGGAGAGCAGCATGATCCAGCAAGGCTTTAAGGATGTGCGGTGGGGAGGAAGGAGGGCAGTTTGCTCTCTGGTAGATGTGATATGCTTTCAGAGTATCGATAAGCTTGTCTTGAGATTTTCTTTTGTTATTTTGATATTAGCTAAACCTCTCTATATTTGTTTTGATCTTCCAATTCATATGCAGATGTACCTATAGACAAGAGGTTGAATGCTGATAAAATCTCTGGAACTGGAGTACCTTTTGTTTCAGCGTTTTGTTCATTGTCAGATGTTTGCTAATCATCAAGATACTTGTTAGTGGTGTCAGCACTTCGACATTTTTCTCTTTACAGGGCCTTGATTCCCATTTTACTATGTAAGTAGGGGTATGGCAGGTCATGGAGGAGGTGTCCCATCTCAGGGCTTTCAGACTGCTTTCTCTGCGGCTGGATTCTTCAAATGTGCTGTGCACTCCTCTTCTGAAAATTATAACCCTCTTTGGATGTTTCAAAATCAAAGGGCCACTGAAGGAACTGTAGGCTATTAATTTACCTCAGTTTTTAATTAGGTGAAATTACACTTTAGCCTTTTCCAGCCTGTGAGACTTTTGACTGTTTCCTTTGTATGTCTCTCAGTCTAAATGGCAAGTGTCTGGTGTCGCTGCTACCAACTGGAACGAGAACGACTTCTGGCAGTAATTTGCCAGTCCCTAAGGACTTGCGACATTTCCATGTCATCCTCCTCATCAGAGGAGAATGGCATTAATGGCATACATCTTCCTTCTGAACCAGCACGGTGGCTGGCACTTGTTAATACAGCAAAGGTATCAAAGTCACCTGCTGCAATAATTTATTCAAAAAGAAAATGTCTTCTTCACTCCTGTCAGTAAGCCTGAAGTGGTGGCACCTGCATGCCTTTGTGACTGAGGGACACAGAGGGGTGGCCTGTGTGCCCGCTCTCCAGGCTTGTCCTCCTTGTCTCCTTTTGTGGGAAGGTTGGATGCTGGGGATGGGGGTGGTCTCCAGGCCTCCACACAGACTCAAAGTGAATCTCTGTGAGGACTGCTGTGATTCCTCTCCTCTAGACAGCTGCAAATAATGTTGGATGCAGTGAATCCCTTCAGCCTGATGATGACTGCCTGAGGCCCATTGTATGAGATTCAACAAGGTCAAATGCTGGGTCAAATCACGGCATGCTTGGGTCAGAACAACCCCACAAAGGCTCCAGGCTTGGGGAAGAGTGGCTGGAAAGCTGCCCAGCAGAGAAAGACCTGGAGGTGTTGGTGAACTACTGGCTGAAGATGAGCCAACAGTGTGCCCAGGGGGGCAAGAAGGCCAACAGCATTTTGACCTGAATCAGGAATAGTTTAAACAGCAGGACCAGGGCTGTAACTGTTCCACTGTACTCAGTACTGGTGAGGCCACCTGTTGAGTCCTGGGTTTAATTCTGGGGCTCTCAATACAAGAAAAACTTGTATTGAGACAAGAAAATTGAGGTGATTGAGTGAGTCTAGAGAAGGGCAACAAAGCTGATGAAGAGTCTGGAGTACAGGTCTGGTGAGGAGTGGCTGAGGGAACTGAATTTATTTAGTCTGGAGAAAAGGAGGCTGAGAGCAGACCTTCTTGGTCTGTACAACTCCCTAAAAGGAGGTAGTAGTGAGGTAGGTGTTGGTCTCTTCCTCCTAGTAACAAGTGATAAGTGTTCTGGAGGGCTCCAAATTCCTTTCTTCTCCCTGTCCCCCCCACCGTGGGTTTGAATGGGGAGAAGAAAAAGGTGCAAAAACGCCCTGCAGGCTGGAAGGGGGAACAGCAGGAGATGCCTTTCCACATGTGTGTTGACCCGTGTGGGAGTTCGCGCTGGATCGGGCTGGTGGTTGGCTGGGTTTTCATGCCCAGTATAGAATGGCAAATGGAGACTTTGTACAGAAAAGCGTAGAGTGAGGGAGAAGGTGCGAGGGCGTTCCTGCCTTGATAGTGTTCTTGGCAGGACAGGTTCCTGCCGTGACAGAATACCTGTTTTGGACCATCCCTGCTTTTGGACAGCTCCTACCTTTGTACACAGCTCTTGGTTTTACATTGTCCCTGTCTTTGGATGGTTCTCCCCACTTTTGCACCATTCTGTGCAAACTTGCTAGCTTGGCAAGTCCTGGGGTCCTTTTAGAGAGCTGCCAGCAGCACCCAGACTGGCTACTCTTGGACCATATCAGCAGCCAACTTCCTGGCTGCTTTCCAGACTGGGGGACCTGAACAGTTTGGCTCTCCCCTGCTGCTGCTGAGGCAGCATCGCTTCCACAAATCCCTGTCTTGTGGCAGCCATGTCTTGAGACATTTCTGAATTTGGCATCTTTGCCACTTGCCTTGGGCTTCTGCCATGTGGTCCAGACTATTGGATATTGCTTGCAGCATCAAAAGGCAGCCAGGCTGCAGAGAAATCCAGCAAGGGATCATCGCCGAATACCTGTCTCACCTCTGCAGAGTAAAGTCTGCTGTTCCCTTCATTCTCTGCTCAGCCTGATTGATAGTGGGGTAAAGCTGTGTTTATAGCTTAGCCTTTTCCATTTCCTGACTTCCAGAATAGAATAGAATCCACCAGGTTGCAAGAGACCTCCAAGATCATCCAGTCCAACCTATCACCAAGCCCTATCTAGTCAACTGGACCATGAATCTCTGTATTTGTCCATAACATCATTTTGAAGAATTCCTGATCCAATTAGAATCTGTAAATAAACCTAAATACTTTTATATACAGTTTAGGGGTTGGGGTTTTCAGGAAAATAAAATAATTCTATTTTTATAATTCCTTACTCAGCCACATTAATTCCCTGCCTCTACAACAATAGGATGAGAGGAAATGGCCTCAAGTTGCACCATGGGAGGTTTAGATTGGATATGTGAAGAAACTTTTTACCTGAAAGGGTTCTCAAAGACTGGAAGAGGCTCCCCAGGGAGGAATGATTGAATGAGATAGTTGAATCCCCAACCCTGGAAGTGATAAAAATACGCAGAATTGTGGTGCTGAGGCATATGGTTTGGCAACAAACTTGGTAGAGTTAAATAACAGTTGGAATTGATCATCTTCAATGTCTGTTCCAACTGAAAAAAGATCTCTAATTCTATGAGTTTGTGATACTAAGTTTCACAAATTAATCTGCAATGCTTGAGAGCAGGGAGAGTAAATGTTGTTTGTAACCAATTTTAACTTAGGTTTCAGCTTAGGTGGTCTGTCACTGTGTTCTTCACCACCACCAGGGTCATGTAGACCTGCTGGTTTGCCAATCACCTGAATCTTGTGATGCTTTCATTTTGGGATGATTTTTTTTTCATGTTTTCATAGCTGCACAGATAGAAACCATAGAATCACAGAATGTCAGGGGCTGGAAGGGACCTCGAAAGATCATCTAGTCCAACCCCCCTGCCAGAGCAAGATCACCTATACCAGATTGCACAGGCACATGTCCAGGTGGGTTTTGTATACCTCCAAAGAAGGAGACTCCACAACTCCCGTGGGCATCCTGTTCCAGTGTCCTGTCACCCTCACAATGAAAAAATTCCTCCTCATGTTTAAACAAAACTTCCTATGCTTCAGCTTCCACCCATTGCCCTTTGTCCTGTGCTGTGCTTACTAGCTAATTTTTCATACGGGTAATTTTAAACATCTTTCAACACTACTTTCCTAACTGCAAAGAAAGCCTGTGCTGTCCCTATGCCTTGGCTTAACCTCAGCAGTCCTATTTTCACCCAGTTGTTGTTGGACCTTTTGCAGCCAGCATGTTGCTGGGCTCTTCATCAGTTCCTGATGATCAGTACACTTCCCAGTTTGTTGTGCTGCACTTTTGTCGGTGCTAGGTTTTATCTGCAGTTTGTCTGCTGCTGAGATTTTTTCTTTTTACAGGCACTTTCAGCCTCTGTTATCCTCAGAGCTTTGTGTCAAATGCAAATATTGTTGTTAATTGCTATTTGCATTACAAGAGTGATTACATCTTGCTGTTCTTTAATTCCTGATTTATTTATGAATATTTCCGATACTGACTTAAGGCAGGGGCTTTGCCAAGGTGAAAATTGACTATTTGTTTTGTTACTTTCCCAGTATCTAATCTGCAGTAGTTTCCCACTTGCCTATTGACAACTGAATTTTCTTATTAGTTTCTCTAAGGCATTTGCTGGGGGCTGGGAGTTCCCAGTAGAATGGGAAGAAACTGTATTACTTTGTTCAGTCTCCTGTTGACGTGAACAGGAATTTGATCTGTGGAGGCATGTCAATCTACTGGAGGGCATGCAGGCTCTGCAGAGAGATCTGGACAGACTGTATAGATGGGCTTAAGTCAACGGTATGAGATTCAAGAAGGTCAAATGTCAAGTGCTGCACTTGGGGGCCACATTAACTCTGTGAGTTTTACGGCTTGGGGCAGAGTGGCTGGAAACTGCCTGTTGGAGAATGACCTGTGGCTGTTGATGAACAGGTGGCCAGATGCTAGGCATCTGAAGTCCAGCAACATCCTGGTCTGGATCAGCAATGGTGTGACCAGCGGGACCGGGGGCATAACTGCCCCCCTGGACTCAGCACTGGTGAGGCCACACCTGGGTTCAGTTTTTGGGGCCCTCAGTACAAGAAAGACATTGAAGTGCTGGACTGTGTCAAAAGAAGAGCAACTTAAACTGATGAAAGACCTTGAAAGCAAGTATTAGAAGAAATGGCTCAGAGAACTGGGGTTGTTTGGTCCTCAGAGAAGGAGGCTGAGGGAAGACCTTATCAATGTCTACAACTGCCTGAAAGAAGGTTGGGGCAAGGTAGATGTTTGTCTCTTTTCACATGCCACAGGTGAGAGGACAAGAGGAAATGGCCTCACGTTGTGCCAGAGAAGGTTCAAGTTGAACATTAGGAAAGAAGTCCTTACTGTAAGAATGGTTATCAAGCATTGGAACAGGCTGCCCAGGGAAGTGGTGGAATCGCTATCTGTGGTGGAGGGCCCCTAGGCCCAAAAATAGGCTTATTCATGCCTTGCCCTGCCCGGACATGTTTTCCTGCCCACACCAGGGGTATACATAAAATGAGCACAAAGGGTCACAACAGACCTGGTGCCATACAGTCTGGCCTGCCCAGGGCCCCTGATTGTGTAAGGTGGTTGTGTAAGCCCCCACACGCCCAGCTCGTGCCTGCCTGGTGTAAGGCCCGTGTGATCCCCCTATTTGGAAGGTCCAGCCTTGTGGATGTTGCCTATTATGGTGACCAGCTGACTGGTCATTGTGGTGGCCAAAGCGACCATTAATCTCGGCCCACATTTAATACATAGGGGTACACAGGTAAACAGCTCAGCTCACTCCCTCGCCTGCTCCCCCGCGTTGCTTGCCTGCCTGCGTACTCACTTGCAGAGCTCACTTAAGCCTGCCTGTATATATGTGGAGCTCAGACTCCCATGCAGCTGTGCACCCTATTACATGCCCGTGCACCCTACTGCATACCCGCTGCCTTATTGTCTGGTGTGTGCCACTGCCACAAGTTGCCAGGAGCAGACCCACTTGTCTGCACACGATCGTCCTGAGTAGCCAGCGTTAGGCCGTGCTCAGACCGCACGGCATCGTTCTTCCTCTGCACCTGGAGATCCTGCCTAGAAAGCCAGCAGCACAAGGTCAGAGACTGTCCTTTCCCCTGAAGCCAAAGGATTCCAGCCTCAACGTCCACGGGCAGATTGGACACTGGCATAGGCTGTGATGTAGCCCGAGGGTGATTATTGATTAAGCAGAAATTGTGAGTAAATGCTTTGATGCCTCTGTAATTTCTATTGCCTCCTGCCATAGAGCAGAAAGAGCTTTCAGCCCAACCTGCTGGGCAAGTAGTATATTGACCCCAAGTGGCATTAAACTGCGGGGAAACCTCTCTTTGTTAGTAGTTTGAATGTATGCTAGTTATTATAATGGTTACAGTTTGATATATTCCCATAATGTCCTCCATGACCGTGTAGATCCATGTTAGTATTAAGGTTCAGTGGCTGGGGGTGGCGAGAGTTCAAAATATTGAAGTTAATAAGTAGATAGATTTTTATAAAATACCCTCTCGCATCAATTAATTTCTCCCCTCCGCCACAATTGGTGTAGGTGGCAGATTACCCTCCGCGACACTATCCCTGGATGTAGTTAAATGATGTGTGGATGTGGTACTTCAGGATGTGTTTTAATGGCAGTAGTCTAAGATTGAGCTCTAGATGAGCAGTTTGGCTTGACGACCTCAAAGGTCTCTTCCAACCTCAACAGTTCTATTGTTCTATGCCTTATTTTAGCTATCCTAATTAATTTCGTTATGCATTGGCCATTGGGGTGAACAACACACACTTAACATTTGCTGTCATCTCTTCCTTGGAACCAGAATCCACCACACCTTACTGCTTCCATTAACTGTGAAAGCCTAAAGTATTTGCAAGTGTCTGTATATATCTACACTTGCAAATCAACTGAAATTTCTATTCTGGTCTCAATCCTCATGTGGACACTCTGAGCGTTTAAGAATAATTACACTCAACTAAGTATTATGGAATAGACTTTAAAACACTTTTGTCCCAGGGGCTTTTCTACATGAGAAAGTCATATAGGTAGGATACGACTTTAAAATTAGTTTATTCTATGGGCACAGGGCTACTTCCAATCACTTCAGTTTGCCACTTGAGAAGCAATTTTCAAGTTATCTGAAAGGGTTTAAAACACTTATATTTCAGATAACTGTGCCTACACAGGAGAGTTAGACCAGGAAGAGCTAATGGTTGACTGCATTGGTATAATTAACTACCCTGGCACTGAAAAAAAACCCAAAACCTTCCTGTAAGAAAAAAAAAAATTAGTTTTATGCACTAAAAGACCCATGACATATATGTATCTAGGATAGTGCTATTAACTTGTATTTAAGATCATAGAAACATAGAATCAAGACTCATTTTGGTTGGAAAAGACCTCTAAGTTCATCAAGTCTGATTGTCAAACCCACAGCATCATGGTCCTCATGACACACCATGTGGCAAACAGCCATGTCTAGATGTTTTTTGGACACCTACAGGGATGGGGGCTCCGCCACTGGGCAGCCTACTCCAGTGCCTGACCACTCTTTCAGTAAAGGCTTTTTTCTAATGTCCTGTTGAAATCTCACTTGGTGCAACTTCAGGTCATTTCCTCTCATTCAATTGCTATTTACATGGGAAAAAGAGATCAACAGCTGCCTCAGTACAACCTTCTTTCAGGTACTTGTAGGGAGCAATAAAGTAGTCTGTTAAGGTAAAAGACACACTGAGACTAAGATCTCCAGGTATTTTAAAGGGAGCATTCTGTCAAGACAAATTTGCCTTTGTGTTTTGTTGAAAGCTGACACCCACTTTTGGCTCCTACAACTATGATTTCCTCAAGCTGGTGAAGGCTACTAAAATGGGAACTTTGTGTAGCCATTTTTATCTAGGATTAAAAAACTCTTCTGATAGTTGTAGTTTATTGGTAGACTTCAGAGTAGCCATTTTCTTTATGGCTTTTCTACATTGCTATTGTCAGATTCTAAAAGCTGAGTAAATACAGGGTGAGAGAACAAAAAAGTCTGTGTTATGCATTCGCCTGTGCTAAATTAGATCTTGGGTATCCAGAAGCAGGCAGAAATTATAGATGTTGCGTGTCTGGGTTGAGACCATGTGGTTCATTCAAGACTCACTGACGGAAATAGTAATGACGTGCTTTGAATTCATTAGGGGTGTTTCCAAGTTTTCCATGGTATTTTCAGCCAGGGTGTCATGGCAAGACCATTTTTACCAGCCTCTCTCATAGAGTTGCAATGCAACAGTGACTGTGAGTGCTCTGCGCTTCATCAAGCGGAAGCCAAGAGCAGAATACATAGATTCATTTTGCAATGGCTTTCATGGTTGTGAAAGTGAAGGAGCTTGAATTTAAACCTGTGAATGACTTTCCTGGTAAAATTCCAGTAAAATCCACTGCTCTGGTTTTTTTTTACATTGAATGTGCAATCAAATATGATGGGACTGATGATAACTTTAAAGTTCTGATGTGCTCAAAAAGGCAGAGGAAACATATTTGAGCTTCTCAGCATGTCATTGAATGCCCTCACCACCAACCAGAGGTTCTTGGATGATATGTCCTTGGAGAAGCCATGTCCTCCATGTGCTCCGATGGTAGTTTAATCCCACTGTTGAGAAGATGTGTGCTATCCCACCTATTCCCACTGTTATAATCCTTATATTATCATAGAATCATAGAATTAGATCCCATATGCACTTGCTCATGTAATCCCAAACAGGAAGGAGAAGACAGACCATACATTTCCCTCCTTCCTAATGATCTTATTGTCAGTTTTCTTCCATTCTCACTTCTCCCTCCAGGGTCTAGTGATATTACAAGTTTTTCTTGTACTCAGACCTTTCTGAGCACCACCCTCCCTGTCATAAAATTTACTCCTGTCATTGCCCTCTAAGACACCTAGCCTGTCTTGTGTCAAAGAACTCAAGATGGAACTGTTGTAAGAGGGAATTAAGGAGAAAGGTGGATCTCTGTGGAGGCAGTGTAGTGGCTGCTTTTCTCTGCCCTCACGTAAGTCTGTCCCCATCCATATAGACAGGCTGACGGGTCAAACTTTGACCTACTCTCACCCCTCCCAAATTTTCTTGCCGAGTTTTGATTCCCAGACACAGAGTGCCCAATTCTAGTTCCCAGCTATTGCACTATTGCTCCCCCAAACTCTCTAGAACACTCTACAATGCAGATGAGAGACAGCCAAAACCCCAAAGCTGGTCCTAGACCAACTAAGTTGCACCAGGGGAAGTTTAGCTTGGATATCAGGAAAAAATTCTCTACCGAAAGAGTGGTCAAGCATTGGAACAGGCTACCCAGAGAAGTGGTGGATGGTGGAGTCCTTCCTTGGAGGTGTTTAAAAATGTGTAGACATGGACACTTTGATGACATAATTTAGTGGGCATGGTGGTGTTGGGTTGAATCAGACTTGGTGTCTTTTCCAACCTTAATGATTCTGTGATTCTATATGAGAGTGAGAGCATGCTTTTTACCTTTCACCCACAAACTACTGATCAAGAAAGATAGCAACTTTCCCTCCCCCCTCTCTTTTCTCAATTTTATCAATTTTCCTCTAATTGTTCTTGATAGGTCTCACCTATTTTGTACTAAAATAGTTGATAAGGGAAGACCTCCTGCACCTTTATCTGTAACACTTGTTGATAGTTAGGAAAAAAACAATAACCTGCTTTGTATTTTCCCTTAAGGTCATTGTCATCCTACTGCTGTAGTGTCCTTGCTGAGTGTGGATAGCCCTCATTCTCCACTGAGTGAGACAAGACATTCAATTTTTGTGTTGCTCCTCAACGCCTTTGTCACGACCTTACTGCCATTGCAATGTCACTGAGAAGTCCTTTTCAAGGGATTACAAAGATTCACCTCCCGTGCCGTACACCCAATGGGACAAAATAATTGCATTTCTGTCTATAACTGTATACACTGTAAATATCTGCTTGTAAATTGTGCCAGCTGTAAATATAAGCTTCATTCATATTTCCAGAGCCGGCTGAGTCTAGTCTGGGTGATTTTTAAAAGTGTGGGGGGGCAGGTAACACCCAAACCACCACAAGTATATACAGTTATGTACAGAAATATACAAGGTAAAAGTTAATACAGAAACACAACAGCCCTCCCAGAAACCTGAGTCCCCAGGAGGGGCTCCCAACTACCCTTCCACATTCTCCTACCCCTCTCAACCTTACCCCAGTCCCAAGGAAGAATGGAGGTTCAGTTAGGAAGCAAAGTGGATTAATCAGATGGCAGAGAGGCTGGAGAGAAATGCAGCTCAGGCAATGCCCCAAGAAGAAGTGCCTTATCTGTGTTTGGATTCTTGCTCTTACACCTCTCAGCAAGCCTATGAGTGAAGTAGACATCACCCTTGTTTGTCTTTTGCAGCCTGTAATCTAGATCTTCTCACCAAAACATTCTAGCTAGCTTCAAACTAGCACATCAGTTTATAAAACTTGTTCTTTTACGATTTTCTTTACCTCCCTGAGCACACACCTTCCTTGGAAGTGGTGTATTTCTTCTCCACAAACTCCTCCCATTCTGAATTTTTAAAAAAATCTTTTCAAGATGTTTAAAATCTGATACTAATATTTGTCACAAAAAGTTGCAAAGCAAACCATTCTGATATGTTAAAATGCACTAAAACCTGATGAGATTTTCACAACTTGGAAGGCTGAGTGACTGTGGAGAAAATCCTCAAGTGATATCATTTTATTTGAACCAAAATGTATTTTACTAGACAAAAAAAACCAAAAAACAATGGGGGGGGGGGGGAAGCTTGTAAACATGCTGTTAAAAGAAAAATGAGATAGATTGCATTAATTGTCTTAGACAAGAGCACTCAAGTAAATGGAATCTATTGAAATTGTTGACACTAAGGAAAGAACTTTTACCGTGATAATTTCTTTAATGCTTCCTTTGAAGCCACTTGCAGAATATAGTGGCTGCAGACACATGTTTCTGCCTGGTTTCTCCAAGTTGTTGTTACTACTGAAGTGGGAGCTATTTTCTAAATAAAGTGTGCATTATCTGTGTATCACAGGTCCTTCCAGAAGTTCAGAGCCAGACGAAACCAATATCATCTGCATTATCCTTGTCCTACAATGTGATGGACTAACTTCAACAGATGTGTGACATGCCCGTACTGCTCCTGTGCTGTCCTGAGCTGCTCCATTACCTCCTTCACTAAAGAGACTTCAGATGCAAACTGGGAATGAGGTTGGGCCACGTTACTGATTTAGTAGTCTTGCTTCCAAACAATCTTCTCCCGGAAGTGCATGGCCTGTTCTCCCATGTCATGGAGAGACCTATGTCTGTCCCTTGAGCAGGAGCTTGAACTGGTGGGTATGGCTGTGTCTGACCAGCGTCTGCCTGTGTACTGGGGCATGCAGCTGGGGCTGATATCTATGTCTGTTTTATATAATCACAGAGTCATGGAACAGTTTCAATTGGAAGAGTCCTCTATGGTCATCAAGCCCAACCATTGACTTAATAAGCACCATGCCAATTAAAACATACCCTGAAGTGCCATGTCTATATATGTTTCAAATACCTCTGGGGACAGTGTCTCTCTCCACCACCTCCCGGGCAGCCTGTTCCAATGCCTGATCACTCCTTCAGTCAGAAAACTTTTCCTAATGTCCAGCCTAAAACTCCGCTGGAGCAACTTGAGGCTATTTTGTCTCATTCTATCACTTGATATTAGGGGGAAAAGACCAACATCCACTTTGCTCCAACTTCCTTTCACGGAGTTGTAAAGAAAAGATGCCTTCAGTCTCCTTTTCTCCGAACTGAAGAATCCCAGTTCCCTCAGCCACTCCTCATAAGACCTGTTCTTCAGACCCTTCACTAACTTTGTTGCCCTTCTCTGGACACACTCCAGCACCTTAATGTCTTGTAGTGAGGGGCCCAAATGACTTGACACTCAGCTAGTTAAAAGGGCAGTTTGTGAATCTTGACATTGGTAAATCATCCAAGTTTGGGCATTCATCTTTTGACAGGCTTTATCGTTCTGTAGGAAAACTCTGGAAGGCAACAGAAAGATTTTCACCAAAGAAAAGCAGCCTGCTGTGAATTTTCTTTATCCTTGGAATTCTGCTGCTATTCAGTAGCAATATACTTATATTTCTCTGCTTTTGTTTCTTTGTTTCCAGTTCTTGAAAATGTCTTTACATAGCAAACTACTTGAGAAAAGGCCTCTTTGTTAGGACAAAGACACTGGTGGATGTGGATTTGGATGCATATACCTTGTACAATTAGTAAAAATCACATCCTAGAAAGCAATCAGTTACACCAGTGGAAGGGAGGGATAATGATGTCAATACCAGCAGCAAGTGCCAGGATAGCTGGTTCAAATACTCCAGCTCTGCCAGCAGAGAAGTCTCCACGGAGATCTGCAGCAGACTGTTCTCACTGACCGCCATCAGTCACAAAAGGCACATTGTGAGAGCCCTTCCCTCTTTCCCAGTAGAAATAGATTTAAGAATCTGTACGGTGCTTTTCTGAATGGTGATCTCTGCTTTTAAATACCTATAAATGAGCAGTTTAACAAGGGAATTTGCATGCTGCAGCCCTCAGCTGGAGCTCTGCCTTCAAATTCAAGGTGCTTTCCCTAGAACAACAACATTTTTATTCCCTGATTTTGCCTACCTGATGTTCCTGCAGGCAGGTTTCTGAAAGCTAGACGTGGTGATTTGCATATCTATTTTAACTCTTTGAAAGTGTGTCTTTAAAACAACAGGGTGACAGAATTTGTCATCCCAACTGGCATTCTGCTTCTGGGGAATGGGAGAATTGGTTCTTTGTGGGGGTTTGTTTGGAATAGTGCAAGAGCTACAGCTAAGGGCAGGAGATGAAAAATGACTGGGTGTCTTACAGTCAGCATCAAGAGTCTCCACAAAGGAACAACAGCAATAACAGCAAAGACATTCATCTGTGAACTTCACAGGATACCATTAAACACTCCTTTCCTGTGTCTTTAAAGAAATACTTAGTAGTCTGTTTTGAGTTGGGCAAAGACAGCATTTAGGAACCACTCTGCTACACTGGATCATTAAAAGTTTGTCTAACAGATTATTACATCCTTGACAGCAGCCAATAGTGGTTGTTTCAGAAGAAGGTACAAGAAAACACATTAATGATCAATTATGGAAGAATCTACCTTTTGGGCAGTAATTGACAATTTTTATATGCTCGTCTCTTTTAGCAAAAATTATACAGGGTATGCTACAGCACTATGTGCAGCTTTGAATAATGGGATTGCTGCCTGCCTTTGAGCAGTGTAATGGTTTAAAAGTCAAGGTGGCCCATAATCAAATCAATTACTAGAAACTGATTTTTTTCTTGTGATTTTTAGGTGGGTGATAAGGTGAAAGAGGCTTAATGACTATGAAGTAAATGATACTTCAGAGCTCCCTTCCTTGAAATGTCCAGAGAAGAGCAACAAAGCTGGTGAAGGGTCTGAAGAACAATCTTATGAGGAGCAGTTAAGGAAACTGAGGCTGTTTAGTCGAGATTAAAAAAAGGTCTGAGGAGAGACTTTCTCTCTACAACTACCTGAAAAGAGGTTGTAGTCAGGTGGTGTTGGTCTCTTTTCCTCTCATTATCACTTTTTACTAGGGAGATGGCCTCAAGTTGTGCCAGGGGAGGTTTAGATTGCATATTAGGAAGAAATTCTTCACTGAAAGAGTGGTCAGACATTAGAACAGGCTGCTCAGGGAGTTGGTGGAGCAACCATTCCTGAAGGTGTTAAGAAAATGTGTAGACATGGCACTTTGGGGCATGACATAATGGTCACTGTGGAGTTGAGTTGACAGTTGTAGTTGATGATCTTAATCCTTTTCCAACCTTAATGATTCTGTGATTTTATGAACTAGGGAGAGCCTGAAAAATCCCTCTGGGATTATACTATTGAGGACCCTGAAGAATAACTTGGAAATGCATTTTCACCAGCCTCCGTTCAATTGTGTGGCTTTTGCAAAAGGCCACACTCTTCACTTTGAAATCCCTTGCAGGATGAGATGGTCCTTCCAGACTCTAAGTTCCACATCTTGTGGCTTTACATCCCAGTCTTGCATGTTACTACACCTAGATCTTGTAAATGCTAAAGTATGAGACAATGATCCTTGATGATTTCTGTTTGAAACAGTGGTCACTTGTCTGAACCTCAATAAATCCTTTTATCATCCTTGACTTCTGACCATGCTGAGATCAGGGAACTTTTACTATATGCTGAATAAGAGACTATGCCTGGTTTTCTTTTGCAAGGTTTAATATGTTTGCATTTTTAGATATTTTGAGTTGACTCAGATTGATTTGATGGGACTGGTAAAGAGATCACATAGTAGATTTTTCAGATTTAAAGAAATATTAAGATGGGAAGGATGTGGATGAAATAGTGGTTTGAAATAGTGTTTCATGTGTCCCTTACTGGAGCATCTCACTGAAAGATAAGTTGGAGCTCAGCTGCTCTGAGGGGTTTTCACGTGTGAAAAACCTTGAGCTCTGACAGAGAAGGGAGAGAAGAATAGAGGTTGGTATTACATCCTAGTGACTTTCTGTCCTCTAGGGATAGTGTCTGACATGAGCTAGACCTACTTAAGTTTTAGATCAAATAACCTTTACTCATTTGGTTTGGGAACATTTTTTTTTTATTGTTATATGCTCCAAGTGCTACACTTTTGTCTTATAAAAGCTGTTCTGAGTCATTGCATCCCCTGCTGGAAGCTAAACAAAAAAATAAGTCCCTTTCAAGCACTAAATTCAGTGAGATTTGCTGTGTAGACACAGTTGTCTGGGTTGTCCACTGCGTCTGGGGATGCAGCAGGGAGTCTGGGATCTGCAGGATTTAACCTCTGTGAGGATGGAGCAACTTGTCTGCCACTCAGAAAAGCACATGTGAGACAGGAGGTACTAAGGAGGGATCTGATGTGCAGCTAACCCAGTAATGGTGACAGAGCTGAAAAAGAAAATCTGATTATTATAATCTTTGTATCTCTTCGAAATCCTATCTAAGTTGCTAGTCTACATCTAAAGAAGTGAAATGCCAAGTCCCCTGTGTATTGTTCTTTTCCCTATTGTACTTAGTGACTGAGCAGTTATATAAAATAGGTACAGCTCTTTGATAATGCTTATGTAAGTACCTGTTTAGTAATCCTTCTCTGAACACTGCATTTTAACTGGTGGAATTTATTAACATTTATATTACTGTGAGCTGAGAGGCATCAGCTGGTTTATAGCTATAGCCAGGTTCTGCTAGGTATTGTAAAAAGAGAGACTATCAGCCTGCCACATGAATCCTTGCTCCCTATATTTATTTTATGAAATATATCTTCTATATTTTCCTTAATGGGAGGTGACAGAAAATTACAAAATTGACCACTAATTTACAGCCACTTTATGTTTGTTTGTTTGTTTGTTTTTAATTAAAAACATAAATATGCTTCCATAGAGGATAAAGAAGTTTGCTAAAATGAATTAAGAATCACTTCAGAGCAAGCTTCTTTCCTTCCAC
Organism: Tricholaema leucomelas; assembly: GCA_013400475.1. NCBI lineage: Eukaryota > Metazoa > Chordata > Aves > Piciformes > Lybiidae > Tricholaema lacrymosa > Tricholaema leucomelas. The sequence continues at coordinate 444,685 of WAAF01004053.1, read as the reverse complement.
TCACAGCTGTAGAGGAATTTTCCATGAAAACAACAAATAACTTGGCTTTAAAAAAAAAAAAATCAAGGAATGAATCACAGAATCATAGAATGTTGGAAGGGACCTCCAGAGATCACTAAGTCAAATTCCCCTGCCAAAGCAGGATCCTAGGGCAGGCTGCACAGGAACGTGTCCAGGCAGGTTTTGAAAGCCTCTAGAGAAGGAGACTCCATAACCTCTCTGAGCAGCCTGTTCCAGTGCTCCATCATTCTCACCATAAAGAATTGCCTCCTTGTTTTCATAGAATCATAGAATGATCTGGGTTGGAGGGGGCCTCTGAAAGTCATCTAGTCAACCCCCCTTGGCTATTATTATAGCATAGTAGTACTTGGCATTTACAAGTGATGTGTTTAAGCAGTTCTGTTTTAACCTATCCTTAACCCAAGGATGGACACATAAATAACCTGGAGTGGGTGGCAGGGCTACAGAGGAAATAAAGTAAATATTTCTAGTAATCACACTCATTTCTTTATAGTAAAATGGTTTTCTAGGTGGTCTTGGAAATACATACTCTAAAGCTACATTAAAACTTATAAAGAATTAAGTATTAGATTGCTTGATATAGATTTAACACAAAAAAGGGAGGAATTTTCTCACCAACTAAAAGGTTTTATAAAATTTAGCGTTTCTTCTTCTAGTTCAGTGAGATAATGACCCTAATGCTTGATCAGATGTATATGCAAGATAGAAATCTTGGATTTCTTTTCTCTGGTTACAAACTTTTTAAAACTAACCCTTCAAGATGTTCCAGGTTATAATTCTAGGACTTACAAGCATCAGCCTTTAAAACCAGTCTGCCATTTCAGTGCTAATATTAATGAAACTGGTAATGACAGAAGAGATTCCTGGTGACAGTAGTCAAAACTGTGTTTATACAAACAAAACACTCCCCCCCCCCCCAAAAAAAAACCCCAACCTCCAAAACCCTAAATCATAGAATCCTTAGGGTTGGAAGAGACCTCTAAGATTACCAAGTACAACTGAACCCAACACCACCATGCTCGTTAAGCCATGTCTCAAAGTACCATGTCTGCACAGTTTTTAGCACCTCCATGGATGGTGTCTCCCTAAGCAGCCTGTTTCAGTGCTTGACCACTCTTTCAGTCAAGAAAATTTTCCTAATATTCAATCTAGACCTCCCCAGGTGAAACTTGAGGCCACTTCCTCTTATCACTAGTTTCTAGGGAGAAGAGTCCAGCGTCCTCCTGACTACAACCTCCTATCAGGTAGTTGCAGAGTTCAAAAAAGTCTCCCCTCGGTGGGAAAATGTTGCAGTCTCTAAGTCCTGTGACTCACTCCAGCTGTCCATGAGACAGTGTTTGAATCCATCAGCCAATTTCAGCCATATTTAGAATGAGAGTAAAACTGGCAAAGATAATAGATGACTGGATAAAATTAAACAGTCTTATTGTGTCTCCCAATCCGGAACATGAGTCTAGCACCTATTAAACATCAGAAAATGAGATATTTAAAAGATGCATAGACATGGTGCTAAGGGATTTGGTTTAGCATCAGACTTCATGGTAGAGTTAGATAACAGCTGGTCTCAGTGATCCTTAAGATCTTTTCCCATCAAAACAATTCTACTGTTCTATGATCATTGAATCCTAACATTGGGCTCCACAAAGTGATAAGATACTGAGATTCAGTGATACTGCTTCTGTTCAAACTCGTTATCAATAAATTATGTAATCATATAATCATAAAATAATTTTGGTTGGAAAAGACCTCTAAGATCATCAAGTCCAAGGTTAATATACATGTGGTGGGAGTGAAATTCAACTGGCTCAACTTCCTCTGTTTCCCAAAACAGCTGTTGCAGTCAGGAGTGGGATTGTTTGTCATCCAGCCTGTAAAAGATTTTTAAGTACGATATGATTGTATGAGGTGTCTGAAGAATAGCAAATACAACCCTTACATTTAGGCAGGCACAAAAAGTGATCTAACAAAGACAGACACTTTAGTCTGAGTGCAAGAAAGGAAGAATTGAAGAGATGGAGGGAAGTGGAGAGTAATGAGGCAAAAAGATTTACTAAAGATAAATTTGGCCAGACCAGTCTGCTATCTGCTCCTGGCAAAGCAGCCTATTTTTAAACACAAAAACCGCAGTTGATCTAATCTACCATACTTCATCTGAAGGACTCCATCATACAGGATGTTGTTGATGCTTGAGGTTTACATCAATTCATAAAGCAATAAAAAAAGAGTTGTTGAAGAGAAGTCCCACCAAGGCTATTATATATATTAACACCTATTCCAATTAGTATGTCTTTGAGCCATTTAAAACTCATGAGCTCATTGAGGTAAGGAGCCGCTTTGGGGGAAGCAAAGCCATATGTTCGCTCCAGGTGCAGAGTCGAGATCAAAAGCCAAGGAGTGCATTCAGAGGAAAGGGATGGAGATCTACCTTCTTCCATTTGGATTCTTTCATATTGATTATTTTCAAGTGCAGGAATCATGTAGGATAAAATGTATAACTGGTCCTTTAGGGCTTCTTTGGAAGCACTGTGGGAATGGTCTGTATTGAAAATCATAGCCTATAACCAGGTGAGAAGTACTATATTTGGTTCTCTGAACACTTGAGAAGGGTGCAGATATGCTTCCGCCAGCGTATGCCACCACTAGCCCAGTGGCAATGCTTCTGGGAATGCTTCTGTCTGGGAGAAGGTAATTCCAAGCAGAAGAGACCTGCATAGACCCTTATCTCAGTGTTCAAGCAGCCTTTTGGGTGGATTTGAACTTTGACAGTACCTTAATGAAGTCACTATTTTGATTGACTTGCTGGTTGTATGTCCCTAGGCTGGCTGCTGCTGAAATTGATAGTCCCCAGAGAACAGAGTATTTATTACCTTTCCTCAATGTGAAAATAGTTACATGTGAATTGTACCTTAAGTGGGAAGGTTAAGAAGAATTCAACTATTTCAAGTAGTCTACTTGTTGAGAATGTTCTCCCCAAATTTTACAGAAACACTGACTGTGTTGTGGCTAAATTTGGCTCTTTGGTGACTAGTGAAACGTATTTTTGCATGAGTGAATTGTGTGGCCGAACCCTTCCGAGGAAAATATTTAGTAGAATTATATTTCTTTGATCCATTTCTGAACTGACTCACAAAAGTGTACACCAATATTTTCATAGGAATTACAATTTTCTTAGCTCTGTTCCACAGGGGTGGAAAAGAGATTTTGGTTGACAGAAAACATGTTACTAAGCATGTACAGATAAGCTGTCCTCTGGTTGTTTAAGCTTTAAGATCTTATCACATTAATAGTAATTCTTTTTGTCAAAGAAGACACATATATTTACAGAGACCAGTGCTGAATCCTAATATTTAATCTAGGGAAAGGTGATAGTGCTAAGTTGTCCCAGGAGACAAATCCTGACACTGAAGCAAATACAAATGGATTTTAAAAAGAGACTGCCAACCCATAGTCTGATTTTTATGACTGCTGGTCTCAGCATTATTATACTGAGGTTTCTTTATGGGGCATTGCTCAGCATAAGGCACATAGACACTTCCAGGAGAAGAAAGAAGATATGGGAGGAGACTGGTTTGGTGTGGCTTAGCAGGATGCAAAGATCAATGTGAAACAGTTTCAGCAGCTTGAATGTTCTTAGAAGGAGTGAAAGGAGGAAGGAGCCAGAGAAGAAGCCACTGGGGATCCTGAGGGTGGCTGTGGCAGCAGTATGGCACAGCCAGACTGGGATGGGGTCATTGTTGCCCTACTTCCAACTGCAGATGATACCAAGTGATAGAACCAGGGGAAATTACGTTAAGTTGCACTAGGGGAGGTTTAGGATGGATATTAGGAAACAAATCTTGACTGAAAGAGTGTTTAGACATTGGAACAGGTTGCCTGGAGACACGGTGTAGTCACCATGTCTGGAGATGTTTAGGCATGGCACTTTTTTTTTACATGGTTTTGTAAGCACGGTATTGGGTTGATGGTGGTTGGACTCAATGGTCTTAGAGGTCTTTTCCAACTGAAATGTCCCTATAATGCTACGGTTGTTGGGGTGCTGAACCCCAAGGTGTCAGTGGAAGTGGGTCAATGAATTTAAAACTTGCATTGGTAATCCAAGTGGGAATTGCAAGCTCTGTGAACTGGGAGGTTGGAGTAGCAGCTGGCCTATACACTCCTTCACATGGCACTTTGAGCAGTTGTGCGCATGAAAGTGTGACTGCCTGAGCATGGAAAGCATCATGCGTATCTGTCAAGATATGGCTGTTTCTAGGAGCCCACAGAGGACTTGGGCTGAGAGAGATTGGTGTTCAGGGATACATTTTGCCCATGACTCTGACTTCGTGTTATCTCTGCACATGTCTGCTCATCAGTGTGCCACACATTCATGCTGACAGCCCAAAGAGGGATCAGTTGCATTATTATCTAAATCCCAACAGTGTGCTTGGATCTGATGATGACACTAATATACCCTATTTCTGTACAAAGGAAACTGCACTGAGAAAAGGAAGAAGGATGGCAGATGGGAACTGTGGCTTACCAGGTGTGGGGGTTTACAGGGACTGCTTGTCGAGAGTTTTTACTCATTATCTTTTCATATGGTACTTGCTCAGAAAAAGCCAGTGTAGTTCTGGTCTCTCAATTATCTGTTTGTGAGCTTGTACACAAGTACATAACTATCTGTAATCTTTCTCTGTAATATTGCCAGCATGATGTGGTTTTTTTAATCAGAACAGTTGCCAGTATCTCTGTCTCTGCCTGTTCCCTATTCCGATAAAGACGCGATTGCACAGAGTATGTCTAACCATGCTTATTTCCCAGAGCCTCCCAAAGTTTGATCTTTTTTAAAGGAAAGATAGGAAAGGCACCTTGAGTCTCATTGCTACTGCTGCTTCCCTTTAATGGTTATATGGTGACACTGCTTTGCACAGGATTACTGTCACTGGTGCGGATAGGAGATTGGCTGCCTCGAGGAATGAGATGAGATGAGATGATAAGGGAAAGAGGATGCTACCTCCGCGGCATCTGGCTCGCTTGATTTTCATTCCACACATTCTGTGTTGAGCCAAGGTGGAGTCTGAAGCAGTTTTCTTGCCATTGCACACCTGCTGTTGTTCAGCAGCAGCAAAGAGAGGGAAGGAATGGTGGCAAATCTGTTTTACTTAAATTAACTCATCTGTGTAATTGTTTGAGAAGGCTTAGCAGCCAAATATGACCAACCCAAAAGTTACGCAGATCACCAAAAGTGCAGGGTACAGTGACAGAGTGATGCAGAAAATTGGCTTCTGTTATATTATTCTTTGGTAGGCATCGACATAATTGTTTTAATTAAGTGCTCACATTGCAGTGAACATGGTGCTGCACTTCCACTTAACTGGAATGAACCTCCCTAAGTTTCTTAACTACATTTTGCCTTGTGCAGCATAGGCTGACGTTTTCTCTGCAGAAATAAGTTTCTAGCATGCTCCATTGGAGTACAACAGTGAGAGCTAATAAGGGCCATTTTAGAATCAGTAATAGAATCATAGAACCATAGAAGTGTTGAGGCTGGAAGAAACCTTTGAGGTCATCGTATCCAGCCACTCTCCTAGTGCTTGCAATCCCACCACTGCTGTTAAAACACGACTGCTAAACCAGCTCCCTGAGCACCACATCTCCATGTCTTTTAAATACTTCCAGGGACAATGGAACTACCACCTCCTTAGGCAGCCTGTTTCAATGCTTGATAACCCTTTCTGTGAAGAAATTATTTCTAATATTCAACTTGAACCTCCCTTGGTGCAACTTGAGGCCATTTCCTATTGTCCTGTCATTTTTTGCACATGAGAAGAGACTGACTCACACTTTGCTCCAGTCTGCTTTGAATTAGTTATAGGGGGCGATGAGGTCTTCCCTCACCTTCCTCTTCTGAGGACTAAACCACTGCATTTCCCCAAGCTTTTCCTCATAAGACTTGTCTTCAAGACCGTTCACCAACTTTGTTGCTCCATGTTCCAGCACCTTTGATGTCCTTCTGTAGTGAGGTCTCCAAAACTGTATTCAAGGTGTGGCCTCACCAACACCAGGTTAAGGGAGACAATCACATCTCCAGACCCACTGGCAACACTGATTTTGCTTCATATATATCAAAAGTGTCATAATTAAGACATTATTTGTCATGGCAGGAGAGAAAAAACATAAAAGGAGTGAAAGAATCAACAGTGGATTAAGAAGAAGAAATATTTTTGTTGACCTCAACTTGTTAGAGTGAATTTTCTTCTGAGGGCTGAGGCATGTGGGTGACTCTCAAGATTGTACCCATCATCAGACATGCAGCTGCCTTGCCAGTGGTTTTACCTTTGCACTCTCCAAAGCTGTGCCTATCCCAGACAATATAAGTAAAAATGTTTTTCCTTCAAAATCTCAGTAATGAGAGATTGCAGATTTTTATTGAAAGTTTCCTGTGATAACCCTTCTATTATTTGATGTCTGTTCCTTTCAGGGAGGGGTAATTAAGAGCCAGAAGAGCAAGGAAGTAAAAAGATGTACCTCACTTTTCTGGCATATTTTCAAAGGATTCAATTAGGGACCACAACACAACATTCTTCTTAAAAACATGATTGATGTGGGAGTTTAAACTAGGTGCTGTCGTTCGATGTGGGGCTTTTTATTAATGCATATGCAGGATAGAAATGTGTGGGACAGGATGCCAGGCTGCTGACAGTGTTTGTGTGTGGTATACGTGTTATGTGAATAGATGGGCTGTGTCGAGGTGCAGTTTGTTTCTTCTTTCGCTGGTTCTTTTCTTTAATCTGATCTAAAACTGAGAGATCTTACTGTGAGGCAAGGAATTTTGAGTGAAAAGAGCTGTTAAGAAAATCTAGCTTGAAGGAGAATATTTTATATACAGAATGCTGTTTTCTCAAGATTGGATGTACTTAAAAGTTAGTGCTTCTACCCTATATTATACATAATGCAGACCATTTGTTGTTGCTGATTTCCTTCATACATATGCACACATATATATATGTACGTATTTTGTGTATACATATTCATCTAGAATCAGAGACTTGTAGAATTGCTTTGGTTGGAAAAGACTTTTAAGATAATTGAGTTCAACCATTATCTAGCTCTACCACGTCTGGTGCTAATCCATACCCCTCAGTACCACATCTCTGTGTCTTTGAAGCACCTCCAGGGATGGGGATTTGACCAGCTCACTGGGGAGCTTGTTCTAGGCCTTACAAAAAGCAAAGTAGGTCTCTTGTACTAGTGTTTCTAATGCATAGCCACTATACCCTGTTCTGAATTATTCATGGTAACTAATCTACTATTCATTCTTTGGACACAGTCAAATCTTTCAGCCAGGAAGTTTCTTCTAACATCTCCAATCTAAACCTGCCCTGGTGCGACCCGAGGCTATTTCTTCTCATCCAATCACTTGTTACTATGGAGAAAAGACCAACATCTACCTTGCTACAACCTCCTTTAGAAGAATCATAGAAACATAGAATCAACCAGGTTGGGAGAGACTTCCAAAATCATCTAGTCTAACCTAGCACCCAGCCCTATCCAATTAACTAGACCATGGTACTAAGTGCCTCATCCAGGCTTTTCTTGAACATCTCTGGGAACAGCAACTCCACCCCCTCCCTGGGCAGCCCATTCCAAGGGCAAATCACTCTCTCTGTGAAGAACTTCCTCCTAACATCCAGCCTATACTTCCCCCGGCCCAACTTGAGACTGTGTCCCCTTGTCCTGTTGCTGGTTGCCTGGGAGAAGAGACCAACCCCCACCTGGCTACAGCCTCCCTTCAGGTAATTGTAGACAGCAATGAGGTCACTCCTGAGCCTCATCTGCTACAGGCTAAACAACTCCAGCTCCCTCAGCCTCTCCTCACAGGGCTGTGTTCCAGGCTGCTCACCAGCTTTGTTGCCCTTCTCTGGACACATTCCAGTATCTCAACATCTCTCTTGAATTGAGAGGCCCAGTGCTGGCATTGCCCCCTGGGATAAAACGGCTCTTGAGACACCAACAGGGTTAGATGGCCGTTCTCCACTTTATTTCCCTGTTACAGTGACTTATATGCTTACTTGGAAGAGGCCTGCACAGCTAACTTAGTTCAAGACTGGGACATGTGGAAAGTACAGATTGGTCCAGGGTTATGTGCATGGTACAGATAGGTTAACATTATATCAACAACCTGTAGGGTCCGTCCCCTGCAGCTGGCTGCCCCTGCCCTCTGCAGCTGCATGTGGGGGGTGCCAGGTGCCACCTGGTATCCTGAGTCCAAAATGGATTCAAGGACACTCTGCAGCACGGGTGCTCATGTTTATCAATTCATGTCCTGTTAGCAAAAACCCCTCCACAGCCCAGAACTGGACACAGTACTCAAGGTGTGGCCTGACCAGTGCTCAGTACAGGAGAAGAATAACCTCCCTCATCCTACTGGCCACACTGTTCCTGATACAGGCCAAGATGTCATTGGCTCTCTTGGCCACCTGGGCACACTGCTGGCTCATCTTCAGCCTACTATCTACCAGTACCCCCAGGTCCCTTTCTTCCTAGCTGCTCTCCAGCCACTCTGTCCCACTCTCTGCCAGAGTGCAGAACCCTGCACTTGGCCTTGTTCAGTCTCATCCCATTGGCCTCTGCCCACCCATCCAGCCTGCCAAGGTCCCTCTGCAGGACTCTCCTACCCTCCAACAGATTGACACCTGCTCCTAGCTTGGTGTCATCTGCAAAATTGCCAATGATGAACTCAGTCCCCTGAATCCAGATCATCAATAAAGATATTGAACAGGACTGGGACCAGCACTGAACTGAACTGACTTTTAGGTAGTCATATACAACCAGGTAATATGTCAACATGTATGGTACACACTTGACAGCTCATTCACTGAGAGTTGTAAAACACTGTTAGCTGTGCCTCTCAACAGCCTTTAGAGTTAGGAGTTGCTTCTGGTGGAAGGCAGGCTCTTTGTCTCATCTAAGGACAATAATGTGTGAAACTCTTACAGAATTGCTTCAGTAGGAGAAGACCTTTAAGGTCATCAAGTCGAATCACTAAATTGCTAGTACTTTTGAAAATGCAGAAAGTGAGTAGTCTTTTTTGTTGTTGACATTTGATTGGCTGTGCTAGTTTGAGCCTAGCTAGAATGTTTTAGTGAGAAGAATTAGATCATAGGCTGAGAAATGAAAACAATGGTGAGGTCTACTTCCCTCACAGTCTTGCTGAGGTGTGTAAAGAAGAAAGGCAAAACAAAGATAAAGTCACTTGCTTGCTCTCTGTGCTCTCGGCTCTTTGCCTGCTGCGGAGCTGGGCTGCTGGCTGAACTCCATCTTGCTTTCTAACCTCACCCTCCATTTGCTTTGGCTGATTTCACCTTTGCTTCTTAATCCTCTTGGCTGAACCTCCATTCTTCCTTGGCACTGGGGTAAGGTTGAGAGGGGTAGGGGGAAGGTGAGGGGTGATTGAGAGCTCCTCCTGGGGGCTCAGGTTTCTGGGAGGGCTGTTGTGTTTCTGTATTACTTTTACCCTGTATATTTCTGTCTATAACTGTATATACTGTAAATATCTGCTTGTAAATTGTGCCAGCTGTAAATATAAGCTTCATTCAAATTTCCAGAGCCGGCTGAGTCTAGTCAGGGTGATTTCTAAGTGTGGGGGGTGGGGGATACCCAAACCATCACATTGACCTATAAATAATCTAATTATATTACATTCTACTCTCTCTGGGGAAACCTAAGGTGGTCTTTCATAGCCTTGGGAGAAATTAAAAGGTAGGTACTATTCAAACATATTTTGGAAGTTAGTTAAAAAAAAAGGTGTGGACCATATTCAGGAAATACATACAGTGATGTCATTTGCCAGCTTTTTAAGGAAGATTCAGGTGGTAGTTGAAGAGTTACAAAGAGTAAGCCTTAAAAATGAGAAATCTTGTTCATGAAACAGGTAAGAAAATAGTTTCATAAATTATTTAATAAAGATTTGTTTTTAAAAAAGAGATAAATTTGTGTATTTTCTGCCTTTACCATGCAGATCAGCATGGGAAATGCATTCTCTAAGAACGGGGTTTAAAACTGCTAACACTTATGCTCATGAATAACTTCACTGAGATTTGTGCTTGACCGAGTAAGCTCATGTAATTGCTCATGAGGCACCAAGATTTTGCTCAGGTCAGACAGCTGAGAACTGGAACTCCAGCATTATTTAAAGCAGCTTCTTGCAGGCCTTAACTCAGATATCCTTCTTTGGGATGCTTTTGCAAACAGCATTGAGTAGAGTCTGAGCAGCAAGCCCATTCACAAAAAATTGCACCCAGCCAACAAACCTTTCAAAAATGCTTGTGAGATTGCTTTGCTACAGCACTGGCTACTTAAAGCACTGGAGAGTTGTCTAGTAAATAAAAGGCACTGTTAGAAACTGCTAATAAAGTTTAGAGAACCACCTGGTGACAAATTTCAACAGAGCAGCCTTTTGATAGAAATGATGCTACTTTAGCACAAGTAGGAAAATTATCCAAAGGGTAAAAGATGAAAGGCTCAGAAAACCTTAAGTTTTTTATATAGTGGCACTCTAGGATCCATTTCCTGTATGTCTAAAATGAAAATTGCCGTTTAAGAGCAGAGATTTTGTACAAGTGGCAGAGTTGGCAGAAGGAGCTGCAGGACCCTGGGTTTTGGAGAAAATATGTTAACATGAATGTAGTGTGTATATATTGCCAGGAGTAAGTAGAAAAGGGCAGTAAGGTAAAACATTTTTCTGAGTATATGTCTCAAGACTTGCATTCAGACAATGATTTTTGGTTTTGTCCATTTTATCAGAGTCACTAGACGAGTTCAGTAAATTCACTGTTTGAAGACACCTAGGTAAAATGTAACAATTTTTTTTCAATGGAATAGCTGTTCAGATTAGAGTCATCGTAGGGTAGGAAAAAACAAGTCTTCAGAGGAAAAACAACCAAAAAGCAACAGAGTGGGCAACATTGTTAGGAAGCAACACATTTTCTGTTGAAGAATATCCTTAAATTGGACAAATGCCTTTGCAGCAGATAATGAGCTATATTTCCTGAATACTGAGTCTGAAAAACTCCTAATTGCTCATAAATCCATGTACTGGAAAGTTTGGATCATTTAATGAGTTGGCAACAGGCTTCAAAGGAAAGGATTTCATACAGACTGAATTAGTAGAAACTAATGGACAATGGATAAATAAGAAGGACTGCAGCTGAAAGTGTTGAGGACTTAGAACAAATCAGCCCATATATTTTTGAGATTAAATCTTTCCATCATGGACAAGGATGTTTGTCTTCTATAACGATGGTGATTTCTATATAGAGTTTGAGGTATGAGGTTCAAACAATAATACATACCTAAGAATCATAGAATTGTTTTGCTTGGGGAAGACCTTTCACTAGTGGGAGGTGTCCCTGCCTATGGCAGGGGGTTGGAGCTGGATGATCCTTGAGGTCCCTTCCAACCTAAACCATTCTAGGATTCTATGTTATTGAGTCCTATCCTTCTCTACGTCTACCAAGTCTGGTGCTAAACCATGTCCCTCAGCACTAGACCTCTGTGTCTTTGAAACACCTCTAGGGACGGGGATTCAACTGCTTCCTTGGGCAACCTATTCCAGTCTTTGAAAGCCTTTCAGTCAAGAAGTTTTTTTTATATCCAGCCTAAACTTCACCAGTTGATACCATTTCCTCTTGTCCTATCACCTGTTACTAGGGAGAAGAAACCTACCCCCACATTGTTCCAGCCTCCTGTCAGGGAATTGTAATGAGCAAGTAGGTCTCTCCTCATCGTCTTTTTCTCCAGGCTAGACAACTCTGGCTCCCTCAGTGACTTCTCTCAAGAGCTATTCTCCAGGTGATCCACTGAAGTTGCTGTAAAAGTGCATTGAGATTTGTGATAATTTTCAATGATATCGACTCTTTAATCCTTGGTTTGGTTTTTGCCAACTTTCACAAGTGAAGTATCATTCCTTACATTGTCTGCAGATTAATCTCAGAGAAGCACTTTATTAACTGGTGACCTAAAGAAAGTTTTTTAGTGTCTGGGCTTTTTGAATTCTATGTATGGCTCATTAGAACACTGTTCACAAGCTCCTCCTCCTTCACTGCTCAGCTGATATTTGTGAAGCTTACGTTACGAATCTACCACAAAAAGTAAGACATTGAAGAAAAAAAGATTAAATAAGATAAACGAGAGCAGCAGGAGCAGATGTAGGAATAAAATCACATATTGTGGCATCTTGTATTCACTTTGATAAAGATCTTGACAAAATATCCAGTGACAGGACAAGGGCAATGGGTGGAAGTTGACACATAGGAGGTTCCATGTGAACCTGAGGAGGGATTTTTTCGCTGTGAGGGTGACAGAGCTCTGGAACCAGCTGCCCAGAGAGGTTGTGGAGTCTCCCTCTCTGGAGATATTCAAGAACTGGATGTGTTCCAGTGTGATCTGCTCTAAGTGATCCTGCTCTGGCAGTGAGGCTGGACCAGATGATCTTTCGAGGTCCCTTCCAGCCTCTGACATTCTATGATTCTAGATTAAGTGGACAGGTTACATTTTATTAAAGGACTCTACTAAACAGTGTAAATAAACTGTCCAATTTAAGTGTTGTTATCTCAGGAGTTATTGGAGAATAAACCCAGTGGTTTGTGAATGATTACCTAAACACATTAAGATGCAGTTTAAAAAATACATGTTAATGAAAGAGTTAAATGATAATTTTCCTATAAAGTAATAATTCTGCCAAAATGATTGGGTAGTATTTTTGAGCCTGTGGCAGTAGACAGATATTAGGTTGTGGCTCAGCATTTCTATTTGATTTCCCAGTGCTTAAAGGACACCCTACAGCAGACCTGCTTTTAGTATCATTTTTCCTCCCCATTTATAGAATAGTGGAATGATGAAGGTTGGAAAAAAAACTCTAAGATCGTTGAGTAAAACTGTTAAACCGACACCACCATGGCCACTAAATCGTGTCCCAAAGTGCCATTTCTACTGTTTTTTTTTTTAATAACACCTTCAGGGACAGTGACTCCTTCAACCCCCCGGGCAGCTTGTTTTGTGGAGGTACAGGCCTGCCTAACAGGAGAGGAATCTAGATCTAAAGCTTTCCCAGTTCTTCATTATTGTTCACTCCCCTTCTTTGCCACGGAGCAGGGATGTTTAGGATGTTGCTCCTTGGCACAAAAGAGCTTGCTAGCTAGGCAAGATCTCTGCAGAAACTTTATTCTTTTTAACACACTGACTACAAATGAAAAAGCCATGAAAAATTAAAGCATCTTCCAAAGCGTCTTCCCACAACCCTCTCCAATGCTCTTCATCAGTCTCCATGTTTCGTCTCTCTTCTCGGAGGACTCTGAGAAGACACAATTACAAAGCAAAAGGTAACACCTGCTGTGAAAGCAATGAAGATTATTAGTGTGTCCAACTTCAACTACTTTTCCATCTTGCTGTGATTATGAATGCTTCCTATCAAAACTGTCCAAGATGTTGTAACTTTTATATGGGTTTCTGCAAAAAGATAAACCTTGGAAGTTGCTGGACTGTAAAATAGCAGTACACTATGACACTGGAAAACCTTTAGGAGATAAATCTTGGCAGTTACTGGACTGTACAGTTCTAGCACACTCTGACACCACTGGATCTCTGAAACTCCAGAGAAGGAAGATGTGATTTTTCTCATGTAACAGAATGAAGAAGACTGTCTAACCTTAGAAATCCATCCAGCTTAATTTAACTTATAGCTATCTTGTGTAAGGACATATATCTTTAGTGAGCTCCTTCTAGAAAGGCAACCGTGGCAATTAGTTGGTTTATATTGGCTTGTACCCTGTAATGAAGCCTGTGAAACAAAGCCTGGCAATTCCAGTTCTCAGGAAAATGGCTTATCTGTAGGAAGAAAAAAGCTTTTAAATGATAAAAAAAAATTAACTACAATGTTGTTCTGCTATAGCTAAGCTTATGAAAACAATGAGCTTGAGCCTTCATATTTGTGGCTGCCTAAAATCACTAGGGGCTTCTTATTTTATATCGAACTCAAACTTCCTTTGTTCCTTTTTCTTCTTGTTTTCACGCTAGTGAGAATTCCTTCTTTCGCCCACCTTCTCTTCCTTATCTGTGGAATTTTTTTCAAGATTTAAGTTTATCCTTAAAGCTCTCAGCTCACTGATCCAAGAGACTTTAGCTACTGGGAACAACCAAATTCAGACTTTTCTGCCCCTGTTGAGGCAGCAGCTACTTGCTGGAATATCCTTTGTATGTTTTCTTTGCACAGCTCCCATCCTGTAGCATGATATACTTCCTCCTATTTGCATAGTTCCCAACTTGGCATTTTCTTTCACTCTGTTACAGCATGTTCATCCACCTGCACTCTGACATCAAATCACCTTTTTCTGTCCCTCCTCCTGGTCTCTGTATTAGCCTCACTCAATTTGTGGTCCTGTTTCCGAATGCATTTTCCCTCCCTGCTGCTCCCACCGTCTCTGGCATGTCCGTACTCTCCTGGCTCCTGCCTAGCCCTCACAGAGTAGCTAACGTACCATTAGCTTCCTTGATGTCATCCTGTCTTTTGCTCAACAGCAAATAACAAGGACTGGCATCCATCTCCACTGGTTTACCCTCACTTTCACCCTGAAATTTTGGAAGAATCTGGCAACAAACCTGAGATAAGGCTTGGCCTGGTGCTGGTGTTGGTAATGGGAGTTGAAAGCATTTTATTTACAGATCAGAGATCTAAAATCTAAATTTTGTTTTAAAAATTATTAACAACAGTCACATTAAAAAATCATTAATAACACCCACACACCAAGCACCACACCTCCCTGCTATCTAATCTATGATTTGAGTTAAAGTATGAAGATAAGCGAGGCTGCTGACAAAGATGCTACAGAGCAGTTACAGAGGTGTGAGACCAGACAGGACCGAGGATGGGGTGTTTCCTCTGCTATTGTTGGGACTGTTCTCCAGTGAAATGGTTACTGAATGCTACCATCAGTTTCTGAGCTCAAATCCTATTTAAATGGACCATGCCTGACTCACTGGCTTTCATCTCTCTGTGGAAAGTTCTCCCACGTCTTGGAACAATTCATACAATCACAGAATAGTTTTAGTTGGAAAAGACTTTTAAGATCATCTAGTCCAAACATTATCTAAATCTACCAAGTTAGATAGTAGGGATGGGGATTGGGAATTCCTGGGGGTGGGGATTCAACCACCTCCCTGGGGAGTCTGTTCCAGTCTTTGAGAACCCTTTCACACAAGAAGGTTCTTCTCATATCCAACCTAAATTTTCACTGGTGCAATTTGAGGCCATTTCCTTTCATCTTACCACTTGCTACTTAGGAGAAGAGACCAATATCCACTTCACTCTAGCCAACTTTCAGGCAGTTGTAGAGAGTGAGAAGGTTTCTCCTCAGTCTCCTTTTCTCCAGACTAAACAACCCCAGTTCCCTCAGCTGCTTCTCACAAGACTTGTTCTCCAGACCCTTCACCAGCTTCATTGCCCTCACCTGAACATGCTTCAGCCGCTCATTGTCTTTCCTGTAGTGAGGGCCCTAAAAGGAAACACAGGACTTCATGTATGGCAAGGGGGGCAATCACTACCCTGGTCCTGCTGGTCAAACTATTCCTGCCGCAGGCCGGGTTGCTGTTGGTATTCTTGGCCACCTGGGCACACGCTGGCTCATGTTCAGCTGGCTGTTGATGAACATCCCAAGCTCTTCCTCTGCTGGGTGGCATTCCAACCACTCTTCCCTTGTGGCTGAGAGTTCATGGAATTGTTGTGACTTAAGTGCAGGGCCCAGCACTTGACCTTGCTGAATCTCATCAGCTGGCCTCAGCTCATCCACCTGGCCTCAGCTCATCCATCTGGCCTGTTCGGATTCTTCTGCAGAGCCTTCACTCCTTCAACACTTCTTCCCAGCTGAGAGTTATCTGTAAACTTGCTAAAGGTACACTCAACCACATCATCCAGGTCATTGATAGAGATATTAAAGTGACCTGACCCAATACTGAGCAAGTTCTGCCATTTCTGTGACAGCTGTCTGTAAAAAAAAAGGAAATGATGGTACTTCATTTAGGTATCTCTTACTGCACACTCTACAAAAGTGATGGTCAGAAACTAACCATTACCTAAAACTAATCACTGGACCTCATAAACCAATATGACTTCAGAAGCTGCATTTTATTTCTGAAGTTAATCTACCCTTAATATATGGTGAGGGAAGCTGATAGACCAAGTATGTCTTTTTAGCACAGGCTGGGATTCTCAGACATAGTGTGGTTTTGACAGCTTTGAATAGCAATTTGTCACTTAACAGCCCAATAGTGGCTATAGTCTCTTTGCAGCAGCTCTTTTTCAACACTAGAATGACCTCTGTGCCCTCTGGATTCTACAGTGTCAGAGAGGGATAGGTTTCAAACAGAGGTGGTTTGAACAGGCCATTTGCAAGGTGGCTTGAGTGTTATTGCTTCAAGAACTTGTTCTCCAAGGGTGATATAATATTCCTGTCACCCAAACTCTTCAGCAAGGGTGTACCAAAATAGAATGGCTAGATAGTAGATAACAAGAAATGGAGGATGGCAGCTATATAGCTAGGTCACAGGCAAAGTAGAGAAGTTCTACTGGCAAATAAAAAACTCCATCTGAAAGCAGGGCTGATGTAACCTGTACATCAGAGGATTACATAAAGATGTCTTCTGATGTGGGTTTCTTTGATAAGGGTTTCAAAAATAGGGATAAACATTTGCAAAGATTTGCCTGGGGCAAACTGTATGGAATATACCTATATTATAAAGTGAATTTGCCCAGAGTCAATACAGTGAGAGTGATTGAAGTTGGTTGTACAATTCAACAATTTGTCCCAAAACAGTCCTTCAAAGTAGAAGAGTTGTGTGCTTTGTTAGGACAAGAATGTCTGTATATTCATTCTTCAATACCATCTACTCATAAGGGAAGTTCAGAAGCAAAATAGCTGGTCTGTGTTTTCTTAAGCATTTCATTCTTTTGCTACACAGTGCTCTTCTGAATCATAGAATCATTTTGGTTGGAAAAGACTTTGAATATCATCAAGTCCAACCATCAACCCCACACCATCATGCTGAATAAACTAGTTCCCAAAGTGCCATGTCAACATGTTTTTTTAAGCCTTCCAGAAACGGCGATTCCACCACCTCCCTGGGCAGCCTGTTCCAATGCCTGACCACTCTTTCAGGGAAGAAATTTTTCCTAATATGCAGTCTAAACCTCCCCTGGTGCAACTTGAGGCCATTTCTTCTTGCTAGTTACGAGGGAGAAGAGACCAACACCCACCTGACTCTAGTCTCCTTTCAGGGAGTTATAGAGAGCAAGAAGGTCTCCCCTCTTTTTCTCCAGACTGAACAATCCCAGTTCCAACCATTTCAGAAGTCTGAGCGTGTTGGAAAATCTAACTGCCCAAGTTACTAGGCATCATACTTTCCCATAAAATTATTTAAGGCATTTTACTTGTAGAGAGGACTATCATGCTTTTATTTTACTTATATGGGCTAACAAACAGTGGGATTTTGCATCCAGGTGTATACTTCATTTTTTTTCTTATGATGGATGTATTTGTTGAGTAAAGTTGATGTAGATTTAATCCATCCTGGAGTAGATTTAACAACATTTTAATATTAACATCTAAAAAGTAGACTTCCTTATTAAGAGCAATGCCCCCCAGAATAGTGTATTGCAATAAAAAATGAGTATAATGACCCTGGTGCATTTTTGGTATTTACACTGATAGAGGAGAACACAGTAATTGCATAATTGTTTCCTATTGATATGTACAGTTTAGTGTCCTCTGTCACTCACTCCATGGCCTTGCAGAAGTCATTTGACAGTTCCATAGATTTTTCAGCCATCAAGAACCATTTGATCATCTGGTCTGCATAGAGCAGGACGGAGAAATTAATCTAGTTACTCTTGTACTGAGTGGAGCAGTTGGTATTTGACCAAAGTTTGTCTTCATAGAATTGTTTCATTTGGAAAAGACCTCTAAGATCATTGAGTCCAAGAGTCAGCCTAGGCCTACCAATAACATTAGACCATAGAATCATAGAATCAAACAGGTTGGAAGAGACCTCCAAGATCACCCAGTTCAACCTATCACCCAGCCCTATCCAGTCAACCAGACCATGGCACTAAGTGCCTCATCCAGTCTTTTCTTGAACATCCCCAGGGACGGTGACTCCACCACCTCCCTGGGCAGCCCATTCCAATGCCAATCACTCTCTCTGGGAAGAACTTCCTCCTAACATCCAGCCCATACTTCCCCCAGCACAACTTGAGACTGTGTCCCCTGGTTCTGTTGCTGGTTGTCTGGGAGAAGAGACCAACCCCCACCTGGCTACAGCCTCCCCTCATGTCACAAAGTGCCCTGTTAGTTGAACATCTCCAGGGATAGTGTCTCAGTTTACCTTATTTTGTAGTTGTTGTGTTTTAATCCTGTTTAGTACTGAAGCAGTGAAGATTCATTAATATTTCAGAATAGTTTGAGATAGTGGGATTTAATGTGCTCTAAAAGTGAACAATAGAAATGTTTCCAGTGATGATCTAAAAAGGATTTTTTAATCAATGTGATGAATTGGACACTGGGAAAAAAAATTAATCAGTGGTGTCTCCATCAGGAAGGAGTTTTGCCAATTCAGTCTAAGACTTTTTTTTTTTTTATTATAATCATTGCTGATAATTGAAGAAGGAAAACCATAGAGTACAAAAATGACATTTAAAAAATGTTAAAAGTAAAACAGAAAATAGCTGTAAATATTTCATGTCATCACATCTAATTAACAAAATTTTCTCCATGTTTCTGATTAAAAATTCACAGAGTTCCTCATTTCTCTTATCTTCATTAACCCTTGTATGCATTATTAATTGTTTGTTAGGTATTTCCATAAACATTTGATGATATTAGTGGTATGAATGTCAAACCCAAATTCTTTCATATGAACATCAATAGACTGGTGCCCATCCTGCTCCATGTGCATGTCAAAGAGTCTCTGTTTGAAGGTGTTCAGTTATGGACCAGATATTGCCCAGCCTATCTCAAGGTGTAAACTGCTTCCCATCTCCGTGCCTGCTCCATCACCTTTGCCTTTGCATTTGGCAAAAATGGGAACCCTCTCTGATCATCTGTCTACTCTCTGATCATCTGTCTCTTGTTGTCTACAACTACCTGAAGGGAGGCTGTAGCCAGGTGGGGTTGGTCTCTTCTCCCAGGTAACCAGCAACAGAAAAAGGGGACACAGCCTCAAGTTGTGCTGAGGGAGGTATAGGTTGGATGTTAGGAGGAAGTTCTTCACAGAGTAGTTTGCCATTGGAATGGGCTGCCCAGGGAGGTGGTGGAGTTGCTGTCCCTGGAGGTCTCCAAAAAAAGACTGGATGAGGCACTTAGTGCTGTGATCTCGTTGATTTTTTTGTTTTGTAAAGGACCAATCATGAAGCATCCCTGAGCTTCAGGAACTAAATTCTTCTGACAAATCAGGCCGATGATTTTGATTTAGGGCAGAAGAAGGTGAGGAGCTGTAGTGTCTTTATTTCTGTTTGATAGGAATTGTCTGTGCAGATCATATTATGTGCAAATATGAGAATTTTAACATTCTCAGCTATTGATTTCCTCGAGTATAAGTGTCTGATTTTGGATATGATGCAATTGATAACAACACTATTGCCTCTTAGCAACATCAATTAGTACTTGAAACAGAGAAGGATTTGCAAAAAGGACTTTTACCCATTTTTTTCCCTGATAATCTGAAGACATTTGTGGAAAAAAATAAATCAGCAGCAGTTTGTGAAATGGGGGAGATGTCCAAATTATTAAATTATAGAAATGAGTGGTGCAGGGTGGGGAAAGAATGACTCTTTGGAGTCTTGCCTTTGTCACTTAGCCCTTGAGAAGATATGCATATCCCATAGGTGGCTAAGTTAGACATGCATGCATGCATATCACAGCATGCCTTCCTTGCAAATGCTGGTAGAAAGGGATAAAAAGTCATTGCAAATCACATATCACAGCCAGTAGTAGTGTAGGCAGCAAGTTGCTACCAGACCTCCTATTCCTTTTGTGTTAATGAATTGCCCTTTGACCTGGAAGAATATGTCCAGAGTAAGAAATTGTATGCCTTAGATCCAAACTGGTTCTAGGACCTGTTCAGTTTAAATTGGATTTGAATGGATTTCAGTACTTCAGCTCAGTGCTGTGCCATGTCATTTAGCATTACATCAACACAGCTTTTAAACACCTCCAGGGATATGGTTCTATCACTTCGTTACTAGGGAGAGAGACCAACACCCACCTGGCTCTAATCCTCTTTTAGGGAGTTGCAGAGAGTGAGAAGGTCTCTCTTCATCCTTCTTTTCTCCAGATGAAACCACTCCAGCTCCCTCAGCTGCCCCTCAGAAGACCTGTTCTCCAGGCCCTTGCAAAAGCTTCAATGCCCTCAGCCTATGCATACAGCTTATGGATGTCCAGGTTTCCATCTGACTGATTGAAGGATTTCACCAGCATAAAATCCACTTTGGTTTCCTCTATTTTCCCTCAGTAATTATAGCTATATCCTCTGACCATGTTTTGTGTAATACCATTTCCATCTCTAAAGTTTGGCACTTGCATATTCAAAAATAAATCACTTTCTTCCTTCACAAGAACTTGGCATGAATAAATTTGCATTTAGAATGAGGTGGTAAGGACAGAAGAGTGAGCCTGGCATTGTAATGACAGAACTGTTTTGCTTAAATTCATTTCATGGCACTTCATGTTGTTATAACTACATCAAGCCTCAATACTTGCAGTTTACGACAACTCTGGAAGATTATGCAGATTCTCCCTCACATCTTGCCTTGCTTTTCCCCTCCTGAACCTTCTGCTGAGCTAACACTTTTGGAGAAAATTGTAGAAGAAACCTGATTCATGTCACCATGGATGATCTCTGACATCTGGCTCTTTTTACAGGACTCCTCTGTTTCTGCTGCAGCTCACCTAGCAGGCCCAGACACAGAAGCTGCATTCAAAGTGAACATCTCAAAACATTCATGTATAATGCCATAGCTTCATAGAACTGAGATGAAAGGTCATCAGCAGGTCTTTTGCTGTGTTTATGATGTTGCCTTTTGCCATTTAAACCTTTCCACTTCAAAAGGCGGAGGTAGCAGTTTCCATTTAATAACAACTAATGAACTTAGGATTTCGTCAGGAGAACCTCCTTTAGTTGGAGGGTGCTGGTGCATTGGAACAGGCTGTCCAGAATGCTTGTGGAGTCTCCTCTGTAGATTTTGAAAACCCACCTGGACACATTCCTGTGCAACCTGATCTGGGTGAACCTGTGTTAGCAGGGCAGTTGGATTAGATGATCTCCAGAGGTCCCTTCCAGCCCCTATGCTTCTATGATTACGATTATTTTTCCTCTAAACCAGAAAAAAACACAACTCTTTCAAAAGGAACAGTCTAAAGCTGATCATTATTTACTCTGAAACCCCAGCAAAGAAGTCTATGTTTCTAATAAATGAGGATGGCGTCAATGGGTCCATGTCCAAGTGGAGGCCAGTGACAAGCAGACTCCCTCAGAGATCAGTCCTGGCACCAGTCTAGTTCAACATCTTTGTCAGTAACATGGCCAGAGGCATTGAGTGCACCCTCAGTAAGTTTGCTGACGACACCAAGCTGTGCGGTGCAGCAGACACGCTGGAGGGAAGGGATGCCATCCAGAGGGACCTGGACAGGCTGGAGAAGTGGGCACAAGCCAACCTCATGAAGTTCAACAATACCAAGTGCAGTGTCCTGCATCTGGGTCGGGGCAATCCCAAGCACAAATCCGGGCTGGGCAGTGACTGGGTTGATCAGAGGGCTGGAGCACCTCTGCTATGAGGACAGACTGAAGGAGTTGGAGCTGTTCAGGCTGGAGAACAGGAGGCTCTGAGGTGACCTTATTGTGACCTTTCAGAATCTGAAGGGAGCCTACAAAAAAGCTGGGGAAGGACTTTTCAGTATATCAGGGAGTGACAGGACTAGGGGGAATGGAGCAAAGCTGGAGATGGATAGGTTCAGGCTGGATGTGAGGAGAAAGTTCTTCACCATGAGAGTGGTGAGAGCCTGGCATGGGTTGCCCAGGGAGGTGCTTGAGGCCCCGTCCCTGGAGGTGTTCAAGGCCAGGCTGGATGGGGCTGTGGCCAGCTTGATCTAGGGTAGGATGTCACTGCCCATGGCAGGAGGATTGGAACTAGATGATCCTTGTGGTCCCTTCCAACCCTGACTGATTCTGTGATTCTATGAAATCTTATGAGGAGCAACAGAAGGAGCTTGCAATGGTTAGTTTGAAAAGGAGGAGGCTGAGAGGATATCTCGTTGCTGTTTACAGCTAGCTGAAAGGACCTTGTGGAGAGGTTGGTGCTCGTCACTTCTCACAGGTAAATAGTGATAGAGCAAGAGGGAATGGCCTCTACCTGCAACTGGGTAGGTTTAGAGTGGATATTAGGAAAAATGTTTTCCCAGCAAGAGTGGTCAGGCATTGGAATGGGCTGTCCAGGGAGGTGGTTGAGTTGCCAACCTTGGATGTGCTTAAAAGTCGTTTGGATGTGGTGTTTGGGGATATGGTTTAGGGTGCACCTTGTAGAGCAGGGTTATTGGTTGGACGTCGTGGTCCTGAGGGTCTTTTCCAACCTGAATGTTTCTGTGATATCCAGTCCTCGGTCTGATGGCAAATGGGGAGAGGAAGGATATTTACTCAGTAGGCCCTGACTTGATATGTTTAGTCCCTTCCGAATCTTGTAACTTTCTGAAATCGGCAGCAGCTGGGTAAGATCTTTCCCATTCAGGTCTGAAGCTTTAAGTTGTCTGTAGCTCCTTTGGTGATTTCCTTTATTGTTTCTTTCCTTTGGCAGATACGAATGTCATTAGAGGGCTAAAAAGTTTCCATCTGGATCTGATGTAATCTTTTTTTACTGGAGCTCTTTAAACCTCAACAAAAGCTTTTAAATGAACTGAAGGAAATAATTCAACATTTGAAGGCAGATCCCTGTGACGACCTAACAGACTTCTATATTTTTGTTTGTTTGCTCTCGTCACTAACTTCTTCTGTGACTCTGTTAGTGTTTCAAGTGAGATCTCCAAGTGCCAGTGAAACAGCTTCATGTTAGGAGGTTATTTTTATAATTCAGTGCATCCAAAATTCACGAAAAATATGCAAATCACCTTCATTATAACCATATCTTGTCGCAACATACAGCATACGTAGTGCCAGAAATGAACGCATTCATGGCATCTTTTGGGTCCTAAGATCCAATTATGTCTTTTGTTGTTCCTTTTTGGCTTTCTGTGTCAGCTGTATGCTCTGTAAAGTTACTGATTACTGACCTGTTGGCAACTTTACAAACCAGCTTTGAAATGCAAGCTGTCAGTAGCTCTGGAGTACCCCAGTCCCAGGTTACCAAGGCCATGAAATGCTGCATTGAATTTTTAATCAATTTTCCTTCTGCTTCTGCCTAGCTTTTTCCAGGGTAAGGTCAATTCTGAAACCAACTGAATTCTTTAATAATCACTGTCTTTGCAGTCCTCGCTGGGTTCAGAAGGAGGAACAAATTTTTATCAATGCATTAATATTAATTTTTTACTGTGGGGGCTTATTACAGTGCCATATTTTCTACTTAAGTACTCGTCGTCGGATCACAAAGTGCACTGCAGTCTAGCCAAAGCATTGTCTCGTGAAGATAGGAGTGAACAGTCACTAACCTGAAGTTTCGCTGCCCCCACTTTTAAAATGATGCAAGGCTGCTGTTGGAAGCCATTCTACATTTTTTTCCCTGCAGTCATGCTAGTCAGAGGCCAAAGCTTGCCACCTCAGATACATGTCCTTTGGCTCACCTTTCTGAATATAACAAATGCAGTCTGTTTAGCAATTCTCCCATCAAGCTTTGATCTCTGCTTTGAAACGTTGCAGCTTTTTTACCTATAGTAGACAGGGATAGAATAAGTCTTAATTAGAATGCTGGAAATTCAGAACAAATAGTGAAACCAAACAGTCATCTTTATTTCTTCTTGATTTTATTATCAGAAGCATTTATCATTTAGCGTTTTGCTCGACTTTGTGAGGAGGTGCAGTGGTGGAGAACCCAGAAATACTTCATTTTCAAAGGTCCTAGGGATGCTTTATTCCAGTATGAATCTGATTAGTAAAGTTCAAGTGTCAAGTGATGCACTTGGGCCATAACAACCAAATGCAGCATTACAGGCTTGAGGAGAGGTTGTTGGAGAGCTGCTCAGCAGATAAGGACCTGGGGGTTTTGATTGACATCTGGCAGAATATGAACAAGGAGTATCATAGAATCATGAATCATAGATTGTTAGGGGCTGGAAGGGACCTTGAAAGATCATCAAGTCCAACCCCCCTGTCAGACCAGTACCACCTATATCAGATCACACTGGAACACCGTATCTGCCCCCTTTCCACCCTACCCACCCCATTTTGCACCTTTCCCCGCCCTAAACCCACAGCACCTGGGCTCTGTTGGAGTCTCCTCCCACCCCAGGTGTGACCACTTTGACCTCCCTGCCCACTGCCCTTTATAATCAGCCCCAGGAAAGGCAAGCCCCAAGCTTGCCCAACTGGGCAGAGGGATCCTCCTCCCATCATCACTGGTGAGTCCTTATGGTGCACACTGGGTGACTGGTGGAGGTGATCTAAAGGCCGGGGGGCCTGGTGGCCCCCCGGTTAGGTAGGATAAAAGCTTGATGATTACTCTAACACAGAATTGTGGAATTGTTAGGTCTGGAAGAGACCTCAAGGATCATCTAGTTCCAAGTCCCCTGCAGTGAGGGCAGAACTTGCTGATTCTTTTGCGGTTTAAACTGATCAAGCACAGGGTGTGGTGCTTATGTCCCCTCCACGCAGCCTCCTTCCCACCAGCACCCCTTCCACACCCCTGCCTTTTCCTCATCTCTGGTTACTACATTCCCTTCCCTGTCCAAGAAAGAGTGGAGGTTGTCCTTGCCTCTCTTTTTGTCATGAATATATTGATTAAAAACATTTTTATTATCATTCACAGCAGTGGCCAGTCTAAGTTCTGACTGGGATTTTGCCTCTCTGATTTTCTTCCTACACGACCTAACAACATTCTTAAATTCTTCCTGAGTTACTTCCCTCTCTTTCCAAAGGTGATACACCCTCCTTTTTCCCCCTTAATTCCTTTACAAGTCCCTTGCCCATCCAGTGCAGAAGCCCCAGATTTGCCCAGCTGGGCAGAGGCATCCTTCTCCTGTGACCACTGGTGCGTCCCTGTGGTGCACACTAGGTGAAGGGTGGAAGGGCTGTAAAGGCAGGGGTGTCCTGGTTGCTCCCTGGTTAGGTAGGACAGAGACTGGATGGTCACTCTATGCTGGTGTTGCACCTGGGATCAAATGACTCTTGGTTCACCAGTGTGGTTAGGTGGTCATACAGTGACTTAGCTGCTTGCTTAGAAGAGGCATGCACAACTAACTTAGTTCAGGGTTGGTTGCATATGGATAGCTCCAGTTGGTCCAGGGTTACAGGCATGGCATGGATAGGTGATTCAACCATAACATTCTGAGGGTCAGCCTCTGGGGCTGGCTAACTGCCCACTTGGGCTGGCTAACTCTGCCCACATGCAGCTGGCACTCCACCCCCTGCAGCTGCATGTGGGGGGTGCTACCCAGAGCCTGGTATCTTCAGTCCCAGGATGTACTCAAGGACACTCCCCAGCACCGGTTGCTCATGTTTATCTTTTCATGCCCTGTTAGTAAAAATATCTCTACAACTCTACATCACCCATGGGTGCTGGCTGGGCCTCCTGACTGATGCTGAGCTCTTCTGTGTGGTGCCTTGGCTAGGTGAGGGGCTTGCCCCAGGCTCTGGGTGGGTCCAAAAATGGTGGTGGTGGAGAAGAAGCTGTTTAGGCAGGGGGATGG
>WAAF01004053.1:394377-418719 GCA_013400475.1 Tricholaema leucomelas | reverse complement strand
GCAGGGGGATGGGTGGGGGTGGGGCAGGGGCTGCTTGGGGGAGGTGGGACAGAGGCTGCTAGGGGGAGGGGGAGGTGGGGCAGGGGATGCTTGGGGGAGGGGAAGGGGGAGGTGGGGCAGCGGATGCTTGGGGGAGAGAGAGGTGGGGCAGGGGCTGCCAGGGGAAGGTGAATTGTGGTTTTCAATGTTTTCAGGCATGGAGCTTCAACCCCATCCCAGAGCTGCCTGTTCCTCTATTCCAGCACTGATTGTGCAGAGCTTCCTCCTGATGTCCAACCTAACTCTGCCCTGCTCCAGTTTCAAAGCGTTATCCCTCATCCTATCCCTACAAAGCCTTCTGAACAGTCCCTCCACAGTCTGCTTGTAGGTCCCCTCCAGAGATTGAAATGTAGCCCTAAGGCCTCCCTGCAGCCTGTCCCAGTCTGACCAGCCCCAATTCTCTCAGCCTGTCCTCACAGGAGTGGTGTCCCTGCCCTCTGATCCTCGTGGTCCTGCCCTGCACTGACTCTAGCAGGTGCTTGTCTCCCCTGGGGACTGTGATGTAGCTTTCCAAGCACAACGATTCCATGGTCACAGTGTGAGTTTTTGAAGTGTCACTGAAGTCAGCAGAGGTATTTGTTGGGTAAGCCCAGAGCTTAGTTACGGAGATAGAGCAGGAGGTGAGAAAGCAGCTTTGGCAGATTCCTGTAATGTAGAATTTCTGAGAGCATTTGGGAGTTGAGGGAGACACAGAGCAGTGGGAAAAGAATATGAAAAGCTAGAATCTGCCACAGGAGGTCTGATCACTGCAGTATTTCAACAGCCTTCTCCAAAGTATGTTCATGTGGCCAAGAAAACCAACAGGATACTGGCTTCTATCAGGAACAGTGTGGCCAGCAGGTCTAGTGATGCGAGTGTTCCTCTCTACTTGGCACTTGTGAGACCACATCTTGAATACTGTGCTCAGTCTTGGGCCCCTCACTACAAGAAGCTGGTGGGAGGCCTGTGTGATGGATTATGCGAAATTAATAATCTGTATTAATTTTGATATCCAGGCAATGATTGTTAATAACTGTGAAAACTGTTTATTAACATTAAAACTTGTCTGAAAACTTATTCATAAGATTCAATGCACAGTTGGAAATTTATATGTGCAAAACCTAGATCACTTATTTATATTGAAAGTGGCAAATGCAAATATTATACTGGAAGATGCTTTCAAGTATTTCCTCACTAAATTATTATTACCTGACTTGTGGGGCTAGCCACAGTCTCAGACAGTACCCCAGTGCTTTCAGGGAACTCTGTCTTGTTGGCCGCTGAGACTTGATTCTTCCCAGGCTCCTGGGTAAAGGAGGCAGACAATCTCTGACCTTGTCTCCTGGCTCCTCTGGATGATCTGTGTATCTCCAGGACTTCTCATGTTGGCAGGAGACTTTCAGGTGCAGGCAGGATGTCTTTCAATGTGCAGTCTCAGCACAATGTCTGGCTGGCTATGCAGGTCAATTGCATGCAGGCATTTAGAGTTTGTTCCTGGTAAGCTCTCCAGGCAAATGCAAAATGAGGCAGCAGCAGCAGCCCTCTGCTTATCCCTTTTATCAATATCCAGCCTGAAACCAGTGGGGCATTGGACACAGATTACCCAATCAGAATGGCACTTTCCCAGGTGTCATCATATTAGATGAAGCCAGGGCTTTTGCCCTTCCCTTCCACGGTTATCTTTCCCCAGCACAGAAGTAGGGGGAGCAGGGGAACATGTCTGGGCAAGCCAGGGCATGGATAAGTTCACTTTTGCCTTTTCAGGCCTACTGTCATAGCCTGCAACACAAACCCCACGAGGAGAGGCTGAGGGAGCTGGGGTTGTTTAGCCTGGAGAAGAGGAGGCTCAGGGCTGACCTCATTGCTGTCTACAACTACCTGAAGGAAGGTTGTAGCCAGGTGGGGGTTGATTTCTTCTCCCAGGCAACCAGCAACAGAACAAGGGTACACAGTCTCAAGTTGTGCTGGGGGAAGTATAGGCTGGATGTTAGGAGGAAGTTGTTCACAGAGAGAGTGATTGCCATTGGAATGGGCTGCCCAGGGAGGTGGTGGAGTCACCGTCCCTGGGGGTGTTCAAGAAAAGACTGGATGAGGCACTTAGTGCCATGGTCTAGTTGACTGGATAGGGCTGGGTGATAGGTTGGACTGGATGACCTTGGTCTCTTCCAACCTGCTTGATTCTATGATTCTATTAAGGAACATATCAAGAGAAGAGCAACAAAGCTGGCGAATGGCCCAGAACACAAGGCTTATGAGGAACAGCTTAAGGAACTGAAGTTATTTAGTCTCCAGAAGAGGATTTTGAGGGGAAACCTCATCACCCTCTACAGCTCTGAAAGGAGGCTGGAATGGTGTTGGGCTTGTTCTCACATGTTGCAAGTGACAGAATAAGAGGAAACAGTCTCAAGCTGTGTTGGGAAGGGGGAGATTTAGACTGAATATTAGGAAGAATTTCTTCACAGAAAGGGTTACCAAGCGCTAGAATGGGCTGCTCAGGGAGGTGGTGAAGGTGCTTAAAAGATCTATGGATGTGGTGCTCAGGGACACGGTTTAGCAATGTTATTTTAGCAGTAGTAGTGGGATTGTGAGCTCTAGCCAAGTGGTTGGAGCTGATGATCTCAAAATCTTTTCCAACTTTGACAGTTCTATGATTCTTACTGGGTATCTTAGAAGTTATGTTTATCTAGAGGTTCCTGAGCCATAGTAATATGCCTACCCATTTAGTTACTGCCTTTTTCCACCACAGCTTTCTGCATGCTCTTACAGAGCTTCACGATAATGTGGGTTTTTTTCACCCCGATGTGAAAAGACAGTCATAATTACCCTTTGCTGCCGAGGAAATCAAGTCAGTAAGAGGTATTGCCACATCATTACTGATTAAACAAGCAAACTTTTCATCAAAAAGGTGCTGATATTTGGTCATCTCTTCCTAGAATCACAGAATGGTGGGGGTGGGAAGTGACCTCTGAAAATCATGTAGTCCAGCCCCCGTGCTAGAGCAGGGTCACCAGAGCAACTCACACAGGAACAGCAGGCGGGTTTGGAATGCCTCCAGAGGTGAAGACTCCACAATCTGTCCAGGTAGCCTGTTTCAGTGCTCTGCCACCCTCAGAGTGAAGAATTGCTCTTTATGTTTATATGGAATCTTTTGTATTTCCAGTTTGTGTCCACTGCCCCTTGTCCTGTGGCTAGACACCGCTGGGAAGAGAATGGCTGAGCCAGTTGCTCTACAGCCTTCTCTGAAAGAAAAAGTCCTACCACTGTCTCTTGTAAATGCAGTGCAGGCAGGGGATCAGTTTAGAGCAAAAAACATGCAGCAGAATGTTTTTGAGGTACATTAAATGTCTTATTTTCGATACTTTAAGCCAGAATTGGGAACATGTCCTCCTGGCATCAAAAATCAATTTGAAGCCCTAACACCACAAATTACTCTGGGACATGGTTTAATGTCCCTGGCGGTCTTAGGCTGGTGGTTAGACTCAATGATCTTAGAGGTCTTTTCCAACTGAACCAATTCTGTGATTCTCTGATCTTATACCCTGCATTCTGAATAACCAGGAATCTAGTTTTGTTTCTTTTTTTAATTCTCCTTCAGCTGTGTATGAAGCAACAAAAGAGATCACAGGAAACCCTATCTCTTTGCTCATTGTGCTTCCTGCTGTTTGGTGTGCAGCTACTCACATGAGGTATGTATTTGCAAGCAGCTTTATCCTTGCTTTGCTGTGACTAACCAGAGAGAAAGGAACTCCAAAGAGACTCATTAAACCTATGAAAGCTGTCACAGTTTGTCACATGTGGCTCTGCACACGTAAGCAGAGCATTGCTTTTATAGTATACTGCATGTCTCTCTTGCAACAATAGTAGCTCATGTCACTGCTTTAGTCTCAAGAGAAGCTACTATTAAATGGTAGATGTTAGTTTAATATTAATAATTGTCTTAACTTCATACATCTATAGGTTTTCATCTAGTAAAAGGGAGCTATTCATTTCTCCTCATAAAAACAACATTCCTCTGAAGGGAATTTAACAGCTGTAACGGGGTTGATGGCAGGTGCAGCATAATGAAAGCAAGACACTTTGAACTGTCAGTGGTTCTCTAACTGCTCTTTGTATTACCCTGGCAGAGGTGTGCCTGCTCCAGTTCAAAACAGCTGCTCTCTCACAAGTGTTCTCCTGGCTCCCATTCATCCCCCTGTAAGGAAAAGCAGGGCTGCAGAAGGAGGAAAAAAATGTAGGAAAAAAAATTCTGGACCATCTGAAAAACATCTGTCTGCACATCAGTACAGTTTAGAGCAGTCAGGAGAGCCCATAATGTTTCATAGAACTTGCATATTGTCATTTTTAAGGGGGAAGACTCAGAAAATGAAGATTCATTAAAGCCATAGCACTGGATGTCAGGTGAACACTTCTTTCATCATCCAGCACACCACCACGGGGAGCGCTGCTCTTCTGCGGAACATTCTCCATTTTCCTCCAGCTAGTTTTAAATTGGTGCTAGGGCTTCTGCCACTTCCCTAGGAAAAGATATTAATAGGTCTTCACAGTAAGAAATGCCTCTTGATAGTTAAACTACAGATAGCCTTTCTCCCATTTTCTTTTGTTACAATTATTTTGCTAGCTTGTAATGCCTTAAGATTTCCTCATTGTTCCTGTTCTTTACATTCTTCACCACCTCGTCATCTGAATGCCAGTTGAACAGTTGACTATTGTCACATTTCTCCAGATATTAGTCTTTTGAGCATTTAAGTGAATTTTTTTTGTTCTAGTAATGCCCTCATCTCTGTCCATAGCTTTCTGGCTGAGACTCTCAGAACTGTCTGCAGTGTTAATAAAGAATGCATGATGTTGTAGTAAAAAGGTTTCTTGGCATGGCTTTGGGATGACCCGTGAAAACCTGTGGTAAAGTCATAAAGTAAGCTGTGCAGCTCACCTGAAATTGCTATTAAAACTTCATACAAAGATTGCAAGATATATGATTCTAAGACTGGTGCAGAACTGTTTTTTTTCTGCTGCTATTGATTCAGGTTTATTTTCCTATTTTTAGTTTCTCCAAGTCACTTAGCAGACTCTGAGTCACTTTTCCCCCATGATTAATTTATGTCTTTTGACACCGCATATGGAAGTCTCTTCCGCCATGTTGTTCTTTAGATATCTGACGACACAATGAATGGGATTGTATCTCCCAATGCAGTCACTCGGGCTTCTGGGCCATAGTCAGGACAAACAGGAACTGCTGAAGACAAAACTATAACCACTTTATGCTGTTGTGTATGAAACAGTCTGACATTGTATCCTTCTAGGTGTGCTGGGGTTTGAGCAGAATTGAGCAGAACTGAACGGTCTGAAAAATAAGGAGAACAGGCAGGGTAAGGCTAAGGTCACTCTGATAAGAAGCACAGCTGCAGGGAGGTGGCCTTGGGGAGGCTAGAAGAGAAGCTGAGNGTGAGGGTGGTGAGACACTGGAACAGGTTGCCCAGGGAGGTTGTGGATGCTTCCTCCCTGGAGGCGTTTAAGGCCAGGCTGGATGAGGCCTTGAGCAACCTGCTCTAGTGGGAGGTGTCCCTGCCTATGGTGGGGGGTTGGAGCTGGATGATCCTTGAGGTCCCTTCCAACCTAAGCCATTCTATGATTCTGTTACATACGTATGTACCAAATCCACTCTGTAAGTATCACTCTTAGCTTCAATAAATGGATTGACCTTCTGTGTATCATATTGGTGTAAGCTCGTGTCTTTCTGGTCTCCCGCACGGCCTTTGAGCAACCCAGCATAGGTGGGATGGGAATGTTGTTGCATTTCACTGTAGATTAAGATTTAAAGACAACAAAGTTTCGGAGGTTAGAGATTAGAAGAAATTTCTTCACTGAAAGGGTTCTCAAACACTGGAAGAGGCTGCGCAGGGAGGCGGTAGAATCCCCATGTCTGGAGGTCATTAAAAGAGGCAGAGATGTGGTGCTGAGTGACATGGTGTACCCCCAGGCTTGCTAGAGTTAGATAATGGTTGGACTCAATGGTCATAGAGGTCTTTTTCCAACCAAAATGCTTTTATAATTCTATAACTCCGGGAGGCACACTGTGCCTTTAATAATTGATTTAAAAAACCATTGCCAACACATTATATTCAAATTATTAGTGTGTAATTAGAGATCTGCTCCTCAACTACCTGTCTTCCAGATGCAGATGGGATGCACTCCTGTGAGATCTTAATTGAGAAAGGGGCATCTGCCATCAAGCATGCTTATTTTAATCAATTCTCAATTTTTAATATCTTGCAAAAGAGTGTTTTATTCTGCTCATTTAATTTTTGCATTGTAGCTGGAAATACGTATTTGACTACATTTTGTATAAAGTAATAAACTGTATGACACAGTTACTGATTTGTTTCATTTAGTTATGGTGGCCCCCACACAAAAAAACTTAAGCATGTGCTTAAAATTAAAGGTGCTTTAGTATGTTGCTGAGAATCAGCCTGGGGAAGGGTTTTTCTGAAAAAAAGCTGGCTAGGCATACATCTGAGTACTCTGCTGAATTGCAGCTCAGGAGTCCCGTTATACTGAGAATTGAGTGGAATCGCTCAAAGTGTATAAAATTAAGTACATTTGTGACGTATTCATGATTTTGCAGGGCTAGTGCTTAATATCATATCTTGGACCACATATTCACAGGAGAAGATCTTTATTAATGAAGGGATTCAGAAGTGGTCTTTTTAAAGTGGCAGTTTTAATAAGCAAACCTCTCTAGTTTACGCTTTTTATTAAGTAGTGATGTTAGTTCAGTTCCCTAAGGCAAGCCTTAAATCATTGTGTTTGTATACAGTAAATAAGCCTACAGAGAAAAAATTCCGGACCAATAAATGGATTACAGAAATGAGTTTGGTAGTGAAACTTTACACATTGACACGTTTGCCAGTGGAGACAAAACATGTGTGGCTGAAACACTGTTGAAAAGAAAGGTTTTCTGGCTGACAAATATTTCATTGGGCATTGAAATGTTAGTTTACCTAAAGAAATGCATTCTTATGACTCTCTTGAAGGAGGGTTCTATTACTTGTATGTTGAAGATGCATCTTGGCACTCTCTATAAAAGTATTTTCCTTGAGTTGGGAAGCAACTCAGGAAATCAAATCCTAAGCACAATAATAAGACAAGTCAGAGGGAGCTGAATAGTCACACTTTGTTTTAAGGCCTGAAAAGGCTGTCAGCTCTGTACCTTGAAGTTTCTGTGTTTAGAATCTTTAGGTTCCAATCATGCAATGACTTCCACTCATATGAAACTTACTCCACAATCAGGGATTGAACTTATAATACACTGTCAGATCAATCATCTGCGTTTATCAATCTTCTCTTTTTCTAGCTGCAGAGAGAATTTAATTCTTGTACAGAACAAAATTTGGTGTATGCAGCAGAGCAGAAGATAAAATTTCTTTTTACCAACAACTTACTGAATAGAGCTGCTCCCATTACCAGCCACGTGTTTTGACTCGCACATCTGTACCACCTTGCATTGTTTTCTAAGCAGTCGGTGCTCTGCTGTGAAGAACAGCAAGCAGCACAAAGTGGCAAAGGTGAAGATTCAAGCAGATGCTGTACTAGCCAACAAACTACTCAGCCAGGCTTTTAGGAAACATCTACACAGACAAGGAAACTGTGCTGCAGACTTCAGGCCTGAGGTCAAAGATGCATCATTAGAGATATCTTTTCCTGATATTAGAGGCTCCAAATCATTAGGTTTTTTAATACATAATATCAATAGTGGTAATGAAAAACATGAAGAGGATGTAGAGAATCCCCTGAATCTTAATGTACTCTCTGCTGTTGGAAGTATAATGCAGCATCTATGGCAGCTGAGCTGGAGATAAACAATGGGTCAAATGGAGAAAATGAAGAGGAAGGCATCAGCTAAACCTCTGATTGCCTTTACTCCTGGGGTCAGCACAAGCTGAGCCTCTGGAAATGAACTGAAACAGAGCCAGAGTGGGATTTCTGCAGAACACATCACTGCTCTGCCTCCTGCACAACAAGATGGTTCACACTGTGCACAGCAGATGGGAGCTGGGAAGTTCAGCCCAAGCATTGAGGTTTGCATACACATATATACATATATATCTATAATGTGTGTGTGACTAGACCCTGCCATTGCTGCTGGCGGTAGTCTCTCACTGGGTCCTTCTGCACTTAAGCATCCTTGCATGCTCCTGGCACACCACCCAGACACAGCCTATCCAACTGGCTCATGGCCAAGTGACATTGAATCTTCAGGACTATTTCTGCATCAGTTTTTTTTTGCAGATAACCCAGCAGCTAAACCCATCCAAGGGAAATTGATTGGTGGAGCCAGGCTATACCATCCCCCATGGAGGACAGTAGGTGAAGGTTGCACAAGTAGTAGAGGATTCTGTTTCCGCTTGCTGCCCAGAAAAAATGGGTAAAGGAGGAGACCTAGGAGATGAGGGGGAGTGGAGGCACATTCCCCCCAATAGAGGCAGGAGAGCCTCCTCCCGGTATTCTCAGTCTTACCAGTTGCCCTTGCACAACAGATATGGGGCACTAGAAACTGAGGATCAGACAGAGGAGGATGGAGGGGCAAACTCACTGCTCTGGACTTCAGAAGAGCAGATTTCAATCTCTTCAGGGACCTCTTGGCAGGATGCCATGGGAAAAAACTCCGAAAGGAAAGGGTGCCCAGGAAAGCTGGTCAGTGTTCAAGGAGCCTGCCGGACTGGATGATCTCCAGAAGTCCCTTCCAACACTTACCGTTATATAATTCTGTGTGGATGAACAGCAAGAATGGGACTGTCCTCCTGTCTTGGGTTTCCTGAATCACAAATCCATCACTTTTAAGGACACAGCATGAACACTGTCTTAGATTCTGCACCCATTTGAAGTTTTATATCGCCCAGCCCAGAGGCTTGGAAAAGCCTAATACACAGAGGATAAGGCAACCTCAGTTAAATACAGCACAGCTTAACCCCTCTCCATTATCCTTAATCAAGAAAAACATTTCTTCAACATGTTTCAACTGCAAGGTGCACTTTACCTTTAAAAAAGAAAATGCACTGATTACATTGCACAGCATCTCTGCAGTCATTCCCATTTAACATAAAAGGCTCAATTACATTTAATTTATTATTTTTATTTCCTCCTCTCTTTTCCTCATTGCACTTTGTTTGCTCAGGTGTTGAATATGTGTATTTTTTTTTACTGTAAATGCATTGCAGGTTTTTACATGGGCATAAATAATGGGTTTGATTGTGCATGGCTGACCATCTACACAAAGACTTTTCTTGATGCACTGACTTCATTAGGTTAGTTAGAATCTTTTAATTACAAAGAGAAGCCCTAAATATCACAGTCTCACAGTATCATCAGGGTTGGAAGAGACCTCACAGATCATCAAGTCCAACCTTTTACCACAGAGCTCAAGGCTAGACCATGGCACCAAGTGCTATGTCCAATCCTGCCTTGAACAGCTCCAGGGATGATGACTCCACCACCTCCCTGGGCAGCCCATTCCAGTGTCCAATGACTCTCTCAGTGAAGAACTTTCTCCTCACCTCGAGCCTAAACTTCCCCCGGCGCAGCCTGAGGCTGTGCCCTCTCGTTCTGGCGCTGGCCACCTGAGAGAAGAGAGCAACCTCCCCCTGGCCACAACCACCCCTCAGGTAGTTGTAGACAGCAATAAGGTCACCCCTGAGCCTCCTCTTCTCCAGGCTAAACAATCCCAGCTCCCTCAGCCTTTCCTCGTAGGGCTTGTGCTCGAGGCCTCTCACCAGCCTCGTCGCCCTTCTCTGGACACGCTCAAGGATCTCAATGTCCCTTCTAAACTGGGGGGCCCAGAACTGAACACAGTACTCAAGGTGTGGTCTAACCAGTGCAGAGTACAGGGGCAGAATGACCTCCCTGCTCCTGCTGGCCACACCATTCCTGATGCAGGCCAGGATGCCACTGGCTCTCTTGGCCACCTGGGCACACTGCTGGCTCATGTTCAGGCGGGTATCAATCAGCATCCCCAGGTGCTGGTGAAATATGTATGTGCAGACCAAAAAAAAATATGTGAATGTTCATTGAGAGGGTGGTTTCTGGAAAGTTACCCATGAATGCATGGTAAAAAGTGCTTTTTGAACTTCAAAAGTTATTTCTACCCAGATTCCCATGGCAATCTGAAATATACTGACACATATGTGTTTTCTTCAGCTCTTGCCTCTCTATGAGGCTAGTGCTAGGAATGTTGGAGTTCAGGGGAAGGTTTCAAATATTGCTATTTTTCACTGCAAGAAGCACTGCTACAGATCCATTGCGTAAGCTGAGATTTCTCAACTCATTTCTAGCACACTTGAGCTTGCAGATGATGTTTGGGTAACTGGGACACACTCTGGACTGCTTCCTGAATTAAACATTAATTGCCCAAGCCATGAGTGGTAGAATCATAGAACCATAGAATCATGGTGTTTGGATCACTGAGTCTAACTGTCAACCCAACACCACCATAGCCATTAAACCATGTCCTGAAGTGCCATATCTACTTTTTCTTTGAACACCTCCAGGGATGGTGACTCTACCACCTCTCTAGGCATCCTGATCCAACGCCTGACTGCTCCTCCAGTAAAGAAGTTTTCCCTATTTTTCCATCTAAATCTCCCTTGGTGAAACCTGACCATTTCTTCTCATCCTATCACTTGTTGCAGGAAGAAGAGACCAATCTTCATTACACTCCAACCTCCTTTCAGGAAGTTGTAGAAGGCAATAAGGCCTTCCGTCAGGTGTCTCAACCATGATTGTGATTATCTCAGCTTCAACTCTGGTCAGGGAACTGCATCCCAGCATTTAAGTGCTTCTCTCAGGTGTTTGAAATATAATGGAGCATTAGTCCTTGGAAGTGAGGATGAGGAGGGCTTGGAGGGGAAGATCAGAGATTCCAAAAGTAAGGCTTTTCATTTTCTTCTTGAGAATTGAAGAGTGGGAGGGACCATTAGAAGGCAATTCAGACTCAAGAGGCTAGAATTAGCCCCTGGAGGCATTTCTGCCACTTCCCATTCACTGTAGAAAGATCCCAAGGTGGTGAAGATCTTGTTTGGGTCTTTGAGATAAGTGTTCAAAATTAGATAGGCTGATCCCTACCCTTTCAATTTTAGTCTTTTTTTTTGGTTGTTGTTTCGGTGTTTGGTCCAGCTAGCAAAGGGCTGTGCATTATGCAGTATTGATGTTCTATGACAAGTTAAAAGCCCAGTAAGAGTGATGCTCAATGTGAATTGGAATGGGCTGCCCAAGAGAGTGACGGAGTCAGCATCCCTGGAGGTGTGGGAACAAAAACAAAGTGTAGGCACTTCAGGACATGGTATAACAGCCATGGTAGTGCCAGGTTGATGGGTTGACCTGATGATCTTAGAGGTCTTTTGCAACCTTAATGATTCTATGATTCTACCTCTTAATTATTTCACTTGTTTGCTACCGGCTTTCTCCTTACCTCTCTAAATAGTGCCGTGTGTTTTCCTACCTCGGTGACATTTGAGTGCCTGTGTGATTAGTTTTTGCTTTGTAGCTTGTATCTAGATTACGGTTTGCACATCCCCAAAGTGGTATCAATTGCCTGAAGTCTTGATTCCTGGGTGTTGTGTGGCTTGCATAAATGTCAGCTGGTCCAAGGGAGCAGTTTTAAAAGAACCAGAGCTGATCTGACACTCTTCAAAGGGAAGCCTAGGAGACTCAGCTCTGCACCTGGGTTCGTTATATGCACCGAGCAACAGGAACAGTGCTACGAATGCTGTCACTCGAGCAGTGAAGAGGGACAGGCAGCCATGTCAAAAATGACAACGTTTCTTTTACTAGTCTTGCAAAAGATGTCTGCAGTGATGTGACTGCAGATGACATCAAACAACATAAGTGGCTGGTTTCTGCAGTAGATTGAAATTCATCCAGTTCCCTGTGTTCACTGTGATGACTTCCAATGCTAATTCTCAGTAAGTGAGGCATGAAATATATTCACAGGCTATACAGAGTTCGGATACTTTTAAGTGATTTGAGGTACCTGTGATGTAAACATCTGTGCCTCTTGCTTTTTTTTGCATTTTTTCCCCTGCATCTCAATTATGCAGTCAAAGAAACACTGGAAAAGAAGAGAACTAGTTTGCTGATCAAGTTATTTTTTCCTTTTTAATTTTTTTTTTAAGTCTTGAAAGCCACGAGTGCCTCATTGTCTGAGTAGAGGGAAACGTAAGAGAGAAGCACGCTTTCATCTGAACTGATGCAAATGAGGTGGTTTTGAAAGTGATCCCCAAAGCTCACTGCATTCACTGAGCACAACTGTGGGTTGCTGAAACTTTCATGTGGAAATCTAAATAACAGGAGACGGTCTAAAAGATGAAAAAGTTTTAGCTTCAGTTTTACTGCATAGCTGTAATGCTCTTTGAAGCTGAAGCTAAATCCCGCATTCAGCATGCAGCTGCAGCAGCATGTGTGCTTCGCTGGATTCCGAGAGGATGCTTCTCAGTCCTGACTGAGATGACAACCTCTGCTTTTTTTTTTTTTTAAGGGTTATACGGGAGAACACAGAGATAAAGGAGGCAAAGTCCTCCTGTGCAAGTGCAGAAGGCCATAGGAATCTGGTGGCAGCAACTGCTCCCTGCAATCTGCAGGAGAACTGGGTGAGCAGGCTAATTGTCAGTGCGTCAGATCTAACTAATCCAAGGTAAGTGGGGTTATGGTGCACAAAAAAGAGATGTCTTGTTCAGTGTAAGCTGATATTAAACCTTTTTCTTTTTTTAGCACAGGTAGCGTGTTCCATTTTCGTACATGACACTCATTTTGTGCTAACTCCTTCGCTATATACTCTGTGCTTTTACAGTCAGCCAGGAACAGGCATATTCCTGTCATGACTTTTGGATTTCAGTCTGTGTTCTAATGGCTTTTTCCCATAAAAGACATAAATAGCAGTGGGAGCAAGGGCCTGGCATTCTCCCCTTTTTCCCAGGGAGAAGGCCAGAGAGTAATGCACAGCCTCTCTTCCTGACCTTGAATTCTGAGTTCTGTATAATGGATAGCTTTTATAGGATAGGGTGAGAATGTCCTTACTCTGAAAGAGATTATTGGATGGCTGTAAAGATGAGAAAAATGAATGGAAATAAAGGAGAAGTAAATCCAAGACCTTCACACTGTCTGTCTGTGTGGCCTCTTAGCCAGTGAGTGAGCTTTGTGGTGCCCACTGTATCACAGTATCACAGTATCACCAAGGTTGGAAGAGACCTCACAGATCATCAAGTCCAACCCTTTACCACAGAGCTCAAGGCTAGACCATGGCACCAAGTGCCATGTCCAACCTTGTCTTGAACAGCTCCAGGGACAGCGACTCCACCACCTCCCTGGGCAGCCCATTCCAGTAGCCAATGACTCTCTCAGTGAAGAACTTTCTCCTCACCTCGAGCCTAAACTTCCCCTGGCGCAGCCTGAGGCTGTGTCCTCTCGTTCTGGCGCTGGCCACCTGAGAGAAGAGAGCAACCTCCCCCTGGCCACAACCACCCCTCAGGTAGTTGTAGACAGCAATAAGGTCTCCCCTGAGCCTCCTCTTCTCCAGGCTAAACAATCCCAGCTCCCTCAGCCTCTCCTCGTAGGGCTGTGCTCGAGGCCTCTCACCAGCCTCGTTGCCCTTCTCTGGACACGCTCAAGCATCTCAATGTCCCTTCTAAACTGGGGGGCCCAGAACTGAACACAGTACTCAAGGTGTGGTCTAACCAGTGCAGAGTACAGGGGCAGAATGACCTCCCTGCTCCTGCTGGCCACACCATTCCTGATGCAGGCCAGGATGCCATTGGCTCTCTTGGCCACCTGGGCACACTGCTGGCTCATGTTCAGGCGGGTATCAATCAGCACCCCCAGATCCCTCTCTGTCTGGCTGCTCTCCAGCCACTCCGACCCCAGCCTGTATCTCTGCATGGGGTTGTTGTGGCCAAAGTGCAGCACCCTGCACTTGGAGCCATTGAATGCCATCCCATTGGACTCTGCCCATCTGTCCAGGCGGTCAAGGTCCCGCTGCAGAGCCCTTCTGCCCTCCAACCCAGCCACATCTGCCCCCAGCTTGGTGTCATCTGCAAACTTGCTGATGACTGACTCGATGCCCTCATCCAGATCATCTATGAAGATGTTAAAGAGGATGGGGCCCAGCACTGATCCCTGAGGGACACCACTAGTGACTGGCCGCCAGCTGGATGTGGCACCATTCACCACCACTCTCTGGGCTCGGCCCTCCAGCCAGTTCCTCACCCAGCACAGAGTGTTACCATCCAAGCCATGGGCTGACATCTTAGCCAGCAGTTTGCTGTGGGGAACAGTGTCAAAGGCCTTGCTGAAGTCCAGATAGACCACATCCACAGGCCTCCCCACATCCACCAAGCGGGTCACCTGATCATAGAAGGAGATCAGGTTGGAGAGGCAGGATCTGCCCTTCCTAAACCCATGCTGGCTGGACCTGAGCTCTTTGCCATCCCTCAGGTGAGCTCTTATCACCCCCAAGATAACCTGCTCCATCAGTTTCCCTGGCACTGAGGTCAGGCCATTTCAGAAGATACCATAGCCAGCAGTTTGCCCTATCCTGTCAACGGTGGCTGCAGATGGGGTAGCATGTCAGCTCCTTCCCAAAGTGCTTTGTTAGACTGGTGACAGTTTCCCTTTGCATCTTGGGCTGCAACCTGTGGCACTCAAGCAGCAAACACCCACCTGGATGCCTCCAGGGTGTAAGTAGAGAGGTTTGGTGGGATGGATCCAAAGGACCTGCCAAGACTGGCAAAGCAGTGTTGGACTGCTGGACATTCCGGTGTCTTGAGCTTCTCCGAGAAGTAATAGTGTAGCAGGGTGATGCAGGTCAAGATTCTGCAGGGAAGCTGTTTTGCTGGGATGACTTCAAAATCTGCCAGATGGAGCATCTCATGGAATAGCAAAGGGCTAGTAGCTTCTGGACCTTGATTGGGTGCAAGAACGCAAGATGTTTTCCTTCATCAAGGCCAAGACACCTCAGGGCAAAGAGGGTATAGAAGGAAGCAGAATTACAGACACTTGAGTTGAGATTTATCTCATCTTCCTTTAGATTTTTCTTCCATGAGCTGGCTACACCAGGCTCCCATTGATGAAAAGAGGCCCTGCTGGGATATGATTCATCAGAATGATGATTTCAGCATCTTTTCAGCTCTTCAGAATTTTACTGAGGCTTCTCTATGATGGCATGCTTATTGGTGATACCTAATTATTGTTATCTTCTGA
Organism: Tricholaema leucomelas; assembly: GCA_013400475.1. Taxonomy (NCBI): domain Eukaryota; kingdom Metazoa; phylum Chordata; class Aves; order Piciformes; family Lybiidae; genus Tricholaema lacrymosa; species Tricholaema leucomelas. The sequence continues at coordinate 403,458 of WAAF01004053.1, read as the reverse complement.
GAAAGCTGCAGTAGAACATTGTCCTCCTTTTTTAACAATGGATTTCTCCAGACATCGGTTCCATAGAAGAATTGTAAGGAGAAAAAAAGATGCAGTTTTATTCTGTCATGAAATGCCAGGAAATAAGGAAGGGAAATAGAGCAGAATTTAGATGGATTCATAGTCTCCATATGTTTGTGACCTGACACAGTAGCCATTTAATCATTATACTATACCTTTTCAGCATTTAATAAAGCAGAATAAAGGCTTTTATTTTATTAAATATTAATTCATCTTTTCATATTTTTAGAGAAGGCTGTAGGAACAAAGAATTGATGGGGGAAGATAACTGAAGGGGCAACTGTAAATGAGGCACATTTTCCCCCATTTCTAGCAAAAGCTCTCCTGTCTTTATGCCACCACTTTATCTAATTATATCTGATTTTTAAAACAACAAAACATATAGAGAAAGAAGAAGAGAAGAAAGCACAAACAACTTGGCTCTTTGGAAAGAAAAAAAATTGTCACTGAAAGCAATTTTTCCCCCTCTTTGTTTATTGGTGAAGGTGTAGCACTAACTCAACATGCAGGTACAGACGTGATAATTTACTTGTCAGTTATGTGGTGGAAAAAATCACTTTTAATGATAATTGTTGTATTAAGTTGTGGGATTTTTTTTTCTTAATCATGAATGTGTCTGACTATTCTTTTTCAACACTGCACTCTACTGTTTTTTTGTTCCTGTCCTCTATTATCCTACATGTATTTTTTCATCCACCAGAGAAGAACCTATTGTGTTTTATCATTCAGGAAAGAAGGCTGGTTTAATGGCCATGGTTAAAGGTTGGACTTAATGATCTTAGAGGTCTTTTCCAACCAAAACAATTCTATGATTCTGTAGTCTTAAGTGGTGACTTTATGTATACAATTTTTAGCACACCTATTGAACTGGTATATAAAGTACATTTAGGTGATTTTAATATGTGTTTTAAGCATTTGTAATGATGGCAAATGGGACAGTGATTTTTAATCCTTAGAATGCAAGACCCAGCAGTTCCTGTTTGTAAGGAACCAAGTAAGGAAGGAAAAGACTGGCATGGCTGGATAGAGACCTGCTGGTCAAAATGCAGAGCAGATGATGCAGCAGCAATGCTGTGAGGTCTACCATAGCCATTCTAAGTGAGAATAAAAAGAAATCTATGCAACAGACAAGCATGCAGGCAATGACCGTGTCTGTCACTGCTAGTGCTAGCTGCATGGAATAAAACTGTGTTTTCATCAGGAGAAGCACACCCAGCTATGAGGATGAATTCCTCTTTACTTCTGATTAACAAAATAAACTAAACTAGAGAGGAAGATCCTATCACATGTCAGTGTATGCAGGAGGCAAAGTGGAAAATATCCTGGCCTCATGGCTTGGCTTATTCTCAGAACTGTGACCGATAAAGCATATGTCCATGAAGAGTTCAAGTCCCAAACAAAGTTTTTCATTACAGGATCTGTAAAGGACAGGACCTGATGTTAAGGGCTGTTAGCAATGAAGATGCCATCACAGGTAACTTATTTGTCATGCACAGACAACCACACATTATGTTCATAACCTGTCTGGTAGTTCTCAAAGGGTTTAACGGTTAATGTTCTGTTTAGCTCTCTAGATGCTCTCATTGTTGCTAGCCCCTTTACCACCCATCACTTAAAAGCACATCAAGTTACAATTTCACTGCCTACTTCTTGTTACTGTACTCACAGTGCAGGTGAAGCATGTTGATCAGATATTACAGTGCAGGTACACTGGGAGATAAAAAACGGAAAGAAATGATATAGAACTGGGAAGAAGAATTGAGAGGTGAAGATGGAGATCAGAGTATCCTGCTCCTACTGTTACCAGTGAATTGGGCAGCACAAGAACTGAGTTTTCTGCTTACAAAGGGAGGTTCTCCCATGCCCACTCCTGGAACAAGAGCTGCCACCTTAGAAACACTGATGTTTCACTAAAAACCATCAAGGAGCCTGGGTCTTCTTGGTTGTGGTGTATCTCACTAGGTACAGGAGAGTCATGGCTATTTCATCATCTGCAGCCATTTTCTGTCTTATTTAACCAGACCTCTTGGTCCCAGACATGACCACACTGTAAGCCTCATCTGCCCAAAATGAGTAGCTTATTTGATCTTAGAATCATAGAATTATTTCAGTTGGAAATAACCTTTAGGATCACCGAGTCCAACTGTTACCTAACTACCAAGTCTGGAACTAGACCCTTCCTCAGCACCACATCTCTGCAGCTTTGAAACACCACCAGGGGTAGGGATTCAACCACTCCCTGGGGAGTTTATTGCAGTCTTTGCGAACCCTTTAAGTCAAGAAGTTGCTTCTAATGACCAGCTTAAGCCTCTCCTGGTGCTACTTAATGCCATTTCCTCTTGTCCTATGACTTGTTACTAGGGAGAAGAGACCAACACCCCCCTCACTACAACCTCCGTTCAGGGAGTTGTAGAGAGCAAGAAACTCTTCCCTCATCCTCTTCTTCTCCAGACTAAACAACCTGAGTTCCCTCAGCTGCTTACCACAAGACCTGTTCTCCAGATCCTTCACTCTGGACCCATTCTAGCACCTCAATGTTTTTGTAGTGAGGGCCCCAGAAGGGAACACAGTTGCTAGAGATATCACCATCTCATCAAATGTTAATGATATCACCATCTCATCAAATGTTGATGTTGTAGATTTAATAAAGTTGGATTTTCCTGTTTGGTCTTGCCTTCTTTCCGATACAGCAGAGCCCTTCAGAATTTGGCAGTACTTGAAATAATTTCTTCATTAAATATGTTGTTAGAATTCTCTTCCCTTTTCACGGGGTCTATTTATCATCTCTGTATCTCCCCAAATGTGTTTTACATAAAGATTTGTTGCAAAAGAAAGTACAGATAAAGTGGATTGAGATGTTTTTAATGCAGTTTTTCCTTTTCCACCAACAGAGGGAGTGAAGTTATCCTTCCCCTCCAGAGCTTTGGGACATAAGGCTTAGTTATGTGAGACCAGTAACTTCACTGTGGGTTTTGCACATGTTAAGACAGCAGGTCACCTAGGTCTCAGTTTGCAATCTTTAGAAAATGACGGTGCAGTCTAAACCAGCACAGGCTGTGTGAGATTAAATCAGAATAGCTGACGGCTTGTGGACTGCATAGATGTTGCGCCAATTATGAGAGGCGTTAAGAAATTCTGCAGTGTGGTGCACTCCCTCAAGGACTAGTGATGAGACCTGTTAATTGCATTATATTATCCACTGGTAAGTGCACCATTAATGCATGTCAGCACCGCTCCTGACAGGGCTGGCTTGAGGGCTTTTTACTGCCGTAGGCAAACTGGAAAGTGTGTGCCACTCTTAGCCACAGTTACTTCCACAGTAAACAGTCAAAACAGTCAGTTGCATCCAGATCTCAATTTCAAATTATACACCAGTGACTTATTTAAGCAATTAGGGCCGTATTATCCATCCCAGCAACCCAAACCAAACCAAAAAAAAACAATCAAAGAAAAAGTTTTATGATGAGGGATCTTCATAAAAGTAATTACATTTCGTTCCTGATCCCTCCTGGACCATCAAGAACTTGTGAGTGTGCTCAGTAAGGACTTGGCAAAGGCAAAAAGAGCAAGGCTGAGAACGACAGATATTTGTTGCCCAAGGCCACAGACTCTGTGAGGCCACAAACCCTGGCTGACCTGCAGGGAAATTCCTGAAAATGTTGACACTGGGTATATCACTGCTGTCTATCCCACATTCTTCTCTCTATTGTTTTGTGTCTTGTCTTACTCCCAATTTGCTATTAGATCTCTCCAAATTCTAATAAAAATTATGCTTCTATTGTACTATTAGCTTTCATCAGAGCAAAGTCTTTTTGATTGGAAACACCCCCTAAAGAACCAGCCTCTCCTTTTCTCCACAAAGCTATCTTGTGGTGCTAACTCATCAGTGAACAGTTCAATGAGGAGAGCACTCACATTGGCTGGGCACTCTTGGTCTTGGTGTTGCACTTACAGCTCTAGAATCATAGAATCATTTTCATTGGAAAAGACCTTTAAGATCATCAAGTCCAACCATTATCTAATTCTACCAAAGGTGGTGCTAAACTATATCCCTCAGCACCACATCTCTGCAGCTTTGAAATGCCTCCAGGGGTGGGGATTCAACCACCTACCTGGGCAGTCTGTTCCAGACTTTGAGAACCCTTTCAGTCAAGAAGTTGCTTCTGATCTCCAACTAACACTACCCTGGTGCAACTTGAGGCCATTTCCTCTTGTCCTGTCCCTTGTTAGTAGTGAGAAGAGACCAACAATCCCAGCTGACTCCAAGCTCTTTTCAAGGAGTCATAGAGAGCAAGAAACTCTAGCCTCATCCTCCTTTTCTCTCAACAAAACAACCCCAGTTCCCTCAACCACTCTTTACAAGACCTGTTCTCCAGGCTCTTCCGACTGCACAGGGTCTGTTCTCTGAATTTCTTTGAGCTGAAATTCACCATAAGGTTCTTTTAATTACTATGCACATGTAAATGGAGATTTCTTGTCTCTGTGCATGTAAGCTTAACATCCTGCCAAATTTCCCTCTGCATGCCAGGCTGTGTGAGAGAGGAGGTGGGCATTCCTTTGTCTTCTGTTCTGTCCTCAGTCCTGTTGCTTGCTACATCATGGGTGTAGGGGAGTACAGGAGGAGAAAATGTCTCATAGAATCATAAAATCGACCAGGTTGGAAGAGACCTCCAAGATCATCCAGTCCAACCTATCACCCAGCCCTGTCCAATCAACTAGACCATGGCACTGAGTGCCTCATCCAGTCTTTTCTTGAACACCTTCAGGGACGGTGACTCCACCACCTCCTTGGGCAGCCCATTCCAATGGCAAATCACTCTCTCTGTGAAGAACTTCCTTCTAACATCCAGCCTATACTTCCCCCAGCACAACTTGAGACTATGTCCTGTTGTTCTATTATATCAACAACTCTTCCCAGAGAGAGTGATTTGCCATTGGAATGGGCTGCCCAGGGAGGTGGTGGNAGGGCTGGGTGCTAGGTTGGACTGGATGATCTTGGAGGTCTCTTCCAACCTGGTTGATTCTACGATTTTATGATTCTATGATTTACCTGGGGAGGTTAGCTGCCTTGTAGAAATGAGGGAAAGACATGGTGAGAAATGAGACAAAAGGGTTACTGCAGCTATGAGCATTAACTTTTCTTTCTTTTCTTCCGCCTCCGCCCCCCNCTTTTTTTTCCCCCCCCCCCCCCCCCCTTTTTAAAAATTGCAACTGTGTCACCTTGAAAAGTGAGTTGATTATGTGGTGCACCACACGCATTAGAAAGTGGTTGGACTGAGGACTGGGTGGCCCAAGAGATCAGTAATCTAATGTGGGACCTTTTACCTCTTCACCAGCCTGATTCTGGCGTAGGTGAGTAATAAAATACAAATGTATCTGCTTCTGCCAGCCACTTGGATGAATGAAAGAGCCTGAGATGATAATATCAATATAATTTGGTGGGAAGGAAAAACATCCCACATCTGTGCAATAATTAGCATGCTTTTTGGGTCTCACAACAAACAAAGCAAAACCTGGAAAGGCATGGGGATTGAAAACAGCAGTGATTTGTGTTTCTGCAATATTTCTCATCCTGAATTACCACAAAGCTTTCTATACTTTATTAAATCACATTCCAGAGTGTGTTTCCCTACAAATGCCAGAAACCATGGTTTGCTTAAATCCAGTCGTCTGCTTTACTTGCTAAAGGCATCGTGATGACTAAAAATGTTTGTGATTAAAATTTCTTAAAGAGGGAGTTCTGGGGCTCTGCTTGAAAAACAGATATATGGGGGAAGAAGGCACTGACCTGGCTCCAGGACTCTCTTCCCACAGTTACTTGGCAACATGGCCCTAACTCTCCCTCCTCACTTCAGTCCCCAGGACCTGCTTTTGGTAGGGGTTAATTAGATGTTGCTTAGTGCAGTCCCTGGCCAACCTTAAAGTCTTCTGGGAGCTTTCTAATAGCCTAAGGCTGAACTCACAATACTATGCTAATGAATTAATACCAACAAGCAGGAAAGGGGTAGGTTACAGAAAACTATCTGTCTTTTTAACCCCTGTGTGAGTTGGTGTTAATGTAGGGCTGGCAAACTCCAGAGCCTTGCTGGACATAAGCTGGCTCCCCGTGGAGCCACTTGGATGTATCTACATTGTGCTCCCTGGAATGCTGGTTCCAGCAACAGGATGCAGAGGCTCTGGAAGCAGTACAGAAGTATTTATGCAGAGCTTAAGCTAATAAGCTCTGCCAGACCTGGGCTAGCCTGCACAGAGCCAATATGGATGTCTCTGCATTTGTGGCACCGTTTATCAACAAACTGGATAATCTGCCAAGAGGATAATGGAGAGCTGATTGTATATTGAATGTTTGTTTGCAATGAAAATTACGTGTTAGGGTTTTGACTCTAAAGCATCAGTGGATTACAGTCAGACAGATGAAAAAAATTCTGCTCCTGTCTGTCTCCTGGCCTCTTTCTAGGAGGTCGCTGCCCCTGTGACAGGGGATGGCTTAAAAGCTCATGAAGCAGCTTCTGAGTAGTTTATAACATGTTGTGGTGTATTTTTTTCTGAAATGATGGAAGTGATAAATAGTAGTCACAGTAAAAGTTTCAATAAACCAGGGGACAGATTTGGACACCTTGGATCCTTTCCATTCTGTTTTCTGCAGGTATGTCATGTTTTTTGATTGAATTGCTAGAAAGGGAAACACTGTCTTTCTTCTGGTTGTGTTCAGTCATTAAATGACTAATGTGGTTGCAGAAAGCAAGATGGAAGACCCTCCTACACCCACCTCAAACTGTGACTGTTTCTGAGCTCTCTGGATGAACGTGTTGCAGGCTTGACATTCACGATACAACATGCCAAATGGAGCAACTATCCAAACACGATACACGTTTGGGAGTCATAATCCAGCCACAACAAAGATATAATAGCTGATAAGATAAAAAAGGAAACTAGGAAGATCAGGTTCCAATGTTCTGTCTTGGATGTCTTGAAGTATGACAAGACTGAGAGCAAGTGCACATGTTCACATATATGTGGTTGTGTAAGCATCTACAGAAAAGTTGGGGAAAAGGTAATCTTTGACTTCAGTAACAAAATAAATGTGCTGGAATTGCAGTCTGTTCTGAAATTCCCTATTGGTATAGCATGGTGATCACAGAAGGTATTTAAATATCAGGAAATAAATTAGCAGACAGCAAGTACAAAAAATAATAAATTGTAATTTATTTTAGACACATATATGGAGTTAGTTTCTCAGAAAGAGCGAAACCCTGGAATGGGTTGCCCAGGGAGGTGGTTGAGGCCCCATCCCTGGAGGTGTTTAAGGCCAGGCTGGATGAGGCTCTGGCCAGCCTGTTCGAGGGTAGGGTGTCCTTGCCCATTGCAGGGAGGATGGAACCAGATGATCCTTGTGATCCCTTCCAACCCTGACTGATTCTATGATTCTAAAAGCTGAACATGAGCCAGCAGTGTCTCTGTGCAGCCCAGAGAGCCAACTGTGTGCTGGGTTGCATCAAGAGAAGTGTGGCCAGCAGGACAAGGGAGGTGATTCTTCTCCTTTACTCTGCTCTCCTGAGACTACACCTGGAATACTGTGTACATTTATGGAGCCCCCAATTGAATTGTTGAAGCAAGTCTAGAGGAGGTCCATGAAAACGATAGAGGGCTGGAGCACCTCTCCTATGAGAACAGGCTACAAGAGCTGGGACTCTTCAGTCTGGAAAAGAGAAGGCTTTGAGAAGACCTTGTAGTAGCCTTTCATTATCTGAAAGGGGCCTACAGGAAGGCTGGGAAGGAATAATTTACAAGGTCTTGTAATGACAGGACGAAGAGTAATGGGTTTAAACTGGCAGAGGGGAGATCTAAAGTAGATGTTAGGAAGAAGTTCCTTACAGTGAGGGTGGTGAAACACTGGAATGGGTTCCCAGGGAGGTTGTGGATGCTTCCTCCCTGGAGGTGGAGGTTGTGGATGCTTCCTCCCTGGAGGTGTCCAAGACTACAAGACTAGGTTGGATGAGGCCTTGAGTGACCTGTTCTAGTGGGAGGTGTCCCTGCCTATGGCAGGGGGTTGGAATTGGATGATCTTTGAGGTCCCTTCCAACCTAAACCGTTCTATGATTCTATAAAACAAGTGCATCCGAAGTTTATCACATCAGTTCTCAGGCCCTTCACGCTTTTAGGAAGAAGGTGTCATAACCATTGCAGAGTCTTTGCTGGGTGATACCTCTTTGTCTGAGACTGCTAGTCACGGGAAAAAGATTAGCTGGGATTGTTTTTATCGCAGAAGATTTTTGTGCTACAATCTGTCTCCATGCCATCTGAGTGCAAAGTTTTTCACCTGTTTTTCAGTAGAGCTGCATATTAAGCTGTAATGTTTTATTCCTTCATATTTTGAAGGAAATGCAGATTTTCCCCTTAGCTGTAAGGTGGCAAGTTCTGATCCTTATAGCACAGTCCCAGATGATAGTGCTGTTTGTCCTCTTCAGCCTTTCTGAGCTAAGCAGGAATCGTTGCACCCCTGTGGCATGCTGATGTTCCTTGCTGTGAAAGTCATGGTGTCTTTCCTTCTACCTCTGCATGAACTGCACTGCACAATTAGCTTCCTGTCTTCACCTGTGGAAGATCTGATTCTAAGTTTGTATTTGCCATTTCCCTTTTGAGTAACTCAGTCTGTGAAAGGAGGCATCATGGTGGAAACTGCCTTTAGAAAATGTTTTAGTGTATCATGTGATTGGAGATTTTGTCTGCAGTTGTCACAGTTATAAGAAATTTCAGCATGATGGAATCACAGAATCATTTAAGTTGGAAAAAATATCTTTCAGATCATTGTGTCCACTCATTATCTAACTCTACCAAGTCTGGTGCTAAACTTGCCACAGCAAGCTCCTGGCAAAGCTGGCAGCTCGTGGCTTGGACAGATTCACTCTGTGCTGGGTCAAGAACTGGCTGGAGGGCCGGGCCCAGAGAGTGGTGGTGAATGGTGCCACATCCAGCTGGCAGCCAGTCACTAGTGGTGTTCCCCAAGGATCAGTGCTGGGC
>WAAF01004053.1:365602-387225 GCA_013400475.1 Tricholaema leucomelas | reverse complement strand
AAGGGAAGGGAAAGGAAAGGAAAGAGTAGCCACTGTGAATGGAAGATATTTTCTGAATTAGTTGAATGTAAATTCTGGTAAATTTTGAATTTTGTCATCTTACAGGCAGACAAAAAGGCTCCATGCACGTGGAGGATGCAGTGGGAAGGCTCACACAGTGAGACTTAAGAAACTGAGAGTGTGGAAGATGAGAGTCTCCTCCACACAACTTGCATCAGGCTGAAGATGCAAACATGTTAGAGTTCTTCTTAATTCATGCCATTCAGTTTTTAAAAACAAATCCTTGAAATCCTTGGCCAGAACACAGAAGCATCTCATTAACTTGATTATTTCCTACAGTTTGTGGACTCCCCTTTGTCCTCTGGACTCCTGCAGCTCCCAGACCAGCTACATAGAAGCAGCAACAGCAACTATTTGTTTCCGCCATTCTGGAACTGAATGATGTCGGAGGATTCCTACTTTTGTGAAAAATGAAGTGACTAGAACACTCCAAATAATGTTATCTGTGACATTGGACTGCTAATAAATTCTATGTTTTTCCTAAAAGAGATGATTTCTGAAGGAAACCCATCATACTGTGATTTTACCAGGTGTGATTCTAAATCTTAATCCTTTCTACCAAAAGGCAGCAGCACTGAAAGCCAAGCTTCACTGCCTAAGTACTAGACTTGAGGACTTCAGTCCTATTAGGATAATAGTTCCAGGGAGTGAAGTTGGTGGAGGCTACTGCCTAAAGCAGTCCCATCAGGCCTTCTACTGAAGGTATATCTTGTACTTAACAGAAACTGCTTTCGCAGTAGCAGTGCTGTCATTTAAATCTAGCTGTATTTGTTCCTATGCTGTCTTATTCTAAGCAAACAACAATGAATTCTTAGCAATCTGGGAATACATTTCCTAATGCCCTGTAGCAAAAACTTTCGTTGTTGTTGCTGTTATTGAGTGATACAGGCTAGTGTAGAGGGGAAATAATTATACCCTTTATGTGCTAAGAAAAGGCAAATAAAAAATAAGAAGGTGCAGAAGATGTTTTCTGACCAAGAACAATTACAGTGGATAGGAATATTTTCTGTTCACAGAGCAGGTAAGCCTAACTCCTCTCTTCTTCAGGTTTGATCTAAAGCAGGAAGCACAGCAGGTAGTCTCCATGGAACTGAGGTCCCAGAAGGTCACTCACTGACCTGCCCTTAAGAAGAAACAAGCTTTTGAAACTTGTTTACTGACTCTCTCTTTGTGTGGGACATAGATAATTTTTAATGGCTCTGTGTAGAAACATGCATCAGCGGAGCACATAGTACTGTTGTAGCAGCAGCAGGTAAATCTTCATCAGAATATTGTAGGTTGTAGCACTAGGATAAATCCTGCAAGCACAGCCACTGATGTGAAAGCTTATGTTAACAATGATGGAGTTTTATGTGTCTGAGAAGGTGGCATCCACAACCGTCACATGGTGAATTTTGTCCTACTTCACAGTCTAATGCACTGAATATAAGACACAACATACCGTGGGGCTGGAAGGTGGGAATGGGCAATATGCTTCCTTCAATAGCCATTTCTGCTAGAATCACAGAACTGCTTCTGTTAGGAAAAAAAACTTTCAAGATTACTGAGTCAAACTGTCCACCCAGCACCGCCATGGCAATCAAACTACTGTGTCTATATGCTTTTTGAATGCCTTCAGGGATGGTGACTCCACCACTTTCTGGGGCAGTCTGTTTCAATGCCTGACCACTCTTTCAGTAAAGAATTTTTTCCTAATCGTCAGTCTAAACCTCCTCTGGTGCCACTTCAGGCCATTTTCTCTTGTTCTATCACTTGATACTAGAGAGAAGAGACCAACACTTAACTCTCTACAACCTCCTTTCAGAGAGTCATAGAGAGCAAAAACATCTACCTGCAGCTTCCTTTTCTCTAGAATAAATCTCAGTTCCTGCAGCCATTCCTCATAAGACTTTTTATCCAAACCATACTTACTTGCTGCTCAGTTAATGCTCCTTCCCAGGCCACATCGCTCTGACCAGGGCACCAAGTGTGACTATAGGCCCCACATCCAAGAAAGGATTTCCAATGCTTCAGGATAGGAACTGCAACACCTTTTGGACCTCACTGCAGTGTTCAGAACAGGCACATGGCCTCAGCATCTACATCAGGCCAGTCACACTGTGCTATTTTTGCAGGAGCTTTGCCTTTGAGGAGCAATTCAGAGTGCCCTCAGTAGGCTTTATTTTTAGATAAGTGAAGAACACAATCTCAGTCTCTCATATTACAGCTCAGTGTCTGGAACATCTGCCCAGGAGGTGGAAAACTCCCAATGCCTTTGAGTTGGAATGGTAAAATCCCAGTTCCCTGCCCAAACCACAGCAGCCTGCAGCACAGACAGAGGAAATGAGGGCTTTCCTCCATGCCGCTTGCTGTAGTTATGTCACTGCGGAAAAGTCACAGTAGCTCAGAAATTTCTATCAGAAATGAGAAGTCCACCAGCAGAGCAGGAGGTCTCTTCCATTCTGCATCTTTCACAACCCGCAGACAAAGCAGGTTCATCAGCCCCATGGACTCCAGAAAATGAAGCAATCTTATCTAAATCTTAGTCGCAAACGACTGTACATTAGGTTTGGTGCAATTTGCAGCATAAGATGGAAAACAGCCTGGGGGAGTGGTTGCTCCCATCTCTTGCTGGTGTGTAGATATCTTGACCCTGTCTGACTGCATGTTTTTTATAGCAAAGCCACTTCCACTGACCATGTTTCTTACAATAAATGCTTCTTTTGGACACACCGCCTTGTGTGACTTGTCCTGGAGCACTAGGAGAAGCTGTAAACTTCTACTCATTCTTTGTGTAATTGTTTGAAAGACATTTATCTATACAAAGGAGAAAAAAAAATCCTTGCTTTCTTTTCTTAAAGGTGTATGAACGCCCTTGCTCTTTACAAACTGCTGACTCTAGTTATCTAGAGCACCACTGTTCCATTACCTTGTGTTACTTTTCCAATGCATGGGACTAAGTAATAACAGAGTCATAGAAGTTTGGAAAAGATCACTAAGATTAAGTCCAACCATCAACCAGATACCACCATGCCCACTAAACCGTGTCTTGAAGTGCCATGCCTACACATTTTCTGAGAACTTCCAGGGAGGGTGACTCCACCATTTCCCAGCACAGCCTGCTCCAATGCCTGACCACTCTTTCAGTAAAGATTCTTTTTCTAATATCCAATCTCATCCTCCCCTGACATAGTTTGAGGCCATTTCCTCTTGTTCTGTTGCTCTATATTAGCGACAAGAGACCAACACCCACCTTACTACAATCTCCTTTCAGGTAGTTGCAGAAAGCAGTTGGGTCTCCCCTCAGCCTCTTCTTCTCCACACTAAAGGATCCCAGTTCCCTCAGCCACTCCTCAAAAGACCTGTCCTCCAGACCCTTCACCAGCTTCATTGCCCTTCCATGGACCTGCTCCAGCAACTCATTGTCTTTCTTGGAGTGAGGATCTCAAAGTGAACAGAGGACTGCAGCTGTGGCCTTACCAATGCTGAGTCCAGGAGGACAATAATTTCACTGGTCCTACTGGTCACACTATACCTGATCCAGGCCAGGATGCTGTTTGCCTTCTTGGCCACCTGGGCACACATTAGCTCATGTGCAGCCAACTGCAGACTAGCCCTCCAGGATTATGCTGTATACCTCGGGTGTTCATGGTGTTATTTTGACCCAAGTGTAGCACCTGGCACTTGGCCTTGTTGACTCTCAGCTGTGGCCTTTCGATTCAGCCTGTTCAGGTCCCTCTGCAGAGCATTCCTATCCTCTAGCAGATCAGCACATCCTCACAGCTTAATGTCATCAGCAAACTTCTGACAATAAAGTGTTCTTTAACAAATGGTGGTGCTGATCTGCCTGTGTCTGATTTAAATATACATTGTGTACTACTGGGGCATGGCACAGCTTTAGTGACTGATTGAAATGAACAGATCCATCTTACCATCTGATTTCCTAGTACATGATAAATATGTACTACTGTTGTATTACCATAAGGATACTGGTTGTTTGCAGAGAATTTGGGTAGGAAAGGAATTCACTTACAGAAAGCTGACCCTGCAGTTAGCAAGGCTTTCACTTCCTTCCACTGATGTTAGCAATTTTTGGTTTTATTTTCCATTTTTTTATGTATTTATTTTGTATTAAATGTTTCTATTGCTCTTTTCCTTTCTGTAATGATATTTCAATTAAATAAAGAGGACATAAAATGTGATAAAATACCAGTCAGCCATTTTCTGACAATTTGTTTGGACATTAGAGAATCTGGCCTACATTATTTCTGTGCAAGGTGAGATGCAGTACAACGTAACTGCTCTCCAGGGTGGTGGAGACAACTGTGACAGTTGCATCACTGAGCATCATCATACAATGTTTTACGTGCTCAAGCAGTTGGTTCATTTCTCAGTTCCTCTCTTGAACTGGGCATAACTAAAAGTGGACTATTTTTGCTCATTTATATAAAACTTGCAAGTCTTCACTGGTCAGCGGATTAAAATCATTTAGATTGAAGTTCTACTTTAAGAAGACCTGTGACTGTTGGATTTGCAGGGACAATTAGTGGCACATCCAGCTTGTTGCAGTGTTTGCTGGCTTGTCTCTCCATTGTTCCATCATCTCCCTCAGATATGCCTCTTAAAAGCTTTTACACTATTTGTGTCTTAAGTTGGATGTACTGAAGCTGTGCAAATATACATTTGAAAATGGACATCTTCACTTCTGTTCTGTAGCCTGAAGACTGCTTAAAATTCTGGCTAAGAATTTAAGCTGACTGCTTAAAATTCTGGATTCAATGATCTTAAAGGCCTTTTCCAAACAAAAGAATTCTGTCATTCTACATCTGAGACAGTCCTAGCTGCCTCTCACCTTTCTGATATGAAGTAGGAACATGAGGAGCTCCATGGACTGTCTACAGAGACCCTAGACTGGGTCACCTATGTGAGGATATTGTTGTATTGTAGCATGCATAATATTGAAAGGGAAAACCAGTGGATTCCTCCTAACTTCATCACTAGTGGAATTGTACAGTTGAAAATTTTCAGTGAAGAAAATTCAGTAAACTTAAAATTACAACTTCTTTGAAGCATACATACAAGATCTGCAAGTCCAAAATAACTACAATGCTGTAGTTGCTGGTGGAAGCAGGACTAGAGTCAGCTCTACTACAGGTGGTAATTCATACATACTAAATGCCTATCAGGTACCTAGGATGTGTGACTGAACTTTGGAATTGAGCTTGGAAGAGCACCCAAGGGAGAGGTAAGAGGTAAGACCACGGACAGGAGCTGATGCTAGTAGAGGGATGGTGTCTATACAGTTGTACCAGCAGAGAGATGGAAAAAGTGGGACTGCTGAAAGCTGCTCTGAAAAGCCAGTCTGGGAATCTCCTGTGATTTTAGCAGGTGGCTTTACTGAATTTGATTGTGTAGCCTCTGCCATATTTCTGCATAAAACCTCAGGCATGCTATTATAACTGGCCATTTCAGGTTTATATTTTCTTGAATTATAAACAAACCCACGTATACTAGAGGATCCATGTGACTGTGGCGTCAGCAGTAGCTGTGCTAGCATTTGAGACAGTATTCACAGAATCACAGCATGTTAGGGGCTGGAAGGGACCTCGAGGGATCATCCAGTCCAATCCCCCATCCAGAGCAGGACCACCTATAGCAGATCATGCTGGATTGCATCTAGGCAAGTCTTGAATATCTCCAGAGGGGAAGACTCGACCACCCCCCTGGGCAGTCTGTTCTGTTAGCACAGTCAGTGAAGCTTGTGTTATTTCAACACAAGGAGAACTAGGTGTGACTCTTGACAATTACAGAAGAACATCCTGATACCTTGCTGTCATCAGGTTGGCTTTTCTGGATCGGTATCTGCAGCAGAAATTAAATATATCCCTATTTTAAATATGCCCTCACGCTGCATAAATGAGCTACAGTAACAACTTGCTGGAAATCAAGCAAATACATGAGCTCTCTGGCTGAAAAATTGAGGCTGTGTGCAGTTGTAGTAGAGTCTGAGTGTCTTCCAGAGTCAATGGCCAGTGACATCTCTCAGACCCCATGGAAACTATGACACTTGTTGGTGCCAGACTTAGAATCACAGGGTTTGGAAGATGATCTAGAGATCATCTAGTCCAATCCTCTGTCAGAGAAGGGTCACCTAGAGTGAGCTGCCCAAGATGGCATCCAGGCAAGTTTTGAATGACTCCAGAGATGGAGTCTCCACCACTTCTCCAGGCACCAGCCATGATGTTACAACTCTTGAACTACACACCAGATTTTAGCGTGTGTTGTGCTCCTTGTAACATATGAAGTGTGAAATGAAAGTGCTTGCTGTTTACTATAATTTCCAAATTCAAACCAGCATTTTCTGCCAAATATCTGCTGGGATTTTTACCCTGGTGGTGTGTCGGAGTTGGCTTCCTGAAAGTGAAATACGATGCAGGTGCTCTGCTGTTGATTACATACCTCTTCTCTAGCAGTACAGCCTTTTGCTAGGCAACAATTAAAGTGTTCTTAAATACTCTGCTGCTGTGGTTAACTCTACATTTTCTCTAAGGCAAACATTTAGGTCATTTCTGTGTTGGTTGAGTCAGTCCCTGCCAGAGTTACACAGCCTTGCCAAGGGCATGTAAAGTTTGCTGATACAAATCTCTGGAGGCCTCTGGTTTGGCTTTAGGATGGAGAAAAAAGAGTGTGTGAAGCACAATGTTTGGCTCAAATTTAGCTTTGACTTTGCCTCTGGAGAGGAAGACCCCTATAGATACAAACACAACTGAATGTGTACTAAACTATCTGAAATCCATTTCATACCTATTTGTTTAAAAGAAAAGAGTAAATGCAGCTCTGAAGAAGGATACTCTCCCTTGTAGCAAACATCATCTGCAACCTCCTCTCCTTCCACAGAGGAACTATATGCACATATGGTCACCAGCACAAAAAGAAAGGTTAGATGCAAGATCCCTGGAGATCAGTATGGTGACACTAGAATCATAGAATCATAGAATCATAGAATGGTTTAGGTTGGAAGGGACCTCAAGGATCATCCAGCTCCAACCCCCTGCCACAGGCAGGGACACCTCCCACTAGAGCAGCTCGCCCAAGGCCTCATCCAGCCTGACCTTAAACACCTCCAGGGAGGAAGCATCCACAACCTCCCTGGGCAACCCATTCCAGTGCCTTACCACCCTCACTGTAAAGAACTTCCTCCTAACATCCAGTCTAAATTTCCCCTCTTCCAGCTTAAACCCATTCCCCCTCGTCCTAACATTACTAGACCGTGTAAATAGTCCCTCCCCAGCTTTCCTGTAGGCTCCCTTCAAATACTGGAAGGCCACTATAAGGTCTCCTCGAAGCCTTCTCCTCTCCAGGCTGAAGAGCCCCAACTCTCTCAGCCTGTCCTCATAGCAGAGGTGCTCCAGCCCTCTGATCATCTTCGTGGCTCTCCTTTGGACCCGCTCCAGCAGTTCCATGTCCTTCTTGTATTGGGGGCTCCAGAACTGCACACAGTACTCCAGGTGGGGTCTGACGAGAGCAGAGTAAAGGGGGAGAATCACCTCCCTTGCCCTGCTGGCCACACTTCTCTTGATGCAGCCCAGCACAGGGTTGCTGTCTGGGCTGCATGTGCACACTGCCGGCTCATGTTGAGCTTCTCGTCGACCCAGACCCCCAGGTCCTTCTCCTCAGGGCTGCTCTCCAGCCATTCACCACCCAGCCTGTATCTGTGCCTGGGATTGCACCGACCCAGGTGCAGGACCTTACACTTGGCCTTGTTAAATGTCATGAGGTTGGCCTGGGCCCACCTCTCCAGCCTGTCCAGGTCCCTCTGGATGGCATCCCTGCCCTCCAGCAAGTCAGCTGTGCCACACAGCTTGGTGTCATCTGCAAACTTGCTGAGGGTGCAATGATGATGGATGATGAACTGTCCTGAAGATACAGGACTGTTCCAGATCATCACAATGATTATATGCAAGATGTATCTTTTCTTTCAGTGCAATGTCCTTGATGTTGTGTTGAGGTTACTTTGTAGTTTCAACCAGGAAGAGCAGGTTAGAAAATTCATGCTTGTAGTACTATGTTAATAGTAATAAGATTTGTTCTTGCACATTATTAAACTTCTTTAGACAGGTGGTGAATCTCAGGTAAAGGTACTATGTCTTCAGGCAGAGCCTCAGAAGTGCTAGAGAAATCCAATAACAATATAAAAAAAATGTGGCATGTTTTATTTGACAAGGAGTTTTCTGAGACTATATACATATACACACAGGTGTGTTCAGCTGGGGCTTGGTTTAGGCACTATCACTACAAGAAAGAGGCAATAGAGAAGGGCAATAAGGCTGGTGAAGAGTCTGAAGAGCAAGTCTTGTGAGGAGTGGCTGGGGAAACTGGGATTGTTTAGTCTGGAGAAAAAGAAGATGAAGGGAGATCTTAGGGCTCAGCACAACTCTCTGGAAGGAGATTGGAAAGAGGTAGGTGTTGGTCTCTTCTCTATAGTAGCAAGTGATAGGATAAGAGAAAATGGCCTTGAGTTGCACTGGGGTAGGTTTAGGTTGGATATGAGAAGAAAATTCTTGACTGAAAGGGTTTTCAAAGACTGAAACAGGCTCCCCGGGGAGGTAGTTGAATCCCCATCCCCTGGAGGAGTTTCAAAGAGGCAGAGATGTGCTGGTGAGAGATACGTTTTAGCCCTAGACTTGGTAGAGTTAGATAATGGTTGGACTTGATAATCTTAGAGGTCTTTTCCAACCAAAATGATTCGATGAGTCTACTTATGAAGTGGATTATATGTTGGCTTACTGAAAAGCAGTCAGTTGATGAAATTGCATTAATGGAGTTGAATAGCCTCTTTGAGATCATTCAGAGGAAAGGCAGAGTCCTTGTGGTTTGATGTACAGTGTGCTAAGGTCTGCTGATATGTCAGTGGTTTCCTGTCACACTCATGCTTCCTGAGTTATACAGTATCCAGCATGGAATATTCACACGACATAATTTTAAGTGTCTTGATGTCCTATGCTACCTGTTTATTTTAATTTGGTTGCAAGGCACAACTCTGCAGTGCACATTATAGACCTGATCTCAGGTCCTAATCTTCTGGAGTTGACAAATACTGATACGGGTACAGTGCTTCTGCATTTCCTGCTCACTACATATCCCAAGTGAACACAGATGCATACTCTTTGTATGCAGGTCTGTCACCAAGTCTGGATGTGACCAGGATATATGTGGAGACCAAGACTGTACAGTGTACTGTAGTCTGCAGCTCCACTGCACTGAAATGAGTTACTGAACAGAGGGGAGATACTTCTGTGGGCACTTGTGATTCAGGCCATCACAACAGCAGTTAATTCCCAGCTTGAGTGCACTTAGTATTCACCAAAATGCTTTACTTCACAATTGTGTAAGAATCTACAGTCCTAACCTAGGCATTTCCATTTAGATAACCAACCATCTCTTCTCCATCCAGTGAGGAAAGAAAGCAGAACCTGGCTAAAAATCACTGAGTCCAGTATGAGCAGCATTAGAACTGAAGAAACCTCGAGCATTTGTCTTGCTGGCATTTATATCAGTTTGTTTGCCATTTGCATTTCTTTGTATTTCTCTGAGCATCTAGGATTAAAATGCACGCTGAAACTCAGCTGAATCCATAAAGCATCAACCATAAAAATTCATGCTCAGTCAGAAACTTCACAACATTTTAATGAAGCCATAACTAAATTCAAAGTTGTGCTAGCTGAGTTTTGTTTGCTTTGTAATGAACTTCTGTGCAGAACTTCTCAAATGGAGAGGACTGCAACTGCTCCTGTGATTAGTAAACATGGGAGACACACTGAACCAGATGTCTCCCTCTGGAATTCTCACTGAAGTCACAGACACTCTAGGGATGAATTTGAACTGTTGAACTCAGTGTTTTCAGAATTAATAGCATAATTTTACAAGCATACAACTAGATGGAAGAGGACTTGTGACTTGGAGGCTGAGCTGTATGAATTCAGTTTAACGGTGGAGAGAAAAGGATTGCAAGATAAACCTGCCCCCAAATATATTGCATTTTGATTTTGTGAAACACAGGCTGAAAAAATCTCACTCTAAGCTAGATTCAGAAGTCAAAGACAAGTAAGTTGCTGTATGGATCTGCAGATCATTGATCAAAACTTCCATGGATCACAGAATGGTGGGGGTTGAAAGTGACCTCCAGAAATCATCTACTCCAAACGCCTGCTAAAGAAGGTTTGCCTACATCAGATTGCACAGAACTGTGTACAGGTGGGACTTAAAAGTCTCCAGAGAAGGAGACTTTGTAATGTCTCAGAGTAGCCTGCTTCAGTGCTCCAGCATCCTCAAGGTAAAAGGGTTTTTTATTAAAGTGAAACCTGTGTTCTAGTTTGTACCTATGGCACCTTGTTTTACCACTGGGCACCAATGAGGAGGGCCCAGTCCCATCCTCATGGTCCCTACTCTTTAGATACCATATCCTGCCTGAATTTTTGCTTGTTGTTGTTGTTGTTGTTTCAAGGTCCCAAACTCAAATTATTTTAAGCCTGTGGAACATTTTTCTTGCAGAAAATGACATCTTTGTCTTGCTGACGAGAGAGCTGTTCCTGCGGATTTAAACCAGTTTAAATGATTCACTCTTTCTTCTCACAATCTTAATTTTTCAGTTTAATAAATAAACATAATTAGTGATTTACATAATGGATAGGTTCTACAGCATTGGGGTTTCTTTCAGTGCAAATGACCACATTTTGAACTACAGTCCACTTTGAACTATTTATCATTAGGATTTTTTATTTGATATATGAAAAGTAGTTTTCCTGTGGATTTTCTTCCACAGTAGAACTTCAGAATTTGTAGCCCTAACACCTGCAAGTCTTTAAATACATGGATAGCAAAGGAACTTGGAGGCTTTTCTTTTGAAGAAGAGTTTCACTCTATCCAAATGAAATGTGCATTTGGAATATCTGGCAGCAACACAGGTGAGTTATTTGAGGATACTATCCCTGAAATACAGACACTGCCTTGAAGAAAAAAGACCAGTTGTTTAAAAATGTTAATAAAACAAAAGGTAAACTCAACTAGAAAGCTGGGAAGGTCTCAAAGAAGACCTAGAAAGATCACATTTCTGTGTATTTCAGATATTCTTCCATCAAGGTAACCTAAAGGTCATCCACCAACACTTTCTAATTTTCACCTTTTGAGTGATACAGGTAGGTACAAACGGCCTGATTTTTCCGAGGTGTTAACACCACAAGTAGTCACAGAGAACAGGTGTTTTTCTTGAGGTGTCAGTCATGAGAGAGTAAAGCCAGAGAAAACTGGAAATTGGCTTGTACAACATATGGATTATTTGAAATTGTTTCTGGACAACCTTCCTGGAATAGAGCAGAACTTAAAATTGTTAGTGCTGAGTAAGAAAATCTGACCTGACTAAGGGAAAGCGTCAGGGCAGAGTAGATAAAGCTGTATACAGTAAATACTCATACTTGGAGACAAAGAGAATCAAGAGCAATTAAAACAGGCATGACTGAGCAACCATCCTTGACAGGATGACCTTGGATTTTCTTTTCACATTCACTGGAAATCACTGGCCAGGCGGAGTGAAAGAACAAAAGAGTGTGTGCTGTTTTGCTGGGTTCCATGGCATCCTGGAGAAAAAGCAGATGTGATCCACTGTACACATCTGGCAAGAATAGAATGACTAGCTATTATTATTGTGTAGGACTTTCAAACGGGCTAAACAGCCCTAAATCTATTTATAGAATCAAAGAACTGTTTTGGTGTGAAAAGACCATTTAAGATCATTGAGCCTCAGCTCCCACCCATTGTCCTGTCATTGGGCATCACCAAGAAGAGCCAGGCTCCATCCTCCTAGCACTCACTTTTAACATATTTATAAACATTGATGAGGTCACCCCTCAGTCTCCTCTTCTCCAAGCTAAAGAGCCCCAGCTCCCTCAGTCTCTCCTTGTAATGAGATGTTCCATGCCCTTAATCATCTTTATGGCTCTGTGCTGGACTCTCTCAAGCAGTTTTATGTCCCTCTTGAACTGGGGAGCCCAGAACTGAACACAGTACCCCAGATGTGGCCTCACAATGGCAGAGTAGGGGGGCAGGAGAACTTCTCTCAGCCTACTCGCCACACCCCTTCTCATACACCTCAGAATGGCATTGGCCCTCCTGGCCATAAGAACACACTGCTGGCTCATGGTCAACCTCCCATCCTTTTCCCCTGAATTGCCTTTCAACAGGTCACACCCCACACTGGTACCTGGTGCTGTTCTTTCCCAGCTGCAAGACTCTACACTTGCCCTTGTTGAATTTCATTAAATTTCTGCCTGCCCAGCCCTGCAGCCTGTCTTAAGTCTGACTGAATGGCAGCACAGCCTTCTGGTGTGGCAGCCACTCCACCCAATTTGGTGTCACCAGCAATCTTGCTGACAGTGCACTCCATGCCCCCATCCAGTTCACTGGTGAATATATTGAACAGAACTGGTCCCAGTACTGACCCCACTAGTCATAGGCCTCCAACTAAACTCTGTCCCATTGATCACAACTCTCTGACTTGTTCCATTCAGCCAGTTTCCAATCCACCTCACTAATTGATCATCCAGACCACACTGCCTCAGTTTAGCCAGAGAGATGCTGTGGGAGACAGTGTCAAATGCTTTACTGAAATCAAGATAAATCACATCCACTGCTCTACCATCATCAATCCAACTGATTATGTGCTCATAAAAGGCTATCAGGATAAATTTCTCCATTACCTTTCCAGGGATGGAGGTGAGGCTGACAGGTATATAGTTACCTGTCCTCCTTCTTACCCTTTTTAAAGATTGGAATGGTGTTTGCCCTCCTCCACTCCCCAGGCACCTCTCCTGTCCACCGTGACTTACTGAAGACAGTAGAGAGTGGTCTGGCAATGACTTATGCCAGCTCCCTCAGCACCTGTGGGTGACTTATGGATGTACAGATTACTCAACTGTTCCTTAACCCAATCTTCATCCACCAGGGAAGACTCCTTTGTCATGCTTTCCTCTGGTGCCTCAGGTGTCAGGGGCTCCTGAGGACAGTCTCCAACAGTATAGTCAAAGAAGGCATTTAGTAACTCTGCCTTCTTTAGGTCCTCTGTCACCAAAGCACCCTCTTCATTCAGCAGTGGGCCTACATTGCCTCTAACATTAGCCTTTCCTGCAATGTATTTGAAGAAGCCCTTTTTGTTATCCTTGACCTTCTTTGCAAGGCTGAGTTCCAATGAGGCTTTAGCCTTCCTAGTTTCTCCCTACATGCCTTCTGACAACAGTCCTATGCTCCTCCCAGGTGGCCAGCCCCTCCTTCCATGATCTGTAGAGTCTCTTTCACTTAAGCTTGCTTAGTAGCTCCTTACTTAACCATAGAGGTGTCCTGGCTCCCCTTCTCAGTTTCCTACTTGCTGGGGTGCACTAATCTTGAGCTTGGAAGAAGAGGTCCTTAAATGTTAATCAACTCTCATGAGCTCCTCTGACTTCTAGTACCCTATCCCATGAGATTTCACCCAACAGTTGCTTGAAAAGGCCAAAGTTAGCCCTCCTGAAATCCTGGGTTGTAGTTCTGTTTGATATCCTGTTCCTAGCAGAGCACAGTCCATGGATGTGTCGGTAGTGTGAGACTTAACTGATGACTGTGTATGACAAAATGGAAATAAAATACAACATATTTGCTTTCTATGTGTATAGTCACAATAGGATACATGCTATAATACATTCATTTTCAGAAGCAAATTAATGATGGTGGCAGACTTGTCAAGTTTTTTGGGACCTTTCTAGCATATTTGCAATGCTTTTAAACTACAAAAAAGGTAGATTTCTACAGAAGACTAAAAATAAACCCAATGTGATTTTACAAAGGGACACACAACCACACTGTCATTTTATGGAGCTATTACATTGTAATCAGCTGGAAGAGCTAGCAGGCTTTAAGGCTGAGTGTGTTTTCATATGATAAACACTTGTCAATATAACACTATCTTCTGCCTGCTGTATCTTGTTTCCACCATGACCTTTCCAACCACATGCATGTTCTTTTCTCTCCCTCTGAGAAAACCTTAACAACATTCTAATCATCATGAAGAGCAATTAACTGTCTTCAACCAGCTGTGCTACTCAGCTCATCTGGGAATGGGATAAAACCTGCTTCTCAGTGCAGATCTGCCTACCCAGGCATGGCAAACAAGGCTAGAGCAGAACAGGCTTTAAATATGAGAAATTGGCACTTTCACGAAGTTTGGAAAGCTTTTGGTGAAGCACAATGATATCTCTTCTAGTAAAGAGAGGCCTCACTCCTTGCTTGCTCCACAGTCTCTGTAAGATAATGTACTAGTTTTAATAACATGCTTTTTAAAGGTCAGCAATTGAAGAACAGCACTTATTTGTTGACATCATTGCAAAAAGCAGTGCTCTCACTAAGCAAAACTTTGTAGCAGCAGTATTCTGTGATTGCTCAAGGAAGAGAAATAGCTCCCTGAATGTGCAGTTGCTGAAAGGGCACTGCAGAGACTTGCAGAAACAGTAGGTAGAAATTAATTGTATGAAGTAGTATTTGGCTTCATTGTTTTTAGAAATCAGTGGCTAAGCTCTGTTATATCTCAATTCATCTAACAGAACACTTTCAGCTTTTTATCATTTACCAGATAGAACAGGAGTACACATGAGCAAGGAAAAGTAATCTATATCCAGAATGTTTTAATAAATAAAATGACTGTTATGAAAATTAACATCTGGGAATGGAGTTTTGATCTGAAAAAGGAATCAAAGAACTCATGCTGAGGATATGCTTTTTCCTGAAATCATCAGGTTTGTTGCATGTTTAAATGGAAGTATTCACAAAAGACATGCACCTTCATTTTTAACATATGTGTACTTTGAACAACTGAAATATTTTTTACTTTGATTCCATGTGGTCATTTTATTAGTTGCTCCGAACTGCCTTGC
The DNA here is from genome assembly GCA_013400475.1 of Tricholaema leucomelas. Taxonomy (NCBI): domain Eukaryota; kingdom Metazoa; phylum Chordata; class Aves; order Piciformes; family Lybiidae; genus Tricholaema lacrymosa; species Tricholaema leucomelas. The sequence goes on along the minus strand of WAAF01004053.1, from coordinate 372,232 downwards.
AGAGAGTTCAGAAACGTAAACCAACTGAACAAAAATATCTGCTATACATAGCATAGAAATCATAGAATCACCAAGGTAGGAAAAGATCTCTAAGATCAGGTACAACCACCAACCCAACACCACTATGCCCACTAAACCATGTCCCTAAGTGCCATGCTTACACACTGGCTTTGATAACGCCAGTTATAACTCCCTGGGCAGCTCGCTCCACAGCCTGACCACTCTTCCAGTAAAGAAATATTTACTAACATCCAATCTAAACCTCATCTGATGCAACATGAAGCCATTTCCTCTTGTTCTATCATTAGTTAGTTGGGAGAAGAGACCAGTACCTACCTCACTACATTCTCTTTTCAGGGAGTTGTAGGGAGCGAGGTCTCCCTTCTCCAGATTAAACAACCCCAGGTTCCTCAGATGTTCCTTGTAAGACCTATTCTTCAGACCCTCCACCAGCTGTCTTGCTCTTCTCTGGATCCACTCCAGCACCTCAATGTGCTTGTAGTGAGGCGCCCAAAACTGGAGTCAAGGTGTGGCCTCACCAGTGCTGAGTCCAAGGGGTCAATCACTTCCTTGGTTCTGTTGGTCACACCATTTCTGCGCCAGGCCAGAATGCTTATGGCCTTCTTGTTCACCTGTGTGCACACTGGCTCACGTTCAGCTGGCTGTAGACCAGGTCTTTTTCTGGTAGACAGCTTTTGAGCCATTCGACCTGAAGCCTGTACTGTTGCACGTGATTGTTGCAATCCAAGTGCAGGACCTGGCACGTGGCTTTGTTGGATCTCACGCAATTGATCTCAGCAAATCTAACCAGGTTATGGCAGGGCTGACCAGACAGTAAGTTTTTGGAGCTTTCAGATGTCTCTTCCTTGAAGGTGTTCTATGTCGGGTTGGATGGAGCTTTGAGCAACCTGGTCTCCAGTGGGAGGTGTCTTTGCCTATGGCAGGGGTTTGGAATCAGATGTTTTTTAACATCCCTTCCAATTCTAACCATTCTATGGAACCCTCTCCACCTGTCCCCATCAGAGAGGGGACAAGCATCTACTCTGATGTACAAGCATCACAGTAGGAAGCCAGGAGTAAAGTATTCACCAAGCGGCAGAAGTAGACTGCCATTACACAATCTGCTTTTCATTTACTACTGAAGCTCAAACTCTGTGTGAACTAAATTAAGAATAAGGCTAACACTAAGCAAGTTTAAAAAAAAATAGTGCATCTTCATGGGAAATTGTAGTTCAGGAGATCTCCAAAGAAAAGAACTGGGGTAAAAATGCAAATTAGAAAAATGAATGAGGTATAGGTGAGTGCAAAGGAGCAGGAAGGTCCACAGCACATTGTATGTGGTGCAGAGACAAAATCTGCTTTTGTTGCAGAGGGAAGTAAGATTAACTGTTATTTTCAAAGCTCTTCAACTGTTTAACAAGGAGGTGATGGGGTGTCAGTTGATTGTAATTTTGCCAAATTAAAAGAATTGCTGAGGAATATATATATTATATAAATATGATGAATTTTATTGAGGATATTTTTAGTGAAAAGAGTAGAGCTCCTTCTGGGGCAAATCAGTCTGTTGTGGGATCTGCTAGGACATTCAAACTGCACAGAGTCAACAATATGAAGAATCCATTGATAGCCAGAGGACAAGTTCTCTGTCTCCTTGAACAAATGGGACATATTCTGCTTAGCAAGGTTTAGGAGGCTTGAGCAGAAAGCAGCATATCCCCTGCATGCTGTGGGGAACAGCTCTGCATCTCAGTGAATAAAGTGTAGCAGCCATCTGCTTGGCCAATGGGGCTGATGGCCTGTAGAATAAATTGCTGAAGCTAGAAAGTCATAGTTATATGCCTGTGAGCTAAAACAACTCATGTCCTGTGTGGGATGAGGACATGCTCGCTGCTGTGCTATGTGAGGATAGCTGGAGAGAAGATGGAGCCCATGGACAGACAGCTACACAAAATTTACAGGCTGCTGCTTTTCTTTTCTGTAAGAGGCTGCTGGAAATAAAGGGCTTCCTGGGTGTACATATCTAACATGCCTACACCAAGAATGTGGCAGATAAAATCTTGAGACACCTGTCTCTTTTGAGACCACTCTGAGTAAGAGACCATATCTTTTTTTCCCTCGTGGACAGACAAATCTCAGTCTGCCTTTCAAGTTGGTGAGGAAATGGGATTTCATGGCATGAAGAAGGCCTCCCTATACCACCCGGGTGTGAGCAGAAACATGCCTTGTTGATGCTTCTGCAGTTCCTTATCACACTTCAAGAAGTCATTCTAAATATCAGCCCATCATATTAAGACAAAATCAAACAGAGTCTGCTTCCTCTGCAGCCCCTTCGTGCTGCTGGGAAGAGTACTTAGCATGTAATTGTTACACCATGAGGAGAAAATATTCAGCCATTGAGGAAGCCTACCAGAAAAAAAGGCCTATCTGGTTACTGAAATGCAAGTAGCATCTACTGAACGATTACTTTGTTCATTAATGATGGCATTTAACTCCAACCTAACCATGTAGTATCTGTAACACAGAAAAACAACATCACATTTTAAATGAGCAGGATTCCAATAGGTTTCCTCAGCTTTATGGATGTTTCCCTGAAGGTGTTTCAAAGACATTTGAATGAGGTACTCAGGAACATGGTCTAACAGTTGTGTACAGGGAGATGTTAGGTTATGTTATCATTGTTACTCAATGATCTTAAGGTCTTTTCCAACCAGGTGATTCTCTGATCATGCACTGCTTTAGTGAATGGGTTCAGCAAAGGGCACATGTGGCAGATTTCTGAAATACAACCCATTGTCACTAAGATATATCTCAGCATGACATGAAAATGGGCCTTAAATTATCACACGCTCAAGCAGATTCAGGTATAGGACATAGTGCTCATCACTTGGATGAAAAGACGTCCACAAGGAAGTGGTAACTGCCTGTGAGAAATCTCCCTGGAGGCAGACCAGGCACTTGGTCTAGGTAAAATTTTTGCCTGTGGCTCCTGAACTTGCTGAAAAAAGGCACTTCAGGTCTAATGGCCATGGTGATGTTAGGCTGAGGGTCGGACCTGATCTTAGAGGCCTTTTCCAACTGAAACAATTCTATGATTGATTGAAATATCTGAGGGCTGGGTGTCAGGAGTCGGGGACAGGCTCTTCTCACTTGCTGCCCCTGATGAGACAGTGAGCAATGGCTGTAAGCTGCAGCACAAGAGGCTCCACCTCAACACAAAGGGGAATTGCTTTACTGTAAGGGTCACAGAGCACTGGAACAGGCTCTCCAGAGGGGTTGTGGAGTCTCCTTCTCTGGAGACTTTCAAGGCCTGTTTCCTCTGTGACCTGAGCTAGATTGGATGGTCCTGCTCTGGCAAGGGGGTTGGACTTGAAGATCTCTTTGGGTCCCTTCCAACCCCTAACATCCTGTGATCCTGAGAAGGAAACAAGTCAGAGAATTGTGCTCAATGGGACAGAGTCTAGTTGGAGGCCTGTATCTAGTGGAGTCCCGCAGGGGTCAGCACTGGGACCAGTTCTGTTCAGTATATTCATCAGTGACCTAGAGGAGGGCGTGGAGTGCACTGTCAGCAAGATTGCTGGTGACACCAAATTGGGTGGAGTGGCTGCCACACCAGAAGGCTGTGCTGCCATTCAGTCAGACTTAAGACAGGCTGCAGGGCTGGGCAGGCAGAAATTTAATGAAATTCAACAAGGGCAAGTGTAGAGTCTTGCAGCTGGGAAAGAACAGCCTCAGGTATCAGTGTGGGGTGTGACCTGTTGAAAGGCAATTCAGGGGAAAAGGATTAGGGGGTCCTAGTGGATGGGAGGTTGACCATGAGCCAGCAGTGTGTTCTTATGGCCAGGAGGGCCAATGCCATTCTGAGGTGTATGAGAAGGGGTGTGGCGAGTAGGCTGAGAGAAGTTCTCCTGCCCCCCTACTCTGCCATTGTGAGGCCACATCTGGGGTACTGTGTTCAGTTCTGGGCTCCCCAGTTCAAGGATATAAAACTCCTTGAGAGTCAAGCACTCTTCTCAGTGGTGCCCAATGATAAGATAAGGGGTGAGTGGGCGAAGGTTAAGGCACAGAAAGTTTCTTTTTCACTGTGAGAGTGACAGAACACTGTAACAGGCTGCTGAGGGGGGTTGTGCAGTCTCATTCTCTGAGATATTCAGAACCTTCCTGCATGTGTTCCTGTGCGATCTGGTACAGGTGATCCTGCTCTGCAGGGACGTTGGACTGGATGATCCTTGTAGGTCACTTCCAGCTCCTTTCTGTGATTCTGAGAAAACAAACAGAATAACACAACTCTATTTTCTGGATAGCAGGATTGCAAAAACCTTGGGGTTTTGCTCATTGGTGGCTAAGATTTGCTTAAAGGGAACAAAGAGCTAGGATAAAAAGTGATTGCAAGCACAAAACTTTAGGCTGTTCAGCGTGCAAGACAGTACTGAAGCAGAAGAGTAGCATGACTGAGAGAGCAATAGAAAAGGTATAGGAAAAAAGAAATTGGCTGTGAATGGTATTATTTGGTTACAGCTGAGAGAGTAAGAGCTTTTCTAATTTAGCAGTTGAAGTAGGATCATGAATATCACCCATGAGATAAGTCCATGTTGTACATAAATAAATGCACAGAGATGATTTGTGATAGAATCTGTGCATACAAAGGCATGTTAGGGCTTCGCTGCAGTTGAGATCTAACAAAAGGTTTACGTGAGATAATTTGAGAAATGTTTACTTCGAGCTGACATCTGATTTGCTTCCCCTTGAGGATATGATACACTAGTTTTTCCTTCTCTTGATGTTCTGCTAAAACAACCTCATAGCCCAAAAAACCCCAAACCCCCCAACAAGATCAACTAATCCTAAACCCTAAGTGGCTTGTATTATCGCTGAAGTAAGTCCTTCTTCATTCTTTTCTTGTCCTCAGTAGGAAATTACAAGCAACACCCTTTCATAGGAATAAAATGTATATATATATATAAAAAAAACAAGATTGCAAATCATTAAAATCCATTAACTAAACTAATTTCTTACTTCAGTAGTGACTTACCTTTGTTGACATCGTTCTAAAAACCTCTGAAAAAGATACAGTTGATCTATTTCTGAAGCAACATTAGTCCAGGCCAGCAGGAGCAGGGAGGTCATTCTGCCCCTGTACTCTGCACTGGTTAGACCACACCTTGAGTACTGTGTCCAGTTCTGGGCCCCCCAGTTTAGAAGGGACATTGAGATGCTTGAATGTGTCCAGAGAAGGGCAACGAGGCTGGGGAGAGGCCTCGAGCACAAGCCCTACGAGGAGAGGCTGAGGGAGTTGGGATTGTTTAGCCTGGAGAAGAGGAGGCTCAGGGGTGACCNTGAGACTGTGATCTGTCAAGAGACAAAGCTGAAATTAGGCTGACTTTATTATTAGCTTCATCAACTGCACAGGCCAGGTGGGCACAATGTGTTTCAAATGAGTAGAAACTACGTTATTTTGGTTTTATTTTTCTTTCTTTTTGTTATTTTTTAAAATCATTGTTTCAGTGCAAGATCAGTTTGGTCTCAAACCATGGACTGGAAGCACAAGTAGTTACTGTAACTAACTCAGAGTTTTTCTGTGAGAGTACAGAATCATTCAAGGAGTTGGACACACCTAGAAAATTGAAGTTTGCTGCTGTTTCTGTGCTGCTAAAATTTCTGGTTCTCAGTACTAAGTTTCTGTGCTGTTAATGTCCTTCCAAGAGGCGTCATACAAAAATATACTAATTATCTGTTGGCCCTTGGCTCTGGAAACCACAACCAAAAGCTACAACTGTAAGGGCAAGAAAGCTTGGCTGAGTAAAATGAAAGGCAAGTAAGGCTCAAGGCCAAACACTTTGACACATGCCGAACAGCATGCACTCTAGCACTCCCATCTCTTTAGCTTTGCATACCAAGCATGACTTTTGATATTGCACTTTGGGTCAGATAGTCTCCAGGAGTAAGGAAGGGTTTTCTCCTTGCCTGAGAGCACCTAAGTGTCAGGAGGACAGAGATTGGCAGAGAGTTTGGGAGACCAGGACATTCATGAGAAGCAGACACAAACATGGACAGCCTAAGTTAATACAGGTGACTCTTCTGTATTTGAAGCATGTGGGTTAATGTAGCTGTCATTGATGTAATGCCTGCCCCATCTTATGTAGAACCAGAATTTCATTCCAGAAGTCTTTAATTTCATGTTTCTGCACTTGACAGATACTTGATTAGACAATAGGAAGAAGTTCCTTACTGCCACGGTAGTGGGACACTGGAATGGGTTGCCCAGGAAATTATGGACAACTCATCCTTGAAGGGTTTAAGACCAGGCTAGATGAGGCTTTGTGTAACCTAGTCTAGTGGGAAGTGTTACTGCCCATGACATGGAGGTTTGGGCCTGGATGATCTTTAAGGTCCCTTCCAACTAAAGGCATTCTATGACTTGATGATAGCTCCTGTTAGTATTGCTTTATCTAGAATATATTCACAGAATGTTAGCCTGATGGAAATCCTTAGTTTTCACAGCAGTAATTTACCAGTAACAGAAATTCATTTGCCTTTTGTACTGCCTTGGTAATATACTAACATCCCTTTAGCTGTTACTTTATTCCACTGAAATGTCACTTTATTTCACCACCAATTTTTAATTCCCCCCCC
>WAAF01004053.1:186493-365574 GCA_013400475.1 Tricholaema leucomelas | reverse complement strand
CCCCCCCCCCCAAAAAAAAAAAAAAGAAACCCTACATTTCTCTGGCAGATGCCTCTACTTTTAGATTCTATTTCAGTTCAAATTCCTTAAGACACTGCAAGACCAATTCTTTAATGAGTACACAGACCTTTTCAGGGTACATGGCTTGGGAATTCTTAAAACATCATCATAAAATTGAGTTACACAGCCAATAAGGTTCCTGTAAAACCAAAACACATTATACTCCTGGTCTGGATTGAATGTGACACTAATTGCAGACACTATTGCTTCTGGCCCATTGCCTCAGGGTGCCATTGTTTTAAAAGTGATCTCAAAAGACAATAGTGTCTTCAGACAAGGGAAACTGGGATTTGAATTCCTGGTAGAACAGTGACTATCCTCTGGCTTTCTTATTCTAAAGAGGAACAGAAGATGTCTCTAAGTAATCCTAAAAGCAGACCACAGTTATTAGTGTCTCACCGATCTCAAAAGACATTGAAAAAAATTAGTCACAAAAATGTCAGAAATTCTCAGAGTTGTCACAAAAAAAGTAAAACTGTCAATGATAGATTTGTTAGAGAAACCTGAAACTCGATTTTAGCATAAAACTGACAGCAACATATTAAAAAAAAGCACCCAAAAAACCTCTCTCATCTTTTCAAACTTTATAATAATCGTATTGACTTACACTAAGCTTTCCAGGGAAGAGTTTCCAATTGTTTCACAGACATAACTCATTTTTATTTATAAGACTTTGTGTGATAGGACCTGTGTACCTGTAGACACATGCATATATACAGTCATACACATGGAGAGTTAGGTGGATATGTGCAAAACCTCACACATGCACAGTTCCCAAACACTCTGGGGCTGGAAGCCTCCGATAACCCTCTGAATTAGCAGGCACCACTGGCAACTCTCTTTTATACCTTTCATCACAGTATCACAGTATCACAGTATCACCAAGGTTGGAAGAGACCTCACAGATCATCAAGTCCAAGCTGTTACCACAGAGCTCAAGGCTAGACCATGGCACCAAGTGCCATGTCCAATCCTGCCTTGAACAGCTCCAGGGACAGCGACTCCACCACCTCCCTGGGCAGCCNTGGCTCTCTTGGCCACCTGGGCACACTGCTGGCTCATGTTCAGGTGGGTATCGATCAGCACCCCCAGATCCCTCTCTGTCTGGCTGCTCTCCAGCCACTCTGACCCCAGCCTGTATCTCTGCATGGGGTTGTTGTGGCCAAAGTGCAGCCCCCGGCACTTGGAGCCATTGAATACCATCCCATTGGACTCTGCCCATCTGTCCAGGTGGTCGAGGTCCCACTGCAGAGCCATTCTGCCCTCCAGCCCAGCCACATCTGCCCCCAGCTTGGTGTCATCAAATGTATTACAGATATTACTGGTTAATAAGAGATCACAGACTGACTGTAGACTGCTAACAAGGGTCTTATGGTCTGGATTTGACAGCATTGCCATATTACTGAGTCAAAATTAAGAACTTAATTGCAATAACAAGAAAAATCAGAAAGCGAGTGTCACTTAGTGGATGAGTGGTGGACTAAATTTAGGTAATACATGCTCTGTTCTGTGCAAAAACACAGTTTGGACAAATCACTTTCTTGTATTTTCTAATGAATTTCCTGCCTTTTTCAGTGTTTTGGAATTTACACTACGTAGTAATAATAATATACACTGAATATGTGCTAGTTTGAGCCTAGCTAGCATGTTTTGGTGAGAAGAACTAGATGATGGGCTGAGAGATGAAAACAATGGTGAGGTCTACTTCCCTCACAGTCTTGCTGGGATGTGTAAAGAAGAAAGGCAAAACAAAGATTAGGTCACTTGCTTCTTCTCTTCGCTGGGAGCTTTGCCTGCTGGGGAGAAGCTGAGGCTGCTGGCTGGACTCCATCTTGCTTTCTAACCTCACTCTCCTTTGCTTGGCTGCTTCACCTTGCTTTTTTTTTAACCCTCTTGGCCGAACCTCCATTCTTCCTTAGGACTGGGGTAAGGTTGAGAGGGGTAGGGGAAGGTGAGGGGGGTTGAGAGCCCCTCCTGGGGACTCAGGTTTCTGGGAGGGGAATTGTGTTTGTATTACCTTTTTTACCTTGTATATTTCTGTCTATAACTGTATATACTGTAAATATCTGCTTGTAAATTGTGCCAGCTGTAAATATAAGCTTCATTCAAATTTCCAGAGCCAACTGAGTCTAGTCTGGGTAATCTCTAAAAGTGTGGGGGGCGGGGGATACCCAAACCATCACAGAATAAGAATCATTTAGAGATAAATTGGGATGGAAATGTTTTATGAAATCACACAGAAGCCATATTACATAACTATGACTGCTTTTTTTCCCTTTCTTTCCAAGTGTTCCTTCTGAAACATGTGTTTTCCCCTCAAAAGAAAAGAAAGAGCCTTAATGTGCCAGACCAAGTTTCATGAGAGGCCAGTATTTAGAATTAAGTAGATTAAGTATGTTCCAAAAAAGTAAAATTAATTCAGAATGAGTTTCTGAACTTCTCCCTGTGACACTGACTGTAGCTGTATAAGACTTCTTCAGAACTGTTGCATTGGGTTGACAGATTGTATCAGATTGGAAGGAACCCTCAAAGGTCATCTTGTCCAAACTCCCTGCAATAAGGAGGGACAAATCCAACTGGATCAGATTGCCTAAGGCTACATCAAGTCTGATCTTGAATTCATCTTCAGGGATGGGATCTCAACCACGTCCTTTGGCAAACTGTTCCAGCATTTCACCACTTTCGCTGTGAAGAATGTTCTCCTAATGTCCAAACTAAATGTACCCTGCTCCAATTTAAAACCATTGCCCCTCATCCTACCACTACAAGTGCTTCTGAACAGCCTTCCTGTAGGACTCTTCAGATACTGGAATGTAGTTACAAGGCCTCCCTGAAGCCTTTTCTTCTCCAGGTTCAATAGCTCAAATTCTTTCAGCCATCCTTCATTGGAGCAGTGATCTAGCCCTTTGATCATCTTGGTGACCCTCTGCTGGATCTCAGCAAGCTTTTCAAGGCAGAGGAGCTACAGCAGTGGCTTTTGTGAAAAGCTGCTAGAAGCTTCCCTTCTGTCTGACGTAGCCAACGCCAGCCAGCTCCAAGATGGACCTGCCACCGACCAAGGCTGAGCCAATGAATGATGGTGGTAACACCTCTGTGAAAATGTGTTTAAGAAGGGGAATAATCTGCACAGCTGTGGCTTGAGAGAGGAGTGAGAATATGTGAGAGGAACTGAGGTCAGTTAAAAAAGAGGGAGAGAAGGTTCTCCAGAGCACCAGAACAGAGACCTTCATGCAGTCCATGATTAAAACCATGCTGAGGTAGCCTGTCCTGCTGCAGCCCCTGGAGGACCCCACAGTGGAGCATGTGGATGCTCAAAGTAGGCTGTGACTGTGCAGAAAACCTATACTGGAGCAGGCTCCTGGCATGACCTGTAGCCCTATAGAAAGGAGACCACACTGGAGAAGAATAGCTGACAGGACTTCTGACCTCATGTGAGACCCATGCTAGAGCAGTCTGTATCTGAAGGACTGCAGCCTGTAGAAGGGAGCCACACCAAAGCAGCCTGTGAAGACTGCATCCCATGGGAAAAAAACTTACAATGGAGAATTTTGTGGAGGACTATATCCCATGAAAGGGACCCCAGAGTGGAGCAGAAGAGTGTGAGGAGTCTTATGAGGATGAAAGATGAACTATGAGCCCCATTCCCTGTATCCCTCTGCTGCTCAGGGGAAGGAGGCATGGAAAATCAGGAGTAAAGTGAAGTCCAGTAAGAAGAGGGAAGTGGGGGAAAAACTTGTTTAACACCTGGGTTTATCCCTTATTATTCTACTCTGACTTGATTCACAATAAAAACCCACAAGCTTTTAGTTAAATTTTCTCTTCCCTGACCAGCTAAGGAGAGGGGTGAGAGAGCAGCTTTATCATCTAGAGTCCAGCCAGGTTCAACTCACCACAACTCCAAACGGATGAATAACTTGGGAGACTTAAGCCTCTCTGAAATCCGCAAAAAAAAAAATTCCAACCAGCAAAAATGCCCCCCAAAACAACAAAACTCTCCACATATTTTCAGTTAAATTTGATGTAATAGTTTTGAAACACAACCATTCCTTTGAAAAGCAGTGGTAAATTTGCTGCATTTGTCAATGGCGTCTCTTCTTCCTTTTCCCAAGCCAGAAGCATTTAAGAAAAGAGATAAGACTCAGCTCTGAAAAGTTTATCCCAAAACAATTTTGCAACAATTTACTTTAAACTCTTCCAACTGAAAAACAATGTACAGAAACATTTTAAGCATTTCAATCTGAGTATGTTGGCTTTGTGCAGAAATTGTTGGCCATTGTGGACTTCATTACCGTTCACTCTTCCCTCAAATTATAGACACTACTCTTCAAACCTGAAAGGATCGATACATGGGCAAGAATTATAATGACAAACTGGAGGGCCATGTTGCTATTAGACAAAACTGTAGTTGCTGCCTCTGAGATTTTATTTTCTTATTAAGAATCTCAATTAAAAATACATAAATAAATGAAGGGGAAATTTTAAATACATAAGCTAAGCTACAACTCCCTGAAAAGAGGTTGGAGCCAGGTGTGTGTTGGCCTCTTCTCCCTATTAATAAGTGATAGGATGAGAGAAGATGGCCTCAAGTTGCAGCAAGGGAGGTTTAAGTTGGAGATTAGAAGAAATTTCTTGACCTAAAGGTTTCTCAAAGACTGGAACAGGCTTCCCAGAGAGATGGTTGAATCCCCATCCCCAGGAGGTGTTTCAAAGGGTCAGAAATGTGGTGGTGAGTGACACAGTTTAGTATCAGCCTTGGTAGTGTTAGGCTAATGATTGGAGTTTATGATCTTAAAAGTCTTTCCTAACCAAAATGATTCAATGATCTTAAAAGTCTTTCCTAACCAAAATGATTCAATGATAATCATCTCATGACCTTCATGCAGCAGGTGGACAAGTGAACTTACTGGATGAGGCACTTAGTGCTGTAGTCAAGTTGGCTGGACAGGGCTGGGTGATAGGCTGGACTGGGTGATCGTGGAGGTCTCTTCCAACCTGGTTGATTCAATGATTCTATGATCACAGAACTGCCTACATTGGGAAAAACTTTTAAGGTCATCAAGTCCAGTCACTGACTTAACACTGACAGGTGCTTGATTAAATCATATCCTTAAGCAGAGTCTACATGACTCTTAAATACCTCCAAGGATAGGAATTCCACCACTTTCCTGGGCAAGCTTTTAGAAACTTCTTCTTGAAGATGTGGAGTCCTAAGCTGTTTAACTGAGCTGGAGGAGCGTGCTATCACACTGTGAAAAGCACAGAAACACAACCACTATGCTCTGTGAAAGGTTATGTGTCTTCCTCACTTATGTGCTACTTGTCTTTTCTTGCTTCCACTCTTGTTTAAGAAAGCCTTTGAGAGTGATTTTGGTATAAAAGGAATTGCAGTTTTGTGCCTCTTGTCTCTTGTGACCTCATTTTCTCTTCACCTCTGGCGATATATGAAAATTGTAATAATAATAAATCTCCTCTCCTCAATAGGCTCCAAAGTTGCATTTCCAGCCTGATCTCAGTGTTTGACTGCTTCCGGTTGATACCTTACAATTCTCTTCTCTAAAGTATAACCTCTTCATATAGTTCTTCCTTCCACCTTGCCAAGTCCTTAATACCTGGGATGTTAAGGTTTTAATGCGATCTGATTTGAATTCAGAGCTCGGACATTTCAGCTGCATTCATTTTTAAAAGCTTGAGTCTCCACAGAGTAAGAAACAGTGTTTGTGATACAAGACAAACCAGGGTCAATGTGCTCTTATTTTTTTTCCATAGTGTTTCATAACTGTTGTGGGCCATCACTACTCTCTCAGTTCTGCTGAACAAACTCATCAACACTTACAACTTGACTTCCTTCTGAGCCCTTTAAAATTAAAGAACAGGAGGTGGGGCTTGGGTGATTTGTGTCTTGAATTCTCATCTACTGGTGTAGTCCTCAGGGATCTTGCATTTTCCACTGACAAACAGTGATAAAATAAAATTATTCAGTCATTTCCTGTTTTTTTTTTCCTCTTCTGCAAGAAAGGCTGAAATGAGCATCTTCTTCCTAAGTATAAATTTACACCTAGCCTGTTGATTAACAGCTCATACCTCTTTTTGTGTGGAGTTACACATTTGAATCATAAATTAACCTGTTTGTGCAGAGGTTGCTGGCTGGAGTGATTTGGATTTGATCCTCTGGAGGAATAATATTAAAAGTTTAGGTGAAGACACATTAACATTGATTTTCACTCAGTTTTGCTGAGACATACACCGGTAATTAACATCCATTCATCAACTCTGGCCCCTGCCACATGAGTATGAAGTTAAAAAAAAATCTGTAATGTAAAGTCAGCATGAAAGGAGGAGTGGTTTTTGGTCTGCACCTCTTTCTTTTTGCCATGAGGATATAAGACTTTTGTTTTTTTCTAAATAACTTACCAAATATCTCAAAGCTGGCTGGGTAAAAGGTTTGAAACAAAATATTACAAGACCTCACATCTTGCATACAAATGCCATTTAATCATGCCAGTGAAACAAAAAGAGCTTTACAACAGTAGCTATAATTTTGGAGGACAAGATGTAGATGTAAACTAGGAACATTTTCTTGCATAATATGATGCTAGGCTTGACACATTTTAGGCAGTGGCTTTCTGGCGTTTTGGTAGGAAGCATGAACTTATCAAAGAAGCATAGAATGGTTTCACTTGGAAAGCATGTCTAAGATCTTCTGCTCCAACCATCAAGCTAACACCAGTATGGTCATTAAACCATGTTCCATCCAGCTAACACCAGTATGGTCATTAAACCACGTTCCTAAAAGCTGTGTCTGCATTTTTCTCGAACACCTCCAGGGACAGTGACTCTACCACCTTCATGGGAAACCTATTCCAATGCCTGACCACTCTTTCAGTAAAGAACATTTTCCTACTATCTAAACTAAACCTCTTCTGGCACAGTTTGAGACCATTTCCTCTTGTTCTATCACCTGGTCCTAAGGGTAACAGATCAACCCTCACCTGCCTCCAACCTCCTTTCATGGAGTTATAGAAAGACAGTTCTCCCCTCAGCCTTCTATTCTCCAGAATAAACAATGCCAGTTCACAACAACAGCAACATGCAGAGAGTTGTGATCAATGGCACAAGTCCACCTGGAGACCAGTGACAAGGGGCATCCCTCAGCAGTCAGTACTGTGCTATTTAACATCTCTATCAATGATATGGACAGAGGATTCGAGTGCACTCTCAGCAGGTTTGCAGATGACCCCAAGCTGTGTGGCACAGCTGACTTGCTAGAGGGCAGGGATGCCATCCAGAGGGACCTGGACAGGCTGGAGAGGTGGGCTCAGGCCAACCTCATGACATTCAACAAGGCCAAGTGTACGGTCCTGCATCTGTCCCAGTGCAATCCCAGGCACTAATACAGGCTGGGTGGAGAATGGCTGGAGAGCAGCCCTGGGTTGATGAAAAGCTCAACATGAGCCGGCAGTGTGCACATGCAGCCCAGACAGCCAACCGTGTGCTGGGCTGCATCAGGAGAAGTGTGGCCAGCAGGGCAAGGGAGGTGATTCTCCCCCTTTGCTCTGCTCTCGTCAGACCCTACCTGGAGTACTGTGTGCAGTTCTTGGGCCTCAACACAAGAAAGACATTGAACTGTTAGAGCAAGTCCACAGGAGGACCATGAGGATGATTAGAGAGCTGAAGCACCTCTACTATGAGGATAGACTGCGAGAGCTGGTACTCTTCAGCCTGGAGAAGAGGTGGCTCCTCCTTCAAGGAGGGGGCCTACATGAAGGCTGAGGAGGGACAATCTACGAGGTCTTGTAAAGACAAGGAGTAATGAGTTTAAAATGGCAGAGGGGAGATTTAAACTAGATGTTAGGAAGTTCTTTACAGTGAGGGTGGTGAGACACTGGTACACATTGCCCAGGGAGGTTGTGGATGCTCTCTCCCTGGAGGTGTTCAAGACTAGGTTGGATGAGACCTTGAGTGACCTGTTCTAGTGAGAGGTGTCCCTGCCTATGGCAGGGGGTTGGAACTGGATGACCTTTGAGGTTCCTTCCAACCTAAACCATTCTATGATTTGATGATTCCCTCAGCCAACCCTTGCGAGACCTATTCTCTAGGCCCTTCACCAGCTTTATTGCCCTTCTTTGGACATGCTCAAGCACTTCAATGTCTTTCTTGGAATGAGGGTCCCAATATGAATACATTTTAGGTGCAGACTTACTAGTGCCGTGTCCAAATGGGCAATCATTTCCCTGGTCCTGCTGGTCACGTTAATCCTGTTCCAGGCCATGAGGCTGTTGGGCACCTGAGCACTCTGCTGGCTCATGTTCAGACAGCTGTCAACCAGTATCTTCAGATCCTCTTCTGCTGGGCAGCTTTCCAGTTACTCTTCCCCAAGCCTGGAGTGTTTATGAGATGGTTGACCCAGTACTTGGTTTTGTTAAACATCATACAACTGACCTGGACCAAATGAGCCAGTCTGTCCACATCACTTTGCAGAGCCTTCCTACCCTCAATCAGATCAACACTCCCATCAAATTTACTGTCATCATTTGTTGCATCTTTCCAAGAATTGGATTCCTTCATGTGTTATAAGAGACTTCTTGAATGATGGCTTACACCTCCTGTGGGAAAGTGTAAAGGGGTTATGGTGTAGTTTGCTGAAATTGGAAACAAATGTCCAGCATCTGAGGGACTCAGATGGTGAGTGAAGAGAGAAACGATCTAGAAAAATAATTCTATGCCACTAAAGATGGATGTGAAAAATAAATGATAGCAGGTGGAATATCATGCAATTTTAAACAGTGTGCTCCTAAGGATAGGAGATTTATGGGTGTCACAACACCAGGACACAATTGTTTTGATTTGATTTGAGTATACCTATGTAAAGTATTAGAAGTAAGGTTGCTCTTGATGAGAAGGAATGTAAGCACTGTGGTTGCCTGGAAAAGGTTATTTAGTTGGTGGCCTGCAGGCTTGGTGTAGACTTTTTACCTATCTGTCAGTCTTCATAAGTATAAAGAATCATACAACCATAGAACCATTTTGGTTGGAAAAGACATTTAAGATCATCAAGTTCAACCACTCCCTAACTACCAGGTCTAGGGCTAAACCAAGTCCCTCAGCACTACATCTTGGCTCCTTTGAAACGCTTTGAGATATGAAGATTCAACCACATCCCCAGAGGGATCCTGTTCCAGTCCTTGAGAACATTTTAGTGAAGAAGTTTCTTTTAACATCCAACCTAAACCTGTTCTGGTGCAACTCGAGGCCATTTTCTCTCATCCTATCACTTGTTACTAGGGAGAAGAGACCAAAACCCACCTGGCACCAAACTCCTTTCAGGGAGTTGTAGGGAGCAAGGAAGTCTTCCCTCAGCGTCTCCTCCAGGCTAAACAATTCAAATTTCCTTAGCTGTTCCTCATAAGACCTATTCTTCAGATGCTTCACCAGCTTCCTTTCCCTGCTCTAGACCCTTTACAGCATACATAGATTTTTATGTTAATCTACTATGACTTCATGAAACATGGCACCAGAAAAAAAGCTGTAACCAAACACAGGCTGAAGAGAACTCAAGCAATGCAAATATCATTTTAACAATAGACTTTATTTGTTTTTAACTATTACAAAACTGACACTTAGCAAACTAGAGGGAATACAAGAAATTGCAAACAAGAATGGACACAAGAGATACATATTACTCACTCAGGACAAATGGAAGCCCAAAGTCCAGCTGGAGTTCAAATTGTCTAGAGACACAAGGAGTAACAAGGAGAGATTCTGTCAGTTTGCTGGTAGCAAAGAGTTCACAGCAAGAAGTTCAGAGAAAATGTGAGACTGTTGATGAAAGGGTGGAGACAGACCAGTTATAACTGACATGGAAGTTGAACTACTTGATGCCTTCCCCAGCTCCCTATCCCAGTCCCTACAGGAAAAAGCCTGAGATCAGATTACTGCTGAAGCAGTCAAGCTTGGTAAGGAGAGGACCAGTCAAGAGTGAAATTGTTGCAAGCTAGGGGCTACTTGAAGGATCTTGATGTATTCAAATCCCTGGGCCTGTATGAGATTTATCTGAAAGTGCTGAAGCACACAGCTGAGGTGACTGTGAAGCTGCTGCTTATCTGTGGCCAGAAATTGAGGCAATCTGGGAAAGTCCTTTAAAAAGGAAAAAAGAAACAGGTTGCAGGAGTAACAGGCTAGCCAGATTGACCTCAGTCCCTTCAAAGAGATTCTAAGAGGATTTTTTCTTAATGTTTGTGCTGATTTTGCTGGGATAGAGTTAATTTTCTTTATAGTAGCTGGTGGAGCTGTATTCCAGATTTGTGCTGGAAGCAATGTTGATAGCACAGAGACAAGCAGCTTACACAGCTTCCAGGACTTTTCTGAGGCCAGCAAGACATCTATGAGTGCACATGAAGATAATACTCAAAATACTCCAACCTGAAACGTTGTATGAATGGCCTTCCAGGTAGCCTTAATATTGGGTGGACTTTTGTGCTCAAAGGGTAGTAATCACTGATAAAATGTCCAGTGAAAGCTGGTAATGAGCTCAGGACCCAGTGGAGTGATAAAGCCGCCACTATTGTTTGGCATCTTGGTCAACAATGTCAATGATGAAACAAGAATTCTCAATAAGCCTGTGAGATAGATTAAGTCAAAGTAAATGGTTGACACAGTAAGTGTGAGAGTTTCAATTCAAAGAAATCTTAAGCTGCTGGAGGACTGGGACAAAACAACATCCATGAATCTCACCCAGGAGAAGTTCAACATTCTGCTTCCAGAGTGGAATTAACTCAATACAGCTGCAAACTGAGTGGGTGTGGGAGTAAAGCAGACACCCAGCTGAATCTGAAGCCCCAGTGTGCTCACATGAATATGAGGCAGATCACATACTGAGCTAAGTCAGAAGAATTTTCACTAATGTATCAAAGGAGCTTATTGTTCACTTCCACTGTGTGAAGCTACATCTGAACTATTGTGTCCAGCTTTTAGTCAAAGGTCATATGGAGAAACTGGAGATGACCTGGTGGAGAGAAATCAAGATGATCAGCAAACTACAGCATATGGTTTGCAAGGAGGAGCTGACAGGCAAGAGCCAGGAGCTGCAACTTGGAAAGTTCAAGCAGGGCATTATGAATGCCTTTTTCAGCACTGGAATGCAGGAAAATGGTAGTTCTGCACTGAGGTTACGCAGAGGACTTGTGGACTCTTCACTCTTGGAGGTTTTCATGATATGATAAACCCAATCTGATTCAGTTTTGGCAATACTCTCACTTTGGGTAGGAGGTTGCATCAAATAATCCAAACTTTGTAATGCACTGAAGTTTTATACTGTTTCCATGTTTTTTTGCATTAAGAAAATGTACTTTGATTTGTCTCTAAGCAGGCATTGCTGTTGGCTAGGGTGGTGGAATCCTGCACTTATTTCAAGGGAAAAAGAAGAAGTGATGCAAAATTCAGAGCTGATTTGCTATTTATCTAGGTAAGGTGGTATCTATAAATGCTAGTAAGAATCTGACACAAGAAACTAGGGGTTTTGTATCTGCTTCTTTCAGTTAAGAGATCATGATCATCTTAGCACAATTATCTCCTAACTTTAAGAGCTATAGAAGTTCTCCTCAGTAAGATCTCAGTAAGTAGAAACTGTCAAATAATAGACCACAGGGAAGTGTTCTGTGTTACCAGCTACTACAAGAACACTTTTGAGTTATAAATATCCATAAGCTTTAATGGAGAAGTGAACTGTGCCTGTCAGCAGAAAAAAAATACTATCAACCTGTGATGCCCTACACAAATAATGTCAAACATGGGGCATGATGCAGATTAAGGTGCACTTTAAGCCATCTACTAAATGGAGTATTAGCTGGAAACTGGATCTTACCATCAGTGCACCATAATTTAATATATCTGAAGGCTAGTTATGAGTTCACCTATCTCAGCTGCAGTTGCAGTGGAGGCAAGAGTCCTTTTGACTGTAGGAAAGTACTCTCTTTTCTATTACTGATCTCAACAGTGAGTTTTGTTTCTGATTGTATTCTATGGCAGCATCTTGAAAAGAATATATTTTTAGCCTTCAGCACAAAAATATTCCCTTCTCTATTATACTTCCCTGGGTATAATATCACTGTATCTCAATGGAGAATGAGTAACAATTTCATAACTTGTTATACTACAGTACAAAGGAACTTATTTAGTTCAACAAGAGCAATCAATAGGAAATACTAATCTGGGATTGTCTGTCCAGATAATCTGAATTTCTGATACAACTCTCTATTCCAGTCCAATTTCTGTTATTTATCATCTGACCTTTATCAAGATATGGGATCTTGCTTTACCACTGCTACAAAAAAACATAGTAAATATAAGCTAATAATGCCTGTTTACCTTTTATAACACCTCAAGAACTTTAGGAATTAAAAAAGCTAACTATTTTAACTGGGAAGCAAAGTGAAAGGAAGCATGACAATCTTTGAAAATTCAGTGTAAGATTTGGAGAGGTTTTTCATGACGTGTAAAATTTTCTTTGATTGTAACTTCTCTCACTCTTGGTTTGTATGTTTGCCCTTGACTCAGACATTCGAAGATTTCTCAAAATTTGAGGCCTGAAAACAAGAATGAAAGGAGAAACCGAAGGGCACGAGACTTAGAGGAGACAAGGACAGTGCTGAGAAACTGCAGAGAAAATTGCCAATAACGAGAGTGGAGTTATGCAGAGTTTGGAAGTCAGGAATGAGGATAATGGAGATAATGAGAGGTTAATGAATAGATCATAATAGAGGCTGTCCATAATGTAGATGGTTACCAGACAGGTATTTTTGATGAAATTAATAAAGGTAAAGGAAGAATGGCCAGTGATGAAACACACAACTGAAGCAAGTGAAGATACAGTTCAGACATTTTCTTGAGAGAAAAATCTGCATTGTCTAACCACACACACAAAAAGAAAGAAAATGAATTGAGACTTTGGGAGAACTGATAAAGTCAGATTCTAGCCTGAGTAGCCAGATGGAAGATCTTATTGCCACGAGGCTCTTGTTGTCTAACCAAGTATGTACTGCTTGTTGACTGCATTCTGAAAGAATTTCAAGCTTACCCAACAAACCTTGGCTCATTACTTGGAGAACACTTATGGAAATGCTGCCAACGGCGTGCCAGCACAGTGTTTAGATAGTGGCTCTCCAGTTGTCCCACCAAACTATTAAGATAACTGTATTATATATTGTAAAATTATATTTGATGCAATAAAATAGGATAGATAATTAAAACTGTATATGTAATAAATCTATAGCAGTTATTACTACATCATCTAGTAAGTTATACATAGATACTAAAAATATCATTTAAATAACTCTCAGACTTATTTGATTATTGCATCTGGAGTGAAAGCTCTCCTATTCCACTAGAGAAACAGGACTAAGTGAAAAGTCTTTCTATATATTATATAAACATATGCATATTTATGCTTAAATTTTTTAGATGTCACTAAGTATATGTTATATTATCTATAAATTATATATATAGATATATACATGAAAAGATGCTTTTCAGCATGTGTGAATGCATCTCAGCCATATAGAACACTGAATTTTCTATCAATCTAAGTTAGACTGCATCTATAAAGTGTATTTAAAGTAAACATAGAATCTCCCTTTAGGCATGTCATTTTAACTGATGTGTCTTTTGCCTGAGATGTTAGGTGAGGCTCATGAGGTCCTTAATAAAGCCCAGTAGTTCTGGCAAGAACAGTGGTACTTGACTGTTTCCATGAGAATTCTTTTAAGGAACACAAGCTCTATAACTGCAGTCAGAACTCTTGATGCTCCACGTGAAAGCAACTCCTTTCAATACTCTCAAGAGCCAAGAAAAGTCCCAAATAAATGAATGATTCAGATCGTGTGTTAAACTTATTTTGGAAACTGTGAAATGAGTCAAGACAAGATAACCTATAGTGATCTTCAAATCATGGGTAAGCTGATCCAGGCATGACAAATCATAGCTCTCCTTGAGATGGAAGAATTCAGAAAATAAGAATTAGCAATGTGGCTTTCAATACAGTACAAGAATTGTCAAAAAAACCCCACCCCCAGAAACCAAGTAGGCAACCACAAGATCTGCTTGTAGGGAGAAATTGAAGGCAGTAAGAAAGTAGTCTTCTGTTTTCTTTTATATCACTGTTGTAGTTCCTGATGACTTCCATAAATACACTGGAAGGTCTCTTTTTCTTTCTGTTTCATCTAATGAGAAATTTTGGGGTGATCCCCCTAATTTCAAGAGAAACCTGTTGAGAGTTCATCTGCGCAAATGGAAGTTTATGGAACAAAATCTCTATGAAATCTTGGCAACTAGTACCGTAATTATCCAAGTGATTACCCCATCAATCAGCAGTTCTGTTGTTCAGTTGGCCTCTGTCATTGGGGATTCAGAGGTTGCAGTATTCCTTTCTTCTAGGCTCCTTTTTACTGCAATTTAAGCATATTCAGAAGTTTTGTCTCAGTTTTAATTATAACCCTTTATGAAGCTAGAAACATGCACTAGTTTCTTTAGCTACCTGATCAATAAACTGATGGGTTAATTTTGATAGATAAATGTATGATTAGAGATAGTCTATAGTAATATGATCATTACACTCAACTAAGTAAACAAAAGAAAACATTGTGACTATTTCTTATCTTGCTCAGAAATGGCAGGAGTAGCATTTATACCATTCTTAAGATTCTGAAGCTCTGTGCTTCTTTGAACACTCTTAAAACTCAGATTTCATACAAGTCTGGGTCTACATTTCCATTGGAAAGGTTATGTTCGAGATGAGCTCTTCTTTGTTGACAAAAAAAAAAAGGTTAATTTCCCCAGGCTGAGTCTGTTTTGCTCATTAGAGTGATCTCAATGTCCTTATCTTGACACTCAAGAATTTTGTCATATTTTCTTCTCTCCTGTCCAATCGAAGAGGAGTAATAGAGCAGCTTGGTGAGCACCTTGCACCTAGCCAAGAGCAACCCACTACAGACAGCAAGATGTTTATTAATCTATTTTGAGTGAAGAAAGGTGCACCGCTGCCAGGTCCATTGTAAAGTATTTTCTCCTTTGCATCCCATATGGTAGAGTATAAAAGAAAACCACTTCAGCTCCAGGCCTACAATGCTCTCCCCTGTTCCTAATGCTTCTCTCATCTTCCCAAGGAAGGAAGTAGTGTGGCTAAAGGCCGGTAATCATAGATAGTCTTGGAACCATAGAATGCATGGGTTTGGAAGCCCCATCAAGCCTGTCTTGATATCTGCAGGGATGGGGCCTCTTACCAGCTGTCCAGGCAACCCATTCTAGTATTTCACTGCTCTCAGAGTAAAGAACTTCTTTCTAAAGCCCAGTCTAAACCTACCCTGCTCTAGTTTAAAACCGTTGTCTCTCATTATGGTATCCTCTTTGAGTTTTATGTAAGAACACAGAAAATGTTTTGCTTGATTGGGTTGTCTGCCCCTGCCTGTGGCAGGCAGGTAGCAACTAGATGATCTTTATGATCTTTTCCAACCCAAACTGTTCTATGATACTATGATCTGTGTTCACCTTTCAGAGTCTGAGGGCTAGCAATGAACTTCCTACAGGAAGATATAGGAAGTAAACAATGGGGAAAATCCTCCATTAAGTAGCTCTTCTCTATTCTTTAAGTCCATAAATTGCTTAGCATCTGAAATGTGCATTTTGTATCTCCCTACCAAAAAATCCTACTGTTGTCATAAGTATTCTGATATTAGATGTTTATTTTCTACTGGGCAAATCAATGTCTAACTACCCTCTAAAACTTGCTCAGTTGCAAACTTCAACAACATTCTGTGACATTGATGAAAATGGAAGTCCTGTTCCAAATAAAGTAAGTGTTTTACCTGTTTGAATTTGCTACCTTTGGAATTCATTGACTAGTTCTGTTCTCATGCTAGAAAACAAAAAGTACAGTCACCAAGGGCTTCACAGATACTGAGCAGAATTTCTGCATTCGGAGACAACCTGCAGGTGACTGGTAGTTTAAAAAAAAAAGTTTCAGACTTTCATGCAGGTACCTATTATCCCACTTAACTTTGAATAACAAAGAGAAGAAAAAAGTTTAAAAAAGTAGAAATCATACTGTATCACAACAGAATGATCAGTGACAAACATCTGTCAGCAAGATTAGCACTGCAGATAGAATATGGAAACATAAGGTTTCAAAATCAGTTTTTCCTATTACTGATGAAAAGGTAGCTGACTCTAGACTAGACTATTGGCCAAACTTTAAAGATATATGTGTATATATATATATATAAAAATAATTCCCCCCCCCCTCCCCGAATCTGATCCTAATTGATTATCTGGAAAGATTTATTTGCAGAACGTTAAACAGAACCTCTAAGCTCTTCCATACAGAATGGTGGATGCCTTTGAGGAAAAGGGTATTTTATACTTTCAAGTGAAGGCTCTTCATTAAAAAATATTTCAGATCCTTTCTCCCTTCTGAAATGCTGTTCCTCTCCAGACCCCTATTTTCTCTGCAGTATTTCAGTAACATGTTTTTCCTATTATGGATAGTAGATATGGAAGATATGGGACTTTTTGACTTCTTTTCTTTGAATTAGGTATTTCACTTTGTCTTAACCTGCTTTTCTGATTTAGATTTAAATTAATACAAGACTCTGAATTTTGACATCTTTGAGTAGTTTAACTAAAGTTAGTTGGAGTGCTCACATTTTTACTGCTAAGTTCATCCTTAGACATCCACAGGCTGGCAGCTTTATTGCTGCTCTGTGTATAACGAATTCTGTTGGCTCTTACTGCAAATTTCCTGATTTTCTCCTGGCATAAATCCACTGACTGCAACAGAGGTGGAAATTCACTGTTTTTTATTGGTGGTCTGCCTCACTTATTCTGCTGATAATAAAAACGGGATCAATAATATGTGAGTTCTGGAAGTTCTATAGCATGAAGTATGCCAAACATCTGATTTCAACATGACAGGATTTATTTCATAATCTATGTGATTACTTTTCATGATTAACAAGATGAAAAATCTTTTCTGTTTAGACTTTTAAAAGAGTTGTCTTATTACTCCTCTTTTGGTGGCAATCTGCTCCAGTGGAATGTATTAAAACTTAAGATTAAATAAATCTGCATTAGAACAACAGGATAGCCAGGATAGAGGGAGAGCAGTTTCTTTATGTTCTAGTAGAAGGTGAAGAATCCACTGTGCTTAACTGACCTGGAAAGAGCCTATGCATTTCCTTCCAATTTGATATGGATAGTTAATTTTTTTTTTCTCAGCATAGCTTCCCTGTTGTTAAGAGGGCAGACAATTCCTATTGATCACAGTCTTATCTAATGGTGAGGAAGAATTTTGCCTCCCTGCTGCTGACTTCAGCTGAGAAGTCCATCACGACTGCTACACTTAAATCTTCAGAAAAACTGTGAAGCATTTTACTGATTGAGAAAAGGAAACAGGAGGAAAGGCAGGAAGAAAGCCATAGCAAATCTTGATTTCAGAAGTGTCCAGTTTACTAATATTTTATTACTTGGAACAATCTATTAAAATTTCATCTTTCAGATTTAGTATGTTGAGTGTCAGTACATGAACTGCTCAGAGATGGAACCAGCTTTTGTACAGAAAACCCAGTGCTATCAGGAATAAGTAATGTGTTTCCATTGTATGCATACTTTCTGTGTGGTTTACTAGATTACACTTGTCACTTACTAGAGTTTATAGACAATGGAACCATTTAAGAGAAGACAGATCAAGTATGAATACAGCTGGAGGCTGTGAGATTTGGGGTTGTTTGGCCCAAAGAAAAGGCTCTGGGGAGATATAATTGCAGCCTTTCAGTACTTAAAGTGACCTGTAAGAAAGACAGACAATCTTTCTATCAGGACCTGTTGCAACAGGACAGAGGTTGACAGCTTTAAGCTAAAACGGAGTAGACAACATTGGGAAGAATTTTTTTACAACGTAGGTGGTGATACTCTGGCTCAGGTGGCCCAGAGATGTGACAGCTGGCCCATCCCCAGAAATACTCAAATTCAGGTTGCACAAAGCTCTGAGCAATATGATCTAGTTAAAGATGTCCCTGTTTCCTGCAAGGAAGTTGGACTACATGACCTTTAAAGGTCCCTTTGAATCAAAACCATTATACGAGTCTATGAGTTGCTGGCTGCTATCCATGTGCTTGTTATCAGGTTGTAGTTTTCTCAAGCATAATGTCAGGAACAAGACAAAAGAAGAGATATTAAGAAGTCAAAGAGTTACTTGAGGGATTAATTTAGTGCACTTATACCAATTTTCAAGTTTTAATACATCTCATATTTGATTTGAATATTCCACAAACATCTCAATGTGATGTAGTTCTAGTTGAAAAAAAAATTAAAGACTGTTACTCTTTGAATTAAACTTTGAATAATAGAATCACAGGCATGGAGGGGACTTAAGAAGCCTCTTCTCCCATCGCCCAGCTCTAATGCAAACTCAGCTGTGCTTGTATCATAAAATGCACTAGGTTTGAAAGGGACCTCTAAAGGTGATCTAGTCCAACCTCCTTGCAGTAAGCAGGGACATCCCCAGCTAGACCTAAGTTGTTCAGAGCCCAATCAAGCTTGACATTGAGTCTCTCCAGGGATGGGGCCTCCACTAATCTCCCTGGGCAACCTGTTCCAGTGTACCACCACACTCATAGTAAAGAACTTCTTCCTAGTGTCCAGTCTAAATCTACTCTTCCAATTGATGCTTATTCAAAAAAGATCTCCAGTAAGAAAGCCTTTACAATCTCTCATGCCATTACCTTCAAGAGTCTCTCAATTTGCTTCATAACATGTAACATTACTGTCATTTTAATCCACTACTCCTTGGCCTACTCTATGGATGATACAGAGAATGAATTGGTCCTTTACTCCTTATGTCAACTTTACATGTATTTGAGTTTTATTATTTCTCACCTTTAATTATGTACTGAGACTCTTTTGGCTTCAATAGAGACAATGTATGTCACCAACTGTAAATGCAGAAAATTTCTATAACAGAACAAGTGTGATCTACAAGACGAGTCTTGCTTAAGTGGTTACCCTCACTAATTAGCTACTCCACTGATTAGATAGCCAATCTGTCCTTGGAAGATCCAGGATCATAGAACCACGGAATTATAGAATTGTTTCTTTTGGAAAAGACCTTGAAGATCATCATGAACACTGTGAGCAGTACCCTTTTTCCTGCAACATGAGCAAATCTGAATTCTTTAGCCAATGCTTCCTTGTTTATAACCCCTGCTGTGTGGCAAAGAGGCTGTGTTAACTGCGAAATACTCCTTTGTTAAGCAATATTTGTCACCATAGCTAAACATATAGCCAGGCATAAGATATACTAATCTACTCACAGAACCTAAAAGAAAAATGAAACAAGAGTAGACTTTCATTTTCCCATCCTACCTTACACCAATAGCCCTTACATTACTTTCTCAATTAATTTTACTGCAAATCTATTAAATATCTGAATCTCCTCTGGCTAAGTCAGGAGCTTATGGTAGTTAGTCTAAGGTTTAGGTCTGTAATCCTCTTCTTACTGGCTGTATGACCTTCTTGAAAGTTGGTACATTAAGCTGGCACATTTCAGTATCTCTTATGGATTCATTTTCATACTAAAGTAGAAAGAGCCTGTAACAGGTTAACCTGCCTGTTTCCTTCCACCTCAGTGATGTTTTTTAAAGTGTTGAAATCACTAAGAATGTTCATATTCTCATATAAAGTGGAGGTCGTTGACATCAACAATATTCTTATAGCTGGTTCCATTCAAATATAACACCTGAATTGAAACTGCCTTTGAGATGAGTTTTAAAGCTGTGTTTATCTCTGACATGGGAAAGGGAACTTGAATGGCTTCTTTCAGCAACCTAAATGGTAGAGGAAGATCTTTGTTCTGGCTCTGTGACTACCCTTCTGCTCATCAACAAGGATACTCACCTATTCAACTGAACATTAGTTACCTGTGTGTGATTTCTCTGGAGATTAGCATTTTGTTGTGATGTGACAAGTTTGTAGAAAAGCTCAGCTGGTCCCACTGAGATATTTTGGAGCTCTAAGGCACCAAGGGAAGCAAACATTTGTCTCTCATATTGTCTGTATCTTTTTTTCAAACTTGCTGACAAAAACATGAGACATATGTCATTTGTCTTAGTTTTCCTTCCTTCTCTTGGCTCAACACTGCACTCTAACTTTAACTCAGGAGGTGTTGTTGGCTATGTATGTCACTAAATAAAATAGGGCTAAGGCTGATTTCTGGCCCTGAGGCTAAATGATACTGAGTGGCTACAGGCATGCAATGTAACATTTGGCCTTGAGTGTCCCTTTGAGGAGTACGAAGCATCTGAAATAATGTGAGGATCGTATTGCAGATTTTTCCTGTGGGAGGCTTTGTAATATGACATGGAGAGAATGTGCAGCATACTCTGGTGGGTGGCATGGGGGTATGTAGGAGTGTGTCAGGGTGCAAATTCTTCAGAGGTGGTTTTGAAGAAACCTTCAGGGTGATGCTGCGTATTGGGAATTATTCCTGGAATATGCTGTCCCCATGCCTGAGAGCTGCCTTGGAGGGTGCTAGTTGTTAGCACCAGCCAAAGTGAGCAGAAAAAGTCTGTCAGCAGTGAAGCAGTGCTGGAGTTCAAACTGTACTTGCCGTTATGGACATACAGGCTTAATGCAAATGCAGACACAGACACGGTGTCTCTGTGTTTGTACAGCTATGTGCATGCTGAAGCCTGTTGTACAGTCTCTGCCCCATCTTACTGTTTGCTGTGTTTGGTCCTTCTCAAGTAAGCTCTTGGGTACTTTTACCATTTCTGCACAGATGTCATTAGTAGGCACTGTAAACCTCAGTGGATAGAATCATAGAATCATTAACACTGGAAAAGACCTTTAAGATCGTCTGTTAACCTGACACTACCATGCCCACTAAATCATGTTCCAAAGTGCCATATCTACATATTTTTTGATACTTCCAGGGATGGTGACTCCATTCTCTCCTTGGGCAGGGGTAAAAATCATAGAATCATATCATAGAATCATAGAATCATATCATAGAATCATAAAATCAACCAGGTTGGAAGAGACCTCCAAGGTCATCCAGTCCAACCTATCACCCAGCCCTATCCAATGAACTAGACCACATCACTAAGTGCTTCATCCATTTTTTTCCTGAACACCTCCAGAGATGGTGACTCCACCATCTTCCCAGGCAGCCCATTCCAGCAGCCAATCACTCTTTCTGTGAAGAAATTCCTAAGATTCAGCCTAAACCTGCTCTGGCACAGCTTGAGACTGTGTCCTCTTGTTCTTTCACTGGGTGCCTCAGAGAAGTGACCAACCTCCACCTGGCTACAACCTCCTTTCAGGTAGTTATAGAGAACAATAAGGTCTCCCCTGAGCCTCCTCTTCTCCAGGCTAAACACCCACCTCATTATGACCTCCATTCAAGTTGTTGTAGGAAGCAAGATGATCTCCTCTCACCCTCCTTTTTTTCCACACTAAACTCCAGTTCCCTGAGCCACTCCTTACATCTGTTCTCCAGACCCCTCACCAGCTTCACTGCCATTCTCTGGACATGCAGCAAAATTCTTGTACTGAGAGGCTCAAAATTGAGCTAAGGGATATCTAACTGTGATGACATATATATTGACTTCAGAAACACTGAAGTCTCATTTCACATGCAGACAGCACACTTAAATTCATCTGTTGGGTAAGAATACTTCACAGAAGGGGCTTCATGTGAATAGTTCTGGTGCTGCAGAATTCATTAGCAGTGCAGAAAGTAGACCATAGAGACATGAAAAAAAAATATTCTGTTAGGCCTTAAGCTCATTTGGTGGAAGTCTTTTTGTTGATCATTTCTAAACTTCTTTTAACAACAGCAATAAATTGTATATTAGCAAGGGAGCAGACCAAGTACCCTGATGCCATGGGACTCTCGCTAAAGTCCCTTCAATCTGGGTAAATACGGTATTCCTAGCACATTAGAACTGATCCAGTTAGTGTTACAAATTAAACAGCTGTCAGTTAACATATCAACTTTACATACCACTGGAATATGAATATTTTAATTTGGCCTATCTGCAAATTCCACCAACCGAAAGTACCAACAATTCAGCTGTAGAAGTTCACAGAGTCACAGAAACACTCCTGCTGGAAAAGACCCCGGTCTCCCCTCAGCCTCCTCTTCTTCAAACTGAACAGCCCACCCTCCCTCAGTTGCTCTTCATAAATTCATTCTCCAGTCCCTCCACTAGCTTTTTTGCCCTCCTCTGCACTTGCTCCAGCACCTGAAGGCTAAAGGCTCTGGTAATCAGGAGGAACAACAGAAAACCTTGTACTGAAAATACTGGATATGAGTGGAGCTCAAGAACAATGCAATGAAAGTGGATCTCACAGCATATACTAATATTTGAGGAAAACCAGAGGAAATATTTCAGACTTGAGTGAACAGTACAAGTAGATCTTGGTTTTGTTTCTTTAAATAGAAGAGTAAACATGTCTTGGGCCTCCTGCTGTTGAAAATCAACAGGGGGTGAATACAATGAACACTCCTCTGGAGTTCATTGACCTATGGGATGAGAAGTTCCAAGGTAAATCCCAAGCAGTGTGTTTAGATATATTCTTTACAGGATGAGGGAAAAAAGGGTAGAAGAAGGAAACACAATTGACTGTAGTCTAGTGCATGTGCTGCAATCAGAAGAACTAGATACAGGCTCTTCCCTGCCCTGGCCTACTGTGCATTATTTTACCTGCTAGTGTGAGACCTTCTATTCCAAAATATTTTGTCAAGGCTTTATATTTTCAGATTGTAGCTTCCTCTGTAGGTGGAAACCATTACTAATATTGAACTCAGATACAAAGAGAGGCTGAAGGAGCTGGGGTTGTTTAGCCTGGAGAAGAGGAGGTTCAGGGGGAACCTCATTGCTGTCTACAACTACCTGAAGGGAGGTTGTAGCCAGGTGGGGGTTGGTCTCTTCTCCCAGACAACCAGCAATAGAACAAGGGGACACAGCCTCAAGTTGTGCTGAGGGAAGTATAGGCTGGATGTTAGGAGGAAGTTCTTCCCAGAGAGAGTGATTGGCATTGGAATGGGCTGCCCAGGGAGGTGGTGGAATCACTGTCCCTGGAGGTATCCAAGAAAAGCCTGGATGAGGCACTTAGTGCCATGGTCTAGATGACTGGATAGGGCTGGGTGCTAGGTTGGACTGGATGATCTTGGAGGTCTCTTCCAACCTGGTTGATTCTGTGATTCTATGGGTTATCCCTTTTATGGTTTCCTTAAATAATTCAATTTTGTGCATTAATTTCTGAGAAACAGGGAGGAAAAGAAGTGAAATGCCAAAAGGAAATCTATTTTAATTTTGCACCCCTGCTACTGAATGAGAAGAGAAATACTCCAAGAAACTGTCCTTTGTCAAATTTGTATAGATATTTTCTACAGGCCTAAAGAAAGTTTCTAAGCCTCTGAGATTCTCTGACTGGTGCTTCACCCATCATTAATTCTAATACATGCCACTAATCAGAGAGGTAAGAAGAAGGCAACTGAGACTTTAAGAAACAAAGGGAAGTAGTGTTGTTAAGTTCATTATTTCCCACCTATATTTCTTCCTTTGGCTTAATTTGATAAACCTGGCAAGGTGCTGCCAGGTGGATCTCCTACACAAGTCTGCTTTTTATTTCTAGCATCACTGTTCAGTCATCTCTGGTTTTGCCAGCTAATTAGTGCACTGTTTACAAGGTGTACATTTCTTAACATATGGCACAGTTGCATTGCTTGTGTGCTATATTTTCAAATTCTGTTTCAAATCTTATCTTTCTGATACAGTATGTCAGAAATTTCAGATGCCCATTTTACAGAACAGTACTCACAGCTTCACGTTGAAATGTGCCCTAATTATACTTCTGAATTCCTTACTTCCCCTTGTTTTCAATTAAGCTATCGCAGCCATTACAGTACTGTGAGAACAGACTGTGATTTAAAGATGCTTGTACTTGGAGGTCAGAATTTAGGAGGAGATAAAAGTCATAGGAATTAAGCATTTAAAATCATTAGGATTTTAAAAAATAAATGTACCTTTACAATTCAGTGGAGCAAAGTTAAACTCCATATGAGAATCCTCCACATGGCGTGGCAGTGTCTCTGTGAGACACTGGCATTGCATGCAGCTATTATAAATCTTCTTCCTGTGTAAGACTGCAGAGGGAGGACCTGACTGGCAACACAAAGGAAGAAGCTGGTCTGTTTGCTTGTCTGAGGGAGACAGAGAGAGAGGAGACAGCGGAGGGGGAGCGAGACGCGCACACACAAACGCACAGCTGAATACAGAAAGATTCACTCCTCCTGCACAGCCCACAGCCCAGCTATGCTTAAACGATTCTGGTCCACCATTTGCATGATATATTAGCCTTTCAAGTTGTCCTTCAGTGTAAACCGAGAGACTGTAGCTCTCCCTTGCAGCTAAGCTCATCTGCAATTGGTTTTATCTCCAGTAACTCTCCATTTCTAGCTGATATCAACCTCAACGCAAAGAAAACAGCATACTCTGAGCTGTGCACATGCTGGAAATACACCAGGACACTGCAAGGGCTGAATTAAACAGCTTTAGTTACATAGAATTAAATTCCTGCGCCATCTATTGTACTGTCAGAAATGCTTTATTTTATTCTTCTCCCTCCCCCCCCCCTTTTTTTTTCTTAAAATAACCCCACCCAGTTCAGATTTGCACAATATTTAATCTAAACTGGAAAGAAGTATTAATTCTCCTCACTGTGCTGGCATAGCTACTAGTCTGCTGTGCTAACTAGTTCTCAAGCTCCTTGAGGTGCAGACAGGTTCAGTAGCCTTAAATTCTGTCTAAAGTAAATCCCTCAGATGCTTTCTACCCACCCTCATCCTCCCTCAAAAGAAGCCTTCAACTCCCACTGTAGGATTAGCTCTTTTTCTGTACCTACCCCCTCCACGCTGCACCCAGCTCTGAATCACTGTCAGTCACCTGGTTACTTCCCAGCTCCTCCAGACATCCTCTGCAGCCAACGCACATATCCTTGCAGGCTCCTGCTGGAATCATAAACTGACAGCTAGGAGACAGGCAGTATGAGGATCACATCTGAGATGAACAAACATTTTGGGCGGAAGCAGAGTACCTATCCACTAATATCCTATTTCCTTATCATAAAGGGAAATAACAGAATGTTTTCCTTCTTTTTGTGTACCCAATTTTTTATCATACAACAAACACAACAGAATTAGAAGATTTCAAGTAGTTTTGTGACAGCAAGGGTAGCTACAAAATAAGCAAGTGTCTGTGGAACGCGGAGTTATCTTTTAACATTTGGGCCAGTCATGAATGCTTCAGTCTTCTCATGCCATAGGTACAGTGCAATAGCAGAATTTTATTTAACATAAAGAGTACACTGCACAGTGAAGGTAGGAATTACTCCAAAATGGCTGTGAATATTTTCCAGCTTGTGGATAGAGTGCTGGACACCTACAAAGCTGGGTTATTTTTCAGGAGGAGTGAGAGGCCACTATTGACTAAATGCTTGGCTCATTTAAAATGCAAGCCTTATTTAGACACTTAATATAGATTTAGGCACCTGACTGTAAACACCTGATTAAAAATATTGGCCTAGGTTGACAAATAAAGGTCAAAAGGAACACGCATTACTGAGCACTGGAAAGCAAAAGAAGAATGAGACATGGAATTAAGACAAAAGGAGTTCCAAGGATTTGTTGAGGACAAAAAACAGAAGGAAGGCACTTCAATGCTGTTTATTATTTTTATTTTTTGTTAATTTTAATGCAAATAGTTGATTTTATATAGCTTTTGCACAGCTATTTGCACTCTCTCTCTTGTTTTTATTACACTTTACTGTTCTGTGTACCTGTTCAGTCTGAGAGCGGGAATTACTGAATAGAAATCCGGAGAGAGACCTGTTCACATGCAACTTTCACCCAAATTTTAGTAAATACCAAAGGATGACTCTTTAATTGGGCAAAGAGGAAACTTATGGATAACTAGCTAAAGCTGTACATTTTCAGATATTCACCCAGCATAATGATGCTTATAGTGGCTTTCCAGTATCTGAAGGGAGCCTACAGGAAGGCTGGGGAGGGACTATTTACAAGGTCTAGTAATGTCAGGACGAGGGGGAATGGGTTTAAGCTGGAAGAGGGGAGATTTAGACTGGATGTTAGGAGGAAGTTCTTTACAGTGAGAGTGGTAAGACACTGAAACAGGTTGCCCAGGGAGGTTGTGGATGCTTCCTCCCTGGAGGTGTTTAAGGCCAGACTAGATGAGGCCTTGGGCAACCTGCTCTAGTGGGAGGTGTCCCTGCCTATGGCGGGGGGTTGGAGCTGGATGATCCTTGAGGTCCCTTCCAACCTAAACCATTCTAGGATTCTATGATTCTATGTCCTGCTGTCATGCTTTCTACATTTAAGCCCTCCAGCATGAAAACAATAAAATGGAGACACCAATAAACACCAAAAGAACAAATGTTTTTATTTATTGTTCACCTGGATATAAGATTTCAGTCAGAATTCTAAAGCATGACTGTGTAAATGCTGCCCGTGTAGCAGTTATTCAAGCCTCCTTTCAATTCCATCCATACATTCAGAATCATAGGATCATAGAATCATTTCAGTTGGAAAAACCTCCAAGATTATCAAGTCAAACCATCCAACCGACACCACCATGCCCACTAAAACAAAGTGCCATGTCTACATTTTCCAAACACTTCCAGGGATGGTGACTCCACCACTTCCCTCAGCAGGCTATTCCACTGCCTGACCACTTAGGACAAAAGAAATTAACCATTAGGACGAAAGCAATTTGTCCCAATATCCAATCTAAATCTCTGCTGGCAGAACCTTGAGCCCATTTGCTCTTGCCCTATCACTAGCTACGTGGGAGAAGAGACCAATACCTTGCTAAGTCAGTCTCCATTACCCATATCTGCTAAGATGTGCTTTAATGGTGAAAGCAACAGGTCGACTTAATAGAAATGCTAGCAGTGACACCAAGGAATGCTGGGACTTTATAATGTAAATAATAATGACTTCAGGGAAACTTTATAATTCCATCCCATAGGTCCTTTCAAGAAACAGCCAAATAATTATAAGAAGGAGACAACTTAATAAACACAGTGGGAAGTATTGTGATGTTATGTATTATGGATATTTTTTTACTTTTAGGTTTTTGTTTATAAATGTACTGAAACTTTTCATGCTGAGGTTTTTTTTTTGTTGTTGTTGTTGGGGTTTTTAAAAGGTTTTTTTTTTGTTGTTGTTGTTGTTGTTTAGTAACTTGCAAACAGTAAAACAGCTCCCACATGAATCTTACATGCCAAATGGTGTATGACTTGTATTTGGGAAGTGCTTTGAGAGACACAAACCCCAAAGCTCAGATGCACTTTTATATCCGATTCCAGACATACGGATATTTTCAGGGTAGATTTATCAGGTAGATTTATCTCACTTACACTAGGGACAGTCTACCCTAAGAAAAGGCCAGATTCAGATTTATGTGGCTTTTAGAAACAGTGGAGGCCACAGTTCCTCTGGTGGGACTATAATTGTGCTCACGTGGATTAGGGGCAAATGTGGATGCCAGACTGAGAGAGTCGTTTGGGTCTGGTGTAATGTGTAAACCCAAGATATTTGCAAAATATTCCAGTAGTATTTGTTTGCAGTCCTGACTTCAAACAGAAGCGGCTCGTGAAGCGTTCCCAAAATTGCCACGTTTTCTTGACTTTGATTGAAAGCCATCTTCCTAACAGCACATGTCCACGCCATCATT
This sequence comes from Tricholaema leucomelas, assembly GCA_013400475.1. NCBI lineage: Eukaryota > Metazoa > Chordata > Aves > Piciformes > Lybiidae > Tricholaema lacrymosa > Tricholaema leucomelas. Next base: position 337,711 of record WAAF01004053.1, on the reverse strand, counting down.
TGTCTTGCTCTCCAAAGAGTGCCTGTGGTGCAACAAATGTTGCCAGGAAAAGCTTGTTTTCTGCTAGTGTTCAGCGAAATGGCATAGGTGTCAGACGTAGAGAGGAGGCAGGGCTTGGAAGTGAAGAATTTTGCCCCCTTAAGCCCATCATAGTGAACAAAACAGAATATAGGTACTCCTCCATCCTGACTGTACATTTAGCTGACAGTTTCTCTTCTGTCTCACAGCAGCATACTTGACACAAGTAGTCTCAGCTATGTCAGTCAAAATAGAAAGCTCTTTGCCATCTAGATAAACTAGACCTTCAATAACCACTGGTTAAAAAAAAGTAACACACTTAGATACAAAGCGCAGCTCTCTCAGAACCTGGTTATTTACATAAAGGTGAATTTTAATAGTGGCCAATTCCCTGAGAACTCTGTCACATCTTCTCTTTGGAATTTTTTTTACTAGAAAAGTAGGTTACAGGGAAAAAAAGGGAGCCATGTTAATTATCAGACTTTCAGAATCAATGTCAACAGGAACAAGCTGAGTTTACTGTCAAGATGAGAGCTGACTGTTATTAACCTTGTAGTTTCCGCAGCATTTATCTCAACTATTTCACGTTAGGTGTACAGCTCCTCCATCTACACCAATTACCCATTGATGATTAACATTGTGCTATTTGAAATGAGAATTCATGAACCCGTTCTCATGTGATGCAGTATTCTAGTAAACTGAGGCACTGGAAATCCAGTCTGGCCTACCACCACGTTCAGAGGGAAACTGATGTACTCAGAACATTTGAAGTTCAGTTTATCCACAATACTTCCAACTGCTTTTATTCACTTGTCTCCTTCTTATAGTTATTTGTCTATTTCTTGCAGCGACTTAGGAGAAGGAGGAAACAAAGATCCCCTGCAGTAATTATTTTTCAGATAAGTAGAGTCCCAGCGTTCCCTGGTGTCACTGCTAGCATTTCTATTACGTTACCTGTTACTTCCACCATTAAAACACACCTTAGTAGATATGGGTAATGGAGACTGTGTGGCAGAGATGACTAGATGGATGGATGCAATTCAAAGCTTGAATAACCACCACAGAGACAGCATTTACACAGACAGCATTTATACAGATGTGCTTTATAAGTCTGACTGAAATCCCATTTCTGAAGTTCAGAAGCAGCTCTGAAGAAAGGTTCAGGGTTGAACATGGCAACTTGTCACAGTATGTCATTAAGGGTAGCAATTTAGGAGTCAGGTCTATAGGGAACTGGAGACAAAACTACTTTAGAGTGCAATTAATTGTTCTTTTATGTGCTATGTGAGGGCACTCAATAGATATATGCATGCTCCATGGTGTCCTAACTATCCTCATCATAGCAGCTCAGAATCAATATCAGGAAAGAGGATACTTTCTTTTCTAGAAAAGTTCCTGTTTCGTTACATTATTTTTGTGATGGGCATGATTCATTTTACTGATTGTGTTGGTGAAACTAAAACATGTGGGCAAAGCAGTGAGTGACCTGGAAGGGCTGCTGAGATACCTAAAGTGATGAAATGGTTTCCTGGTGTGCTTTTCTTGATGTACAAAGTGGGTATAATTTGTCCACAAACACCTCTTAAAGATTCCACAGAACACATCCCTATACATGAGAACATGAAGATAAAAAGTCTACAGAAGAAGGAAACCAGACAAACAAAAGACAAAAGGCCTTGAAATATTAACTAAAGTATCTTGATAAACTAATGTAAGAACAATTAAAGAAATTTTCAATCTCTATTAACATAAAGAAAACACACTTTAGAAAAGAGAGCTACTGTAGAGCTCCCACGGATGGGTGCTGGCAGCAGGGAGCTAGCTGCAGGGGTGGCCTCTATGAGGAGAGGCTGGGACTGCTACATGCTGGGCACAGACAATTCCAACTCTCTCTAGCAGGCTCTAGCCAACACACCACAGGGCACAACTGAGTCTTGCAGCCAAAATAGTGGTTCCACTGGGGAAATGCTAAACAAAAGCTGAAAAATGCTGCACAGTGAGAGAAGCAAAGGAGCGAGATCCGAAAAAACATGAGAGGACAGCCCTGCAGGCACTGAGGTCAGTGAAAAAGCAGGGAGAGGCCAATCATAAAACCATAGCATTGTTTTGGTCAGAAAAGAGCTTTAAGCTCATCGAGTCCAACCATTTCTAACTCTACCAAGGCTGGTGCTAAACCATGATCCCTCAGTGCCAGATCTTGGCTTCTTTGAAACACCTTGAGGGATGAGGATTCAGCCACCTTCCTGAGCAGCCTGTTTCAGTGTATGAGGACGATAGTGAACAAAGTTGTCACCCTGTAGCCCATAGAGGACCACAGCATGTCATGGAGAAGAGCCCACACTTGAAGTAGGTTTTCTGGCAATATGTTACCACCCAGTATTGCCCTTACCAACCCTGATCAGCAGGGGTTAGAAGGTGGCTGTGATAAGGCTCAAATAATTCTCTTGAAGTAAATGAAGGCAAAACAAGGCCAAACAGCTAATGAACTGTGCTTATTTGATTGAACCGGAGCAGAGGGAAAATGGGAGGGAAAAGCAGCAGGAAACCTGTGTATCAAATAGAAAGGCGATTGCCATTTACCTGACTTCAGTATGGTGGCATTATTGCAGTTCCAAGCTTGCTGGTGGCAGCCGAAGAGCGTGGCCGCCCTGTGTAGTCTTCTCTAGGCTGCTGGCAGAGCGAAGCAGGCCGTGCCATGTGGCTTGTCCCCAGGATGCAGGCTCAGCGGAGCGGTGAAGCAAGGCCATGCTATGTGGCTTGCTCCTGGGATGCAGGCAGCGAGGGGGGAACCAAATGGTGTGGGGCCAAGGGGACTGCCAGGGATGCCACGTGGCCTCCTCCTGTGGAGCCCTCTAGGCACAGAGTCATTGGCAGGGACGGAGAGCCATGGAGCTGTGCAGAGTAGGCAGGACAGAGTGGAGCAGCTTCCTTCAAACCCCGACTGCCGCCTTCTTCCCCGTAAGTTCCCCCCGTTCACCCCTAGGCCGTGTTCACACCCAACCTTGAGTGCAGCTGTTTGAGCCAAGGGAAGGGGTCTCACACAGGACCAGCGGACTGTAGGACACCAGTGCTGGAGCAGTCTGTCCTGCAGGACTGTACCCTATGGGAAGGACTCTCATTGGAGCAGGGGAAAGGTAGAAAGATGAAGGAACAGCAGAGAGAAGCAGTTATGGACTGACTGCAACTCTTACTCCCCCATGCACCTGAGCCACATGGGGCAGAGGTGGGAAGAGGTAGAGGAGTTGCAAAGGAAAGAGTAGAGTTAAATGTCAGGAAATAAAGAAGAGGGGGTGGAGGGGTTAAAAAGAAAATGACATTGGTTTAATTTGTCTTTGTTTCTCATTCACATAAAATTATTTTTTGTGAGGTCAGTCCATTTTCACCATGATTTACCAATTGGTAAGTGGTAATCCCTGTCTTTATCCTGACCCATGAGCTGTTCCATGTTATTCTCTCTGCCACGGCCTGTTGAGGAGAGTGAGTGAAAGAGGAGCTGGGTGAATGTCTGTCAGCCAACTGCTCAAGCCACCACAAACCCACTGGTAGAAAAGGCAGAATATTCAACTATAAGACATAATTGTAAATACCTTGTTTTTAATGGTCAGTACAGAGGGGACAAGTGTTCTGTGTAGATGCTTAGTATGGTTCAGATAAGATCACATTTTGAGTCTAGAAAAATCTTTGCTGGTTTAAGCTTTCTAAACCTACAACTGTTAAGATTTTGCTGTAAAGAAAATATCATGTTACTCTGTCTTGGCCTCCTCTCCTACTTAGCATCCTCAGCACTGTTACTCTGTAATGTACTGTCCAACTCACATGTTGGGGCTCCTGCAAAACACAACCCATGGGAAAACATTGCAAACAACAGTAATAGGTGGAAATACAATCCACTTGGTGGCTAAAGAACTGGCTTGACAGCTACACTCAAAGTGTGTTTGTCAATGGGTTCCATGTCCAAGTGGAGTCCCAAGTACTGGAACCAGTTTTGTTTAACATCTTAGTCAGTGACACAGATAGTGGCATTGAGTGTACTCTCAGCAAGTTAGCCAATGACACCAAGCTGTGTGGTGTGGCTGACATGCTGTAGGCAAGGGATGCATGCATCCAGAGGGACCTTGACAGGCTGGAGATATTTGGCATATCTCGCCTCCTGCTGCAGCTTTTCCACAGAGCTCCCCAATTTTCAATGGAACTCCCCAGTCAGTAACAGCTGATGAAACATATATAGTCTGTATATTTCTTTTCTTACATATTCTTCAGGTATTACTGTAGCATGAACTCAATTTTTAAAACTGCTCTGCCAGCTCTAAGTCTACCAAGTCTACCAAATCTTTCTTTCCTAATCCGATTTTCCCTGTTATACTTTAACAGCCCTACAGTTCCTCAGACATGTTTTGGTATTTTTCTGAGATGACCTATGCAACTTGCTTCCTACTTTCTCTGAAATTTGCAAACAGTTTTTTTTTGAAGTTTGAAAATACTAAGAGCACTCAGTACAAAATATTCATCTGGTTCTAAAATGAGCAAAACATTATTTTTAGTTAGTTCCTAAAATGATGTTGACCCTGTTAAAGCAATACATTATTTTCAGAGAGAGTATCCATCTGACTACAATATACTTAGTTTATCAGTAAGAATTAACTACCGGAAAAAAATCTGTGACCACAGGTAGAGATGGAAAAAGCTCATTTTATTCATACAATTCTCATGATTGGAAAAAAAATACTTTGGTTTTATTTTATTATTAGCAATGAAGTTATCTCAAGCCATGGGGCTTATATTTTGTTTCCCCTGTCCAGCGAAGGAATGGGAGTGATAGAACATCTTTGATGGGCATCTGGATTCCAGCCAAGGTCAACCCACTACAGACATTTCATGTACAGTGAATGAGAAAACTGAAAAAACTCATGTGAATGAATCCTCCAGTCAGCCATTCCTATGAGAGAGGTTGAGCCATCTCTATATTCAGTGGCACCACAACATACATGAATAGATTTTCATACATGTGGTGTGACTTAAACACTTTTCAAAGACAAATCATTGGAAGGAGATGCCTATTCAAGTGTCTGAATGTGTTACGAGTTTATTAGTAGATCCAGGTAGTCATAACCAAGGTAACTTAATTGCAGTTACATAATGGCAACAGAGACTACCGCTTGATCTCCAAGAGCTTCCTAGACAAAGTATTTTCAGCTGACAAACATCCTTACCCCTGTCGTAAGGTCTTATTAATCAGGGCATTGTTCTATGTCTTGTTGCTTCATTATTAAGCTTTTTTTAGGTGGGATAGTCATACAAAACTAGAATAATTACATAATTTTCATTTCACCACTCCCTTTCTTATAAGAGGTCTTCCATAAATCTGTCTGTGATTCCAAGAAACTCCTACCAGATAACTTTTTGTGAAAGGAAACTCAGTGGAAAGATTATGATCAAGGAGCAGCACTTACTGGTTGCTATCAGGACCAGTGCAATTGCTTAGCAGATAGCAATCAAACGCTGATGATGTACCTCAAACTCTGCTGAAAGAAAGGGAGACTAAAGCAGAAGGCTCAAAGGTCTGATGCCAAATATTACTGTCGGTAAGATCTGTGTAGGACTTGCAGGGGGTAGGAGATGGTTGATAGCAAGGGTAAATCTCACTCTACTATCAATCTGTGAAAATTCAGTAAAAGTCTTCATAAATGATGTGGTCTAAGAAGAGTTATTCTGAATTAAAGTCTGAATGCTGTCAGAGCTTTCACTTGTTCTGTTTGGCTTGTTTTTTTTCCAGGGGGGACAGTCAATGGAGAGAGGAAGGCTCCTTCAGTAAACTAATTCAAAGTGCAAGAATTTGGCTCTGAACTGCCCTTCATGAGAACCATTTATCAATAGAGCCTCGAGAGAAAACTTGCCTTAGCTAAAATTAGCCTTTAAGATTACGTTCCTAACGCAATAAGGAAAGACTTTACAACAAAACACTCATGAAAACAAAATGCTAAATATGTTATTGGCATTAAAAAAACCAAACAAACCAACACGCTTTTTCTCACACTGGTTATGCAAACATTGCTTTTTAAAATCTTCAATGATAAATTCATTCAATTTCTTTTCAATGTCTCTGCTTCTCATGATGGCCATTTAAAGCTTCATTGTGTCCTGTGGATCCCAGTCTTTGCTCTATAGCTTCTATGATTCTGAACTTTTTCACAAGTAAATTGACTCATAAATTCCATAGGTATGCACTGAATCCATGAAGAATATCCAATTAATTCAACAATTAATCCAATTCATCCAACATATGTCATCTGATGCCTATATGAGCTTTTACACTGGATGCTATGATGATTTTAACACAGAATGGCTAAATTCTACTTCACTTGTGGGTTTTAATTCCAAAATAGCCTCCAGATGTGAAGTAACATGAAGTCTTAATTGTGACAGGGGTTATAAAAACATTATAGAATGTATCTGCCCCAAAGTGCTTGATATACTAGACAAGAGAAGGAGGAGGAACAGCAACAAGTGCATTTACTGCAGCAAGTCCTTAACAGAATCTAAGTGCAAACATCTCTCTAGTCTTCTGGGCCACGTGTTCCTGAAATTTGAGATAAATAAGGAGGCAAAAGATCACCAGCTCCATTACTTTTGTTAAACTGATTTATACAGAAGTAACCTCAAGAAAAACTGAGTAGTACAGAGGTTTCTGAACAATAAAATGAATTATTTTCAATATTTAATGAAGATGCAAGATATTAACAAAACCACCATACCTCCTCTTAAGATATGATAAATATATGACCTTTCAATACTGTTATTCTGATAAATCATTAGCACAAATCTATTTCTTCCAAAAGAAATCCTGGTTACTTGGTCAATGCTGTTAGAAGTGAAAATCTTTGACCATAAAAAGCTATTATAATTAAATTATGATTGTTAGTCTTGCTGAAACCACTCACATTTGTCTTTATTGAGCTTGTGGAGTTCCTACAGAGCATTTTCTTCTCTTGAAACTCTTTTAATTTCTTTGAAGACTGAGAGGAAAAATTTCTGTTCAGAGAATTTCACATGTGGATTTTCTCTTACAAGCACTCATTGAACTAAAGTTTAGTTCACCATTCACAAATTCACTATTTAGAATGGGATTTTTTTTTTTTATTTTAAATTATTCTGACTCTAGATTCCTTTTTTTTCTCAGTATTAAATGTGTCAGGAAAAGGGAAAGATTTAATGTATTTTTTTGTGTGTTTAAACTTCTTTGTGTAATCTCATTCTGTTTCACTGTTAAAATCCTCAGGAATATTTTGGTTCTTTACTGTAAATATTATCCTTTGTTTTTATCAATATTTAATAGGAATGTAATATTTGTTTCTCCATTTCTTCTCTTGGGAAATTAAAACATTATATGTTGTAAGTCATTCTACATGATTGACATACTTGTGGTAGACATCAGAAAGTTAATATACATATTACTGTTTCATAAGAGACATATCTAAAGCTGCTACATGTGAGAGACTGCCTTTTCCTATGTAAAGGCATGGTAAAGTATGTCAAATATAAGGTCTTGGATTGAGACTCTATTCTCCTCTTTCTTGCCTTTGTAGGAAGTGTGAAAAAAAACCCCTTTTCTTCCCTTCCTGTATGACCAGCATCCACTCTTCTGTGATGAAAAACTGTGCCAATGAACAACTGAATGACCAGAGCAGTAAGTCAAACGTTATTGCATGAACAGATTGTATAAAATCTTGTTTATACTGATTTGGACACAAACTAAAACTATCAGCACAATACAACTGGCGTTTAGATATTGTGCAACTAAAATTGTCACTGTATCTTTTTTTTTTTTGAGTGATTTGGTCTTGTACATCCTGCTCAGACATAGTAACCCTCAGGTTTTGCTGTCAGATACAGTTGCTCCTCTGCTTTCTTTTCACCTCACTCCTAATACTGATTAATATTGTTCATTTTAGTAGAGCTGAGCATGATTCACTGAATATAAAGGGTCAGAATACTGGCCAGGGTTTTTCTATCTGTTAATCTTTTCAGCTGCAAATCTAAAGGAAAAACAAAAGACAATGAGAAGTCATTTAATGTATAAAAAGCAAGATATTAAGGTTAGAAAGCTTCCTACTAATTTTCAAAACCTTAGCAGCTTCAAAGAGGTCTACTTGCTGTCACTCACTGCTTTTGCAACTATTTGCCTATTTTGTGATAGTGGTCTACTGTAGATATGCCTACTTTATGTTTCTTGATTGCAGTTTTGATATTTTTTTTCCACATAGTGAAAAAAAAAGTTGATTGGACTCGAAATTTAAGGTCTTTTCCAGTCTAAATGGTTCTATAATTCTATGATTATGCAGGTTGAGCAGCTCTCTCTGTCTCAGCCTTTGCTTATAGGAGAGATGCTCCCATTCCTTCATCATTCTAGCCCTTTGACAGACTGTCTAAAGTATGTCTATGTCTCTTTGCACTGAGGAGCCCAGAAATAGGGACCCAACACTCTAGGAGTGGCCTCACCAGTGCTGAGTAGAGGGGAAGGTTTACACGCCTTCACCTGCTGACAACACTCATCCCAGCACAGCCCAGTCCAACCAGTCACATGGGTTTACTGTTTCTCCTTTTTGAAAGGACACATGTATTTTATGATCTCCTTAAGCATGATGAAATAGCTGCAGCCATCCACACCAGTGCATGCTTTCTGGGAAAACTATTCTGGGAGCTGACTCTGAATCCTGTTCCTGATAGATAGCATTATACATTTTGGAGAAGAAAAGAAATATTAAAGCACAAAACCAATGCATCCTTGTGAGGTGGGCACTTCTGCTATGTGATGAGATCTGTATTTTATAGTTTTAAGATACCAAACCTTTTTAGTTCTTAGGCATGTTTTTACATAGTGTTTTGCATGCAGAAGCTAACAAGCCTAATGTCTAATTTCTAGCCATATTGATCCACAAGATATCTATCCCTGTGACAACCTCATGTCAGAGGTTCTGTCTGTTGCATTGGGAGCATACTAAATTAGGTAACTTATCTGGAAGGCAAAAATATACAAAATAGATTTATTTTTATATAAATTTTAATAACACTATTATTTCTGCTTCATTAAAATGTGAGATAGTAGCAGAAACTGCTGGGTTTTCATCCCTGGGGTTGTTTAGTCTGAAGAATAGGAGACTGAGGAAAGACCTCGCTCTCTACAACTACTTGTAAGAAGGCTGGAGTCAGGTGGGTATTGGTCTCTTCTCTCTAGTAATAAGACAAGAGGAAATGGTCTCAGGTTGCACCAGAGGAGATTTAGGTTGGACGTAAGAAGGAACTTCTTCACTGAAAGGGTTCTTGAACACTGGAACAGGCTCCCCAGGGTTTGGAACAAGTTAAGTAAAGCAGAGAGAACTGCAGCAGCTGGGTGAGACAGAACATAGCACACCTTTCTCTCACCAACTCTGTCGTCAGAGGTCTTCCTTTCAGTCATGGTTTTGTTTCAGCAACTTTCACAGGCTCCCTGGGTTGCAGCAAATTATAGATGATCCTGTCTCATTCCTGGGAAAATATCTTGCTTTTCATCATCTCTGAAGCCTGATTTCTTTTGTGCATCTTGCCTCTCCTCTCTTATTCCAGTCTGTTGTGGGCATATAGGTTTTTGTCCCAGCTATGTCAGAAGTTTATTTATACAGAGTGTTCTTGGGTTTTGTTGGGGAAGGATATATCTGTTGTTCACTCCAGAGGATTCCACATTCCAGAACAAAGTAAACATCTGCATTTTTCTCTGCTGCCCATTTGCTTTCTTTGAAAAGAAAGCCCATACTCTATTGGATACTGCTACCAGCCATATAAAAGAAAATACCTTCTTTCACAGCCTTAGTTTGTAATTTCCTTTGTCTGTAGATGTGTGTAGATAAATACTGTATCACATAACCTGATAGCCCACATTCAAGTGCTTCCAACATCATGTTTCAGAAATCCATCCATAGAATCACAGAATTGTTTTGATTGAAAAAGACCCTTAAGATCACTGAGTCCAATCATTATCCAACTCATTACAAGCCCAACTCATTACTGACTGGTGATTTGTGTGCTAGGTACTGGGGTGTTGTCGCGGAGGGGGATTCTGCCACCTATGCTGGTTTGTGGGGAAGGGGAGAAATTAATCAGTGTGAGATACTATGTATAAAAACATATATTTATTAAATCAAATATTCTGAACTCTCATCACCCCCAACCACTATATTTAATATTAAAATGGATTCTTTCATGGTTATGGGTGGACCTTATGGGAATAATAACACAATATGGCTTATTACAACTATATTGCAATATCTAGCATACAACTATTAACAGAAAGAGGATTTTTGCCCCGCAGCTCAACGCCGCTTGGGGTCAATATACTATTTGCCCTGCAGAGTGGGCTGAAACCCCTTTATGTGCTATGGCAGGAGGCTAAAGATATTACAGATAGTACAGAGGCATTAAAGCTTTTACTCACAATTCTGATTAATCATCGATAATCATCAGTCACCCTCCAGGGCTATGCCACAGCCTATATAGTAGCAGTGTCCGAGCCTCAGAGGAGCTTTCCCTGTGGACTGTTGAGGCTGGAATCATTCCCAGCTTCAGGGGGAGAGGATGCAATCTTCCCAGCTATCTGGGGGAAATGATTACAGTCTCTGACCTTGTTCTCCTGGTGAGGATGCTTTGTCTGCTTTGTCTCCTGGCTCCTTCTGGATGCTTTGTCCAGGGACTGGTCCAGGGACTGTTGGCAGGACCTCAGGTGTTGGAGAAGGATGCCATGCAGTCTGAGCATGGTTCTCATGATGACTGGCAGGACCTCAGGTGTAGGAGTAGGATGCCATGCAGTCTAAGCACGGTTCTCATGCTGGCTGGCAGGCTGATCACATGCAGGGTCTGTGTCCTGGCAACTCGGCAGCAATGGTGCCCCCCAGGCACTGAAGGCAGTGGGCGTGCAAGGTGTGCGCAGTTGGCTGGGGAGACCGAGCTCCACAGATAGTATACAGGCAATGCAGGATCAAGTCCTGATTATGAGCGATCGCAAGTAGGGGGCCCTGAGCATGGGCCGTGAGTGTGAGCACGCTGGTGAAGCGAGTGCAAGCAGGTGAAGCTGCAGGTGAAGTCAGAGTAAGTGAGAGCATGCAGAAGCAAGTAGAAGCATGTGAGGCACCCATTTATGAACTGTGGGGCTGAGATTAATTGCCCGTTGGCCACTACTATGACCAATCAGGGTTTGGCAGTCAGCCAAACAATGCCATAATAGGCAAAATCACTTGCCTGGTACCTCCAAATATGGAGAGAGCGTAGGCTGGGCCACACGCTGACAGCGTGGGCTTGTGCAACATCTTTACAACCAGCTTATATAACTTGTTTACAACCTGGGCCTTAGGCAGGCCAGACTCTATGGCACCTAGGCCTATTGTACCTTTTTGTGCCTTTAATGTGTTTACCCCTGGTTTGGGTTTGTTAATCCCTGGTTTGGGGAGGAAAACATGTTTGGGCAGGCAAGGCAAAGTAAGGCATAGAATAAGCCTATTTTCAGGCCTACAGGCCCTCCACAACAGGTGTTTACCCAGGTCAATAAGTAAATAAAATTAACTTTACCCTCAGTTTTACTTCTGAAACTAGATTATGTACCACCTACATAAATGGTGCCAAGATGCAGTTTTTGCTTTTATCCGTGGAGGCCAGCAACTGATAGAGTACGGAAAGATGCAGGGGTTTAAAAGACATAGAGATACAGCACAACAGGACATGTTTTAGTACTAGACTTGGTAGAGTTACATAATGGTTGAACTTGATGACCTTAAAGACTTTCCAACCTAAACCATTTTATGACTCTGTGTTCACCCACAGAGAAGATATGTGGCGCATCCTGAAGGCAAAAAAGAAGGGCAGGCTTTGTTTAACCCATGAAAAAATGATTGAAATGTTTAGATAGCTTTTTGCCACCCAGAATGAGAATGTCATCTTCATGGGAAGAGCTCTGTATTTTCTCCTGTACTGTTTTGTAATGATAGTTTGAGTAAAATGGATTTTCAAGCGATAAGCAATGTCAATTATTTTTCTTTTAGAGGAATCGTTTGAATTATCAAAATTGAGACAACTAGTGAATGTTTGCTTGAATGGTTTTTATTTTTGTTGGTCTAACTACAGGCAGAATTCTGAAGTTTTATACCCAAACAGAAAGTAGCATATAACTAAATGTATGTGACCATCTTCTCCCAGGCAACCAGCAATAGAACAAGGGGACACAGTCTCAAGTTGTGCTGGGAGAAGTGTAGGCTGGATGTTAGGAGGAAGTTCTTCCCAAGGAGAGTCATTTGCCATAGGCCTGGGCTGCCCAGGGAGGTGGTGGAGTCACCATCCATTGAGGTGTTCAAGAAAAGACTGGATGAGGCATTTAGTGCCATGGTCTAGTTGACTGGATAGGGCTGGGTGCTAGGTTGGACTGGATGATCTTGGAGGTCTCTTCCAACTTGGTTGATTCTATGATTCTATGATTCCTCTTTCAATCTTCTTATGCCTTTCTATAATGGCAATATTAAACTTCCCTTTGAAGTAACTAACAAAGAGAACCTGGTGCCTACACCTGACAATTTCTGCTTTAGAAATATCTTTTAAGTTGCACACCAGTAGTGGTTTTCTTCAGAGTTGTTGTAGTTGCATTTTCTAACTGCACATTGTTGATTACATTGTCTTTGGCTTGAAACTTGTATGAAATTGCAGCTGAGTTGTTAAGAACTGCAGGTGAAGAATCTTTCTTTACCATGAGGATCTATTGGTCTTATTATCAGATTATGTAATTTTTTAAAGAGAAATAAAAAAACCCTTGACTGACTGTAAATTCTTATGGTAGCTTTAGCAAACACTTTGTTACTTTTTTTCCTTTTTAATGCTTTTTGTAGATTCAGACTTTGGACAAGACACTGAAATGAAAAACAATCAATTTCTCCATAGAGTCTAACCAATTTAGATGAAGATGGGGCACAATAGGACTTTAAGGTCAATTTCAACTTCACATGAAAACACAGGTTTGCAGTTTCAGAGAGCTCTTAACACCAAAAGACACACTTCTGTGTATAAGAAAAATACTGTCCACTGCCTGGGAGAGATGGATAAAGGCTTTGTAGTCAGAAAACAAAAAGTAGTGGAATACAATGTAGAAGTCTGTTAATCTCTCCAGTGCTTTTGAAAATTCATCCCGACTCCTTCAAGAGAGATGAGAAAATGCTGAATTATCATCTCAATTCATTGTGGGATTTCCACTTACATCGCCACTTCTAATCATTGCATCACCCTTCTTTAGTAGAGAAATGAGAGCTACTCTACAGATGGACTTTGCTAAAGATGAAATGGTAAGGAACATCAGAGGGATTTGGTTCTAACGTGTTAGTGCATCTTCTGTTTGGGTTCCCTCTGAGTTTGCCTCTTTAATTTGTTTTCTAGATCACTTACTAAAGAGCCCTTACTTTGAAATATTCCAGTTTAAAGACAAATGACACCCTATAAACTACTGGCTGTTCTAATTCCTTTCTACAAAAATAATCTTTCTAATATATGCAATCAGGGGAGTGTTAATTTTTAGTTGTTCCCCATTTTAACACACAGAACTTTTATTTTTCTATTTAGTATACTCATGCATCTGGCCCCTTACCATGTGCTGCATGTCCTTTCATTTTATGCTTTGTATCAGATCAACTTTCATCCATTTTCCTTTCTCCCTATGCTCAGCAGCATACATATGCATGCTTTTCTTTTAACCCAGCTGAGAGCCACATGCTGTGCACCTGTCTCAGCAGGAATATGCCTCCTGAGCCTGTTTAGTAGAAGACGGGTGCATGAACAGTAACCAATATATTTAGATAATAAAAGGAAGAAGGTTTAACTGTAAGGGCATTACACAAGATATTCATACAGCAGTGTGTTTGCTTGACCTTACTCATACAAACACATGCTGTTTTGCTATATTTCCACAGAAAATTCAAAATGGTATTTGTGACATTAAGCTGCTTCTACTTTTGTTCATCTGCATCTTCGGCTTGATACAAATTTCTGACCCCATGGCAGTCTAGATTTTACCAGCTTCAGAGAAAATGTGCCCTAACAATAACTGATTATAGAATCCTCTGCAGTGGGAAAAGACCTATAGGATCATCAAGTTCAACCATTATCTAACTCTGCCAAGGCTGATGCTAAATCATATCCCTCAGCACCACATCTCTGCATCTTTGAAACACTTCCAAGGATGAGGATTCAACCACCTCCCTGGGCAGCCTGTTCCAATCTTTGAGAACCCTTTAAGTGAAATTCCTTCTAATCTTCAACCTAAACTACCCCTGGTGGTGCAACTTGAGGCTATTTCCTCTCATCCTATCGCTTGCTGCTAAGGAAAAGAGACCAACCCCCACCTGGCTCCAACCTATAAACATTTAAAAATGCAAGATGTTCAGAAATCAAATTTGGCTGTTAATTCATTTCCATGCACTCCTGAAGTCCAGGAAATGGATGTACCATGTTTTTCCTTTTGCAGTACCAATGCAGTAGTAGAGAGAGAACAGCTGTGATAATACAAAAGCACTCAATTTTATTAGCACCTCTGCCACTATTAATACTTGTTAATTAATCTGTGTGAATTATAATAATAAAGAATTTTTTTATACCATTTTACAGACAGTGACTAATTAAGCAGTGCTTGGAAATGAATTCCTTATTCGTAGGCAGACAATGTCAGTTCCAGAGACAGGGTTAATACCTGATCTGTCCACATCTCATTTTTACATAGTTCGTATCTGGACTCTAGAAAATCTTGCTTGTTTTCCACTGAAAAAGCTGGTGTCTTAAAGTGTTCCAATTCTTTTTTTCAAGTGTTTATACAGTTACTGGAGCTAAAACTGTGTGGTTCCATTACACCACCTGAAAAAAAAATGGTGTCAACTTTTATTTATCATTTTTATCTTAATTTCTTTGAAGTTGGGAAAGAGTGCAGTGTGAAATAAATTGAACTGCTTCAGCTTTGCAGAAAGCACTTAAGCATTCTTCTGGTACAGCAAATTTGTGATCAAATGGGTATGTTTTTTTATTATTTAATATATAATTATATAGCTACACTGGATACTTGAGTTAATTACAGAAAATACATAAATTAAGAAATAGATGAAAATTGCAAATAGTGCAAATATTTCAGAAGCATAAGAAGGAGAAGAAATGACAACTACTTGCTACAGATCATTTGCACAGCCTTAGGGTACAAGTTAAGTAACAAATCTTTCTCCCGGATCTGTTGACAAAGATAGCACTGCACTGACGGTCCAGGAAAGAACAGGATTGGACCAGATTTTACTGCTCAGCTGAAAAGCAGAGGTGTTCTAACATACCAAAACCCACCAAAAACCTCAAGCCAAACAAACAATAAAACCCCAACCAAAGAGCACCACCACCACAACCAGCCAACCAACCAACTCAACAACAAAGGAAGGAAAGGGTGAATGGAGGGAAGAGGACAGAGCAGAAAGTGTGGCTTCCCAGCCTTTTTGTGCTATCAAGTTTTAAACAATCATGTAGAACAAGGCAAAATGCTCTGTTAGTGCACATTGCCATAGCTGGTGTGATACAGAATATCTGTGCTGTTTTCACTTGAGCTGAGGTTTTAGACCACTTTGACAGTCTCAGTGACAGAATATATTATAGATATTTGCTTGACAGAATTTGTATAGTTTAGAGCTGGCTTGCTTGGTTAATTCTTTGCACTTGTGCCTGCCTCCTCTGCCTCCCGTGCTGAGGGCTCTGTCATTTAGCGTGACTCCATTCTATTCAATTGAGCAGTGGCTGCAGGAGGCCAGACAGCATATGTCCTAGGGCCATACAAGTGCTATTTAGCTGGATGTACTCTGCAAAGCCAGAGGCACTCAAGGGACTACAGAAAGAGGCACATTAGTGACATAATAGCAAGTGTCTGCACCCTGCACCATGTTGTGTAAATGCTCCTTGTGATGGTTGTTCTCAGTTGGCTGTGCTGTTCTGTGTGTACAGGAGGCTGCTGCTCGTGGTAGTAAATAATTTGCAGCTAATACTGTTGACAGTGTTCTTGATGTTCAAAAAGTGTTTGCTGCTGTTGTCTTGCTGTGCTTCTTACTTCACAGGACAGTTTCCTTAACTTTCTGTATGCCACTAGAATGGAGAATAGAAGGAGTCATTTGAGGTAGAATTAAGGGATGGGCACATATCCAGGGAATCTCAGAGGGAAATATGGTCTGGGCGCCATACACTGAACTTGCTACATACGTGCACATCTGATCTAGCAACTGCACAGATCCACTTCACAAGGTGTGTCCACTTACCCTGACTGTCTGGAAATCCTGGTCATATTGCCAGTTTGTGATTTCTCTCCTTTTTCTTCTTCCCATTCTTGAAATTCTGTGCCAGATGTGTGGAGGAGAAGAAAGAGGAAGAAAGACATACCAGGCTCATGTTAGCATGAAACATGTTGAAAATGTTTAGGTTACCACAAAGTGATGAGCTTCAGGACCTTAGATGATCTATAATCCACTGTGTGTGTATTTTTAGTTTGCTGTTACAGTGTAAAATGCATTCACTCCACTTAAGCTGTGTCACAATAATTTACTGTGAATATTGAAATAAAATGCTAATTAGGTACAGTTGGAAAGAGAGCACATAACAAATTACTGTAAGACTGATGATGGCTGGTAACACATTTGCCTGTGGGAGCATGATCAGTTTTGATCAAATGGCTTTTCTCTTACTCTACCAAGTCTTTAATAATGGGTCATCTCTCCCTAAAACCTGCACCAGCTTTTTGAGTTCAAATAACTTCACTTTATAAGTTAGTATGCTTCTCTTAACCAATTAAACCACAATTAACTGTAACTAAAAGCTGAATGTATTTTATATAGACTCATAGAATCAGTCAGGGTTGGAAGGCACCACAAGGATCATCTAGTTCCAACTCCCCTGCCATGGGCAGAGACACCCTACCCTAGATCAGGCTAGCCAGAGCCTCATCCAGCCTGGCCTTAAAAGACTCCAGGGATGGGGCTTCAACCACCTCCCTGAGCAACCCATTCCAGGCTCTCACCACTTATGGTGAAAAACTTCCTTCTCACATCCAGTCTGAACCTACCCACCTCCATTCCCCCTAGTCCTGTCACTACCTGATAGCCTAAAAGGTCCCTCCTCTGCTTTTTTGTAGGCCCCCTTCAGACACTGGAAGGCCACAATAAGGCCTTCTTAATTCAATAGTTGAAACTTCTTTTGATTCATAAATTTGACGGTTTGTTTTGTTCTGAAAAAAAAAAACAACCCAAACAAAACCAAACAAATTGTATTCACAAACCAGAGCTTTGTGAAAGTCATGCCACTTATGTACATAACAAGGCAAGTTTAGGTTTTTTGGTTGGTTGGTCTGTTGTTTGGTTGTTTTTTTCTTCTTTGTTTGTTTGGTTTGTTGTTAAATGTATTTTAAAATCTATCTTTTGCCATGTTGTTATGATGTCTGCAAAAGGCGTATTCTCACTGATGTCCATGACAGTCTCCTCTTTTTGACACTACTGTTTTTTTCTTTTCTAAAGAGTTGTTTGTGTGAATTACCTATGCACTTCAAAATCATAGGGTATTAAGTACCCAGCTCTGCCTGACTATCCAAATTCTTAGGCTCTGCCTTTATAGAAGGTTATCTACATGACTAACTTCAATTCTGTAAAAACAAGGGCTATTCTTTTCTCATATGTACTGAAATATGATCAGAGCACCACTTCTTATGGTGTCCTCGCATGCAGAGGGTGGTGATCAATGGCACAATGTCCACCTGGCGACCGGTGACAAGTGGTGTTCCTCAGGGGTCAGTGCTGGGACCAGTGCTCTTTAACATCTTTGTCAGTGATATGGACAGAGGAATTGAGTGCACCCTCAGCAAGTTTGCAGATGACACCAAGCTGTGTGGCACAGCTGACTTGCTGGAGGGCAGGGATGCCATTCAGAGGGACCTGGATAGGCTGGAGAGGTGGGCCCAGGCCAACCTCATGACGTTTAACAAGGCCAAGTGTAAGGTCCTGCACCTGGGTCGGTGCAATCCCAGGCACAGATACAGGCTGGGTGATGAATGGCTGGAGAGCAGCCCTGAGGAGAAGGACCTGGGGGTCTGGGTCGACGAGAAGCTCAACATGAGCCGGCAGTGTGCACATGCAGCCCAGACAGCCAACCGAGTGCTGGGCTGCATCAAGAGAAGTGTGGCCAGCAGGGCAAGGGAGGTGATTCTCCCCCTTTACTCTGCTCTCGTCAGACCCCACCTGGAGTACTGTGTGCAGTTCTGGAGCCCCCAATACAAGAAGGACATGGAACTGCTGGAGCGGGTCCAAAGGAGAGCCACGAAGATGATCAGAGGGCTGGAGCACCTCTGCTATGAGGACAGGCTGAGAGAGTTGGGGCTCTTCAGCCTGGAGAGGAGAAGGCTTCGAGGAGACCTTATAGTGGCCTTCCAGTATTTGAAGGGAGCCTACAGGAAAGCTGGGGAGGGACTATTTACACGGTCTAGTAATGTTAGGACGAGGGGGAATGGGTTTAAGCTGGAAGAGGGGAAATTTAGACTGGATGTTAGGAGGAAGTTCTTTACAGTGAGGGTGGTAAGGCACTGGAATGGGTTGCCCGGGGAGGTTGTGGATGCTTCCTCCCTGGAGGTGTTTAAGGTCAGGCTGGATGAGGCCTTGGGCGAGCTACTCTAGTGGGAGGTGTCCCTGCCTGTGGCAGGGGGTTGGAGCTGGATGATCCTTGAGGTCCCTTCCAACCTAAACCATTCTATGATTCTATGATTCTATGATTCTATGTCAGCGTCTGTCCAATTATCATTCATACTACACAGAAAATATCAGGGTGAGATCCAAGGAACAGGAATCAGTCTGATCCTCTCTAATTGTAAATTTACTGTTGTTTTCATAGACTCAGAAAATCACAGAATCATTTTGGTTGGAGAAGACCTCTAAGATCATGAAGTCCAACCATTCTCTTCTCTGACTACCAAAGCTGGTGTTAAACCATGTTCCTCAGCACCACATCTCTACTTCTTTGAATAACCTACCTGGAAAGCCTGTATCAGTCTTCAAGAACCTTTTCAATAAAGAATTTTCTTCTCATATTCAACCTAAACCTTTCCTGGTGCAACTTGAAGCCATTTCCTCTTGTCCTGTCCCTTGTTACAAGGTAGAAGAGACCAGCACCCACCTCACTCCAGCCTCCTTTCAGGGAGTTTTAGAGAGCCAGAAGCTTTCCACTCAGCCTCCCTTTCTCCAGACTAAACAACCTCAATTCCTTCATCTGCTCCTCCTAAGACCTGTTTTCCAGACCCTTCAGCAGCTTCACTGCCATTCTCTGGATGTGCTCTAGCACCTCAATGCCTTTCTCATAGTGAGGGGCCCTAAACTGAACCCAGGACTCCAAGTGTGGCCTCATCAGCACCAAGTACTGATCCTGCTGGTCACACTATTGCTGAGCCAAGCCAGGGTGCTGTTAGCCTTCTTGGCCACCTGGACACACACTGGCTCATATTTGTCTGGCTGTCAATCAGCCCCCCCGGCCTTTTTATTGTCCTGAAAAAAGTTCCATAAATATATTTCCTCTGAATATTTTTTTAATATTAAATAATTTTGAGACTTATCTAAGGTCAGTAACTAAACAGTAAATGTTTTGTTTTTTTTTTTCTTAAAGAAGTAGTGTATGAAGTAATCTGTTTTTTAAATGAAAATGTGCCTGACTATATGGTCATTTTTCTGCTGAAAGTAGAAAAGCATTGATATCTCAAGTAGGAGAGAAAGAGAAAAAAAAAATGAAATAAAATTGCAAAATATGGCAGAACTTTTCTGCCTTTACTTTTTTAAATTCCTTATTATAAAGTAAATACAAATACCTAGCGAAAAAGTCCCTAGGGGGTGCACCTTAATTTGGTGTCAAACTGATACCTTTGTCAGATGGTTGCACTGGGATGGCAGAAGTTTCTGGGAAGACCTATGGGGAAACCTGTGCCCTCTGAAGTAGCTGCTGGAAGATGCATGCCTGTCAGACAGCAGCTGAATCCACTGTTTAGAAAACTGAATCAATTTCTAAAAGTATTAATGGTGAGATTAAAACATCTGCTTGTAGATGAATCTTTCTTCTAATTTAGGTGTCCTGAACTGTACTTGGCATCTTACAGCAAAATGAGATTGGAGAAACACATGTGATGGAGCCTGGAGAGCTATTCATCCCTCCATGAAGTAGACATATCCTACCTGATCACCTTAATTTCCTTCAGACAGTGATAACTGTCTTGACCACATCTCCACTGACTATAATGAGACTTTAACCACCTATAGACATATGTCTTAACCTTGAAGTGAATCATGCTTTCAACTGCAGCTCTTCCAGACGACTCAGTGGCTTTTTCCTGCTCTATGCATTTCTCTGCAACCTTTTTGTTGTAATGTCTGTCCTATGCTCCATCCTGTTCTACTCTGTTGTTTCTCCATTAATTTCTTCATATCTCCTTAGAAAACACATGTTGCAGGAGGTCTATTCTCCTAAGTCATGTAAGTGAAAAAAAAAAGGTGTTGGGAACACCTGCAGAAAATACAATAGAAGCAATGAGATATGTTCTGATCTTAAGTCTATGAATTCTATCCCAAATTTTTTGTTAGCTATGCTGTATTTATTTGGTCACATTTAAGAGGTTTAAAACTTCAGATCCTATTTCTTGCCCATGTGCCTATCAAGTCATTGAACAAGCATTGAACTACTGTAGTAATGCCAATTATTTATTTAGATATATGTATATATCTATACACACACATATACACAGAGGTGCATACACATGAGTAGATAGCAAGACTTCTCATCAGTACAGAATTACTCCTCCACGGAAGCAGTAGTATCAATAAGAGTTTAGGTCTTGATTCAGTAAACAAATGTTTCTGTGCACACATCATCACTGGGAAAAGCCAAGCATGTAACAAATTAAAACTGCATATTTGTTTTGTACCTGTCCCTGAAATGGTCTACCCTGTATTGAACACATACCTTGAACTTGGTCTTTTCCAGAACTGCAAAAACCTCAAGCTTATTAATCATGTAAAATAATGAGGAAAATGTCATTCTGCTAAGTTCATGTATCTTTATTTTCTTTTTCATTTTATTTTTTCAAGCTGAAAGAATTCTAAACATTCCATAAGGGACTTTGATTATCTAGTTTTTAATCTCCATTTGAGATTTCTAATTCCCCGTATGGGTTCTTGTTTAGTCAAAAGTGTTTACAGCAGGCATTATCGCTTAAAAAGGGATAGCAACTAATAATACCTAGGAATCATAGAAGTTAGAAGCTAAAAATACCTACTACATTGCCTAAACATCTCCACTGCCCTTTTTTGAATGTTTCCTGTTTGGCCCAGTTGTAAATGACTTTTGCTTCCCTGCACTATTCTCCTTAGAGCACTGTCATATTGTTCGTTATCTGCTTGTCATCCTTCCTCTGGAATTCAACTATGACAATTTTAACTTGCCCTTATTTCTTATATATATGCATGAAGTATCCCTTTTGGGTACCTTTAACTTTCTCTTTTTGCCATTTTGGATCTTACATCATCCCTGAGGTAACTGTTCTTTCTGTCTGTATTTCCTTCTATGAGTTGAGTTTTTAATCTTTCCCCATAAGCTGCTCCTTCCATTTCCTTCATTGTTATTTAGTGTTTGATGTACTGTTTGGGGCATGTTACTGTCTCTTTCCTGCAATCCCGCATTTTAATCCTGTCTCCATAATGTCCATATTAAGTTGTTTGTTTGCTTGTTTGTGATTTGTTGTTGTTTTTCAGTTTGGTTGGTTTGGGGTTTTGGTTTTGTGTGTGTTTGTTTGTAGGGGAAGGTTTTTGTTTGTTTGGGGGTGTGTGTGTGGCATTTGTTGTTGTTTTATTTGGGGGGGGGGAGTGTTCTTCTTTTTTCCCCCATTCAGTTGACTCTAATACATGACTATTTTGCAGTGTCCATTTCTAATGATGCTAGAACTATGTCTACCCTGGGTGCACAGTCATCACCTAGCTCAACCAATTCTACTGCCAAGCAGGCCTTTTGTTAACCTGAGTCTGACTGGGTTCCAGATTGGACACAGCTTCCTTTCTACCAGCTTGAAACACGGGCAAAATTTACTTGCAACTCAACATACCTGCATGTAAACACTTTAAGGACATGAACAGTAGTTTTGAGCGTTTAAGGCCAGCAAGACCGATGAAAAAAATATTAGTCAGAGTCTTTTGCTAAATATCAGAAGTACTGCTCACATATTCACATGAAAGCTACAGTGTGAATATTCTGAAGCTGTCATCCTTGAGATACCTGCTATTTTAGGTACTTTCTCTCCCAAATAATGTTAAGTGTTCATATCACTCTAGACAGCAAAATGGTTTCCTTATGTGTGGCTCCAAATGGAGAATGCTCAGCATAAGTGTTTATATGAAGTCACCAGCATTTTGTCTGGGGCCAAGTGTTTGATCCCTGTGATTTCTTCCCTGGTTTGTAATGGCTTTTGACAGTGTATTTGAGGAAAAAGAGATGCTTGGAGGCTAACAGCAAGCAGTTATTCAATATGAATATTCTAGGGGATTTCTGCACATATAGATGCACTTACAGATTTTTTACTCAGTGGTTCATGGGGAATACACATTATTCAGTTTTAGCATAAAAACTTCACAGATGCAAGAGCAAAGCAGTGTACCACCACCTTACAGAACAGATTAAGAATATTTATGCCCTGCTTTCCCATAAATTACTAGGTTTGAAACACTGTGAGACTGTGACAAGGTCTGCTTGAAATAAAAGGATTTCTTTTCCGCTGAGCCTTATGTATATTATGTTTTGTCTGAGTTGTCTGGGTGAAGCACACTCAGAATCATAGAATTATTTTGGTTGGAAAAGACCTTTAAGATCATAGAGTCCAACTCCAACCATTATCTTACTCAACCAACTCTGATGCTAAACCATTTTCCTTAGCACAACATCTCTGTGTTGTGTCTTCTTATTAAGGTGTACTTCCACCATGTCCCAGTGCTGTGCTGGAGCAGTATTTGCAAGTTGTTTTTCTGAGTCTCATCAAAGTTATCTTTATGTAGTAAAGCAGACTATGATCAGTAGTAACCTGCTGCGTCCACTAAGTCACTAAGTTGGGAAAATATCAGGCATTATAACTGAACTGGCAAGATCTGTATGGATTGGGAAGGACTGTTCTTTTGGGGGGAGTGAGCTATTGAACTGACCAGTATCTGCTAAATGCTTTGTTAGTACCAGCTTTTCTGGTTAATCCTTGGAAAGGACTTAGTTAGCTAACCAGCCCAGGGTGCCCCTTCTCAATTAAAGATTTTGTAGGGCCATTAATGACTAGAGGGTTGCTCAATTTAAGATTGAAAAAGGAGTTATCCAGTAGACATATACTCAGTAAATGTTTGGGCTTAGTGGCTATCATAATGCCCTGGGCTGGTGTTTCTGGGCACGTTAAATGCCAGTGTTAGGAAAAGATAGGGAATATTAAGGAACGAAGGGATTAGTGGCACGGCAAGGACTTTCTGTCCCTGGGAAACAGCCACTGTTCATTTTCACTGATATTAATAAATACAGCATGAGCCAGGCAGTAGCACCCTAATACCTTCACGATGTGCAAATCTGCTTGTATCCTAAGAAAATAGAAACATCCCTCCACACACACATTTTAGCATATAGGTTAGAGTTCAGACTGATTTCGTACTCCAGGACAATAGTTGCACTGTGTGCTTAAATTTTGCCCATGATATTGTGTTGATCAGCCTAGTAAACTGTCTGCTGCTGGGATGGGGATATTCCTGGTAGCTCTTGAAAGCCTGGACATTATAAATGTACAGCAATTACACAGTGTTCACACAGCCTGAGTTTTCTGTTCAGCAGGAAAAGGGTTAAAATTTAATATGGTTTGGGCTTGAGGAAGGGAAGTAAAAAAAAATGGGCAGGATGTCTCTACGTGGAGAAACAGAGAACAGTTAATTTGTGCTTCAAACTTCCAAACTGCCAAGGATAGGGGAAAAAAAAGGCAGAAAGCAGCTAGTATAAATAATTGAGGCAGAGATTAGATAAATATTTGGGGAGGGGGTAGCGTGATGGTATAAATGCAGATGTTTGTGGAGAGATGGACTTCTTAGTAGCTTGCCATATGGTAGTATTTTTAGGGTTTAAACCATATTGTGTCAGGCTTGCGTAAGACTGAGCTGTAGAGCACAGGCTGGGATGTGGCTGTGCCATGCAGTATAGCTTTATGATTCATTCATTTTCCCAGACTGGATTTCTCCAGAGTGGGTCCTGGCTTGGCATCCAGAGCCCTGCAGAGATCCACAGGACTAAGTGGAAGGAATATAAATGCTTCACTGGAGCCAGACTGGGGCTGGGGCAGTTGCTGTCAATACACTGAAGTTGAGATACATTGACAGGCTGGAGGAGGAGGTGTTCTGCAGTGCTGCAGATCCCAGGAATACCTTATCTTGGGAGCACAGAATTAGGATTTTTTTATACCTTCAACAACAGGGTTGTTGCTTGCTTCAGAAGTAAACAGCTACATTAGACAATCAATAGAGCCTGCTTTTGGTGGTTTTTTTTTTTCTGGTTTTTTGGTGTTTTGTTTTTTTTTTTTTTTTGAGGGGGGGTTGTTGGATTTTAGTTTGTTGAAAAGAGAAAAAATACTCCCAATCTGTTTTAGTTACAAGGAGTAGCTTTACACATTAATATATACAAAAATTAGTTAAAGGCTATAAGAAATTAAACTTGAAGTTAATCTTTGAAAAACTAAATATTTTTCAATTGAGGGAAGGAGAACCAAGTGAGAAACTTCCATCAAAATTTTAAATGTTCAGTGCATAATTTCTTGCAAAGCCCTTCAAAATAAAGCTCTCATTAAGCTACTCTTCCGAGCTCAGCAATACTGACACACACACCAAAGGGCACAAGAGCTCTAGTAATCTATCAATTAAACCCCTTTGATTTCTCGTGTCTTCTTTCCCGATGTTCACATTGTTATCTTTTCCGATATGAATTGGCAACCTTCTGAAAACGGCATCGTGGGGTTCTGTGCCCTGACAGCCTCTGTGGTAATCTGAGGGTGTCACCTGGTACCCCAGCCAGCCCAGCCTGCGGCTCTTGGAGACGGGGAAATACAAGGTACCATTTGGGTTTTTTTTAGCAGACTGTAAATGATTCCTGTTCTTTGCTCCACAGAACATCCGATGTGGTGCCCAATCGGCTGAGGAAGCTGCACAGACGTCAGTGTCTCTGTGTCTGTATATGTGTCTGCACAGCCAACTGCAGCTGGAACCTCCATTAGAGCAGCCCTATTGATTTCTGGTTGACGCTGCAGTAACAGGGCTGGAGTGCAGGGCATGGGGAGTTAGTAGGGGGGAGAAAAAGGCAGGGAGGGGGAAAAAAAAACATAGATGCTTAAAAAACAAGAATGAACCAAAGGCGCATCGGGGTGCATGTGTATATGTATATGTACAACACATAAACGCATGTTTCCAGAGCCGTTTGCTTAAAAAAAAACAGCCACCAAACGCAGCAATGAATATCCCCAGACAGAGCAATCCCGACACCTCACCAAACAGCAACCTGACCAGGTTTCAGAACCTGTACTTGCAGGAATCGATGTTTTCTCGACCCTGTTTTTGCATGCCAAAGCTGTCTGCAAAATGTTTCTGTTCCATCAAAGGACTACGGGAGATGTGCCCTTTAAATGGCTCCTTCTCTATGCACGCACTTATCTGCTTGANGCGGGGGGCGGGTAGGGAGGTGTTGGGGTAGAAATACAGCTCAGAGTCTGTCAGCCACGGCGCACAGAGCTCCAGGAAGTTGCTCTGCATTTACTGGCAGTCATTTTCTCTTGATGCATAATGCACAAGGTGCCATTGCAAGCTGAGGTGTATAGACGGGGTGGGGAGGGGGCACAAAAAAGATGTTTCTGGTAGTGACTGAGCTCTGAGCTTTCCTCTTCCTCTAAGATTTCTTTCCCAGCTAATATCTGGGAACAATTTATAGCTGCATGTTAATACGTTGCCCTGGTATTTCAGCACATCTGCAAAGAAAATCCCTACAAAGCAAGTGTGCCTTTTCACAATTGCTGCATGGCAGCCTGGCAAACTGTAGCTGTGAGCGGTATACAAGGAAGGGGGGGGAACTCACTCCACCCAGCAGTGGGATCTGTGGGGGAAGGGGCAACACTAATACCTTTAAAAACCCGAAAGGCGGTAAGCCATTATTAGCAAAAGCTATATTGAGCATGCTTGCCAGACAGGCAGCGCAGCCCAGCTCTAGTTCCGCCCAGACATGTGCCTTGCCATTTTCATTTTAATCAGTCTGCTCAGGATGGCTGCTGATTCATTTTGCAGGATGGCCCCCCGGGAGCCAAGGTGGAAGCCTGAGGCGAGCTGCTATTGCATCAATGCAGCACTCCACATCAGACGTGGGGAGGGGAGGTGAAGCTTCAGCAGCAGATCGAGTTCAAAATGCCAGCCTCGCTATTAAAAAACAAACCAGCAACTCCCTCCCCCGTCCCCTTCTAACAAATAAAACCTCTATGGAAATAATAATAATAATAATAATAGTTTTCTTTTAAAAAGGGGAAGAAAACCCCAACACCTCCCCCCTCAAATCATTAAATAAAACGCAATTAGCTGTGCAAAATCTCTTCCACTCCTTCCTTCCCCTTGTAGCCTGGAATCGCTGGAGCTACCATTGCCTTTCACAGCTCCCCATTTAAAAAGAAAAAGAACACTCTCTATTTCTCTATTTACCTGATAACTAGCTGGGGGTGGGATACCTGATTTAGCTGGAGACTTTGATTTGTGGGATTGACAACCTTATTATGCAGTGAGCTTATTATTGATATTATTCTGCTCTCGGTTGCCATGACCACCTTGTGAGAGACATTCAATTTTCTCTCTTCCATCATCATTATCTATGAGGCCATCTGTTGTGGAAAATGAATTCAGCCTCATTTGCATGACTGATAAGCAAATTTTTTTTTTATCTATTTAACAGAAGGTCATATGCCGGGGATTTGGAGCTGGTGGAAAAAAAAAAAAAAGTGGAGAAAAAAAAAAGGCATCTCAAGAGGATGAGTGGGAGTGCGTGCATTAGAGGATGTGTGTGGAAGTAAAACAGATCCCTCAGGCCTGCTAGCCTATCCTACTGCATTTGTCATTCCTGCCAGGGCGACATTTTTTTTCCCCCTAAGCTTCTGCACACTAAAGAGAGTGAGAGCTTTTCCCCTGCAGTCTTCTTGAAGCCCCCCTGATTTTTTTACTCAGTGTTGGTGGGTGTATTTTGATATATATATATATATGGTTTATTTTTGGTTGTTGGTTTTTTTTGTTTGTTTGTTTTGGGTTTTTTTTGGTTTTTTTTTTTTTCAATTCCCTGGAATATGGGGTATCTTTTCAGTGTTCAATGAAGAAAAAAGCAGCCTTTTCTGGGTCTCTGTGGTATGCTTCTTACTCCTCATCCTTTCAAAGTTGTAGTAAGCCAGGGTGTTTCTTAACCATACTGAAATGTCTTGCTTGTGTTTAACTTGTAAATGGTTAACAGTGCAGGTGTGGGCTATGTTTTGTGCAGGGTGGGGGTTGATGCTTGTAGCTAACTGGAAAGATTATCGTGATTTTTGCAGTCATTCTGTGGCTTGTACTTAAATGTCCATTGTTTGCTTAAGTTCTTCTGGCAGTACTGCTGTGCAGCTGAAATTGTGTTGTGCTGTAGAATAGATGTTCAAACTCCTAAAGTGTGTGTTTACTATGTGAACACATAATGTTGCACGCATGAAGCATGTTGTTGTTTATATAAACTTGCTGCATGTTGGACGGTACTTGTTTGATATGCAGAACCCAAGACAAAAACTTCACAGACTGGAATGCTCAAAGACAGCTGAGTGCAAATAAATAAAAGATTCTAAGATACAATGTTTTTACACTAAAATGATGTTTGAAAGCAGTGAATTTGTACCTTAAAAGGGCAACACTTTTATACGGGTAGCATTTTGAAAGAACACTGTCTTACATGTTTCTTAGCTATTACAGTTTGGTTTTCAGAGAGAAAAAGCTTTGCAAATAAGAGATGGTTAGTGCAGTTCACTCTCCAAAAATGTTGCAGTCTATACTTTAGTTCTAAAAGAGTTAAGTATGACTGGAGTTCCTGTAGCACAATTTTGTTGATCGTAATTTAGTGCTAAAAGTACCTGTGGAGTATAAAAGAAAATTACTTAGTGAAAAAGAACTGGCTTATTCTCTTATGGGAGAGATGTTACACAGGCTTGAGGGTTTTAAATTTGTCACTAACAGAGATTAAACTGAATGGAGCAAAAGCTTGCCATTTGCTTCTGAGTACTGACCAACTCAGAAGTCCACAGCCTTATTCAGGCAAAGTATTTTTAAATGTTCATTTCTTTTCTGCAGAAGCAGTGTGTGCATAAAAGTTGAGTTTCTACATGCAAAATGCTTTGCGTGTTTGACAACACTCTTTTCAAATACTGTCTTTCTTGCAAATAAATACTTTGAGATTTTTCTTCATCACCTATGGGGAATCTCTTTTTTCCTTTTCTTTCTTTTTTTTTTTTTTTTTTTTTTTTCCTCCTCTGTTGCATAATTGCAAGGGAGAAATGGTGGTGGGTGATGAATTTCAGGTGGACAGAAGTTTCACTTTTATTGAGGGCAGCTAGAGATGAGACTCTTACTTGTCTACATTAAGTACCTTAGTCTAAATTACTTGATTAAAATTCCTCTTTATTTATTTATTTCTTCCCCCTCCCTCTCCCTCTCTTTATTTTAGAAAGCACTCCACGCTAGATCTAGCATGAACTTGGCATGATAATCTACTGCTAACAGTTGCTTATAGGGGACTCTTTTCTCCTACCCCTCTGATTTCAAAAGGAGTATCATTCTTATTAGATTTTTTAAAAGGACTGAGATTTAATGCTCTTTGGGCATCCATCATGTTGGAATTTGCAATGGAAGTTGGATCACAGAACTAATTTTCCACTTGGAGTTCAGTGCAGCTCCAGTGTCTGGGGTGGGCAGTATGAAACAGTGCTGTTTTTCTCCATGGACTTCAGTGGGAAGTAAGGGGATGCTGTGTGTTAGCAGGCTGTCTTACAGCATGCAAAGGTTGAGGTCTCCCTCTTATCCCCTCCTCCCCCCTCCACTTGAGCTGTCAGCATCTTCCAAGGGCTGCTGAATAAAATCTGGCAAACTTCAGGAAAAGCCTAATGGATAACACCACTGATTCCCTTCTTCTGCCCCCCAAAAGTTAATTACCGAGCTTGGCTGGATTCCTCCCTGCCACCCTGACATTTGACTGCTGCTAATTCGCTGATTAATCTCATTAATGTGATTATAGCAGGCTTTGGAGCTTGGCTGCCATTGTTCTGCAGACAGCGCCATTCAGCCTGTGCACCCACCGCCTCCCCCCCTCTCTGCCTGTTAGCACCGGGAGCTGTCCGCGCTGCTCAGCACCGAAGCTGTCTGGTCGTCTGGTCCGTTCAGCACCAGGAGCTATTCGCGCTGCTCAGCACGGGGAGCTGTCCGTGCTGCCCAGCACCGGGAGCCGTCTTCCGAGCCTCCCAGCTCCCTGCCACTTTCCGGCGATGGGCAAAGGACATGTTTCCGTCGCCTTCATGGCTCTGCATGTTGAGGTACAAGCAAGAGAGAGCTCTGTGCCTCCTGCTTAATCAAGGGGAAGCTGACTGTGGCACAACATCAAACCTCTGTGTTTAAAGACTTCTATCTTCACTGGCATTTTGTGTTCTCAAAGAGGTCCATAGGGCAGGATTGTTAGAATAGAAGCACTTTCTTAACTCTCAGAGCATAAGGGACATCGCAAGTGTTGCCATACCCAGGTAGACTTTTGCCTTCTAATGAAAAAGCACTTTGTTGAGCTCAGATACTTCCATTTATCTACCCCCCCCGCCCCCCACCCTCTTTTGTTTTTTAACAAATAAACGACATTTGTGACACCCCACCTCGAAATTACAGTTGTCCTCACCAACACTGCTGTGCCCATGGTCTTTCTTGCATCTGCCCTGCAAATCCTCATTTTCTGGAGTTTGACTGACGCTTGGTCTAGAAGACCATTTTTAAGGTTTCATTATACATACAAATGACTTTTTCAGTTTTCAGTATTTTCTGTTCAACTTTGCAGGTTCGGCCATTTTAAATCAGAGATCAGAGTAGGAATAACCTCTTTAAAGTAAGGCACTTCACGCAGTATTAGGGCACAATCTCTTTTGCCCTGTTTGGTGTTTTTGTTATCATTAGTAACTGCCAACTGCACATGCTCAGTAACTTCCTTCTCCCCTCCCACCCCTCCCAATATTCTTTCTTGCATTTGTATTCTTTATGAGTGTGACCCTGTACTGGAAACCAAAGCCACACATTAAACTTTCTTGTGTGGGGGATTTGCCAGGATGAGCACTGAACTGCTGCAAATCACTAAATTAAAAATAATTGTAAGACAAAGTGTCCTGCTGAGGAAAATGTGGGATCTGGCAAAGAACATTGTGCATTTTTAAAGTTGAGAGTATACTAAATGCCTGTGAAATCTCTCCAGCCATTGTGATCTGTGGATTAATAAGAATTTATACTCAAAACTGACAAAGACCAAGAAAGTCTATTGGGTTTTACTATAGCTTCGACTTTCAGGTAGTTTTTCCATAACTGATACCATATTCCTAATAGGGATTCCTGTTTTCTTTTAATTTCCTTTTCTTCCCATTCCTTTCCCACCCAAAATCAAAAGCCCAGTGAGTATAGTCTCCCTGACTGCTTTAGAGAACTATACATTTAAACAATGTATAAAATAGGACTGTATAGGAACAGGTTTTAACAGTGACAGGCACAATATGCAGGCCAATTAAGGCTGCTTGTTAGCGGATATATTCTTGTAATACTCCTGTCAGGCTGAAATTGCACTCACTTATTGACAGTAGAGTGTTCATCTGATGTTTGAATTCTGTTTTCTGTGTTTCTCTAATGTTTCAAGTCCTTTTAGAAACTGCTTCCAGTGAGAAAGGAAAAGAAATGGAAGGTTTTCAAGCCTAGTTTACCTGGAATTTGCTAACTTGGTGAACTTAACCTTCAGGAAAAATCCTGTGCTCTCATTAACATTGTTTAAACATGACCTGCATCTCCCTTTCCCCATGGATAATGTGTGTTGATGAGGCACAGGCTGGAAGGGAGGCGGGGGGCAGAATCCAACCCACAACATTAAACCCATACTCTAATGTCTTATGGAGGATAATTAGGCCATTGAATCACCAGACTCCCAAATATTTTATTTTCACACTGGTCTTTTTGTAAATGTTTCTGATTGATGCAGTCTTCCCCCCCATCTGTACCTCAGTCTGGTAAAGGACTTATATACATTCTGCCCCAATTAAAGCAAGTATTGTTTTGGCCTTAGGTGGGAGAAGCAATGGGCCATTTCTTTGTGTCATCCTGAAGGCTGAGGAAGATGATGATTTTTTTTTCTCAGTTAAATCACCTCCATAAAGTTTACAAATGCCTGCCATGGTACATGTGCCACAGAGTTGCCTTCACTGTCTCACTAAGGCTCACCAGGATCTAACATAAGGACGGTAGCTTTAGCAGAGGGAAAAGCCAAGCCTTGGGTTTTAAAATGCAAATACAGTCATCCAAAGGTTCTGCGTGTAAACTTTAGATTAGAGAGCAATGAGATTTAGCTATTGGGTTTTAAGTACCCCTGCACACTTCCTAATGGGCCCTTTCACCACAGATGTGCATACACTTCTCAGGCTACACTGATTTGGGCGGAAAAAACCAAACTGACATGCCCTCACTATGACACAAACATAGCAGCCCTCCCTCCCTGCTGCAAGGAGGCTCTTGTCCCTGTAGGCCTGCTCCACACACATTCCCGCCCCCCATCGCCACTACCATCACCCCCCGCTCTCCATGGTGCCCTCCCCGCTGTCGCCTGCACCTGCGTCCCGGTCGTGGCTCTGCTCCCCAGAGCTCCACACCTCGGCCTCCGGAGAGCCCTGCCAGTGCGGGGAGATGTAATCAGAGATGACAGAGAAAAATTAAGGGGAAAAAACCCCACCCAACACAACACCCAAACCACGAGCGAGGTGGAGATGGGGGGCGGGGGAAGAGACACGTAAGTCTTTTTTTTTTTCCTTTTTTTTTTTCCTTTCCAGGGAAGCACTGCGTCTTCCGCCAAAATCACAGAAGCCGTGAGGGCTTAGCTATTGTTAGTCCCTTTCCCAGAGGGCTGCCTCTTCTCTGAATTCCTGTGTCCAAACTTCCCCCCACAAAATCCCCTCTCTCACCATCGGAGAGCAGCTCTGGAGCTGCCCCGATGGCTGTGAATGTGAAGAGCTGGTGACAGGGAGACTCGCAGTAACTTCGGCCCGCAGTGTGATTCTTGTCAGGGCTGAATGCGAAGGGAAGGGTCACCTCTACATCCCAGACATGCCTGGTCTCCACACGTCAGGCAGCGGGCTCCGGAGAGATTACCTCCCAGGGCTGGAGGAGGGTGTTTCTTGTGACTTTGGAGTCTACCCGCAGTGCCTTTTTCCTACCCGGCATTACCGCGCAGGGCAAGGGAGGCAGGGGAGGGTGTGGTTGGAGGAGGGGGCCGCAGCAGCACAATGGCAATAAGGCGGGCAAGGGAACCGGGTGTGTGTATAGGGAAGCTGGATGAGTGTGCTGGCCAGGCTCCTTCCCAGAGGAATAGAAACCTTTCCTGCGGGAATGAGCGCTGAGGGCAGGCAGCGCCAGGGCACGGCAGAGCTGAGTAGGCGGGGGTGTGCTGAGCCGTGCCAGTGCGGGGGGAAGGGGGAGAGGGGGGGTGCCGCCGCCTCCGCCTAAAGATCACAGCCTGTCACGCTGCTATCGAAATGACATTTCGGGGACGGGTTTCAGCCGAGTGACTCCCCGCTGGCAAAGCCTCTCCCGTCGCAGGGGCATCCGGCTTGCCCGGGGGCAAACCCCGCGGGGAAGGCTGCTCGGGGGCGGGCGGAAAAGCCTCTGTCACCGCGCTGTAAGGCGGTGGGGTGCCTCTTCCCGGTCGTTGTCTGGGTGACATGCTTTAGTAACGCGGTCCCTGGGCTAAACGCAGGCATCGAGAAAGCCGCAAAATCCACGTTAAATTGCTGGGGACAAACGCCGAGAACGAGGCACAGGGAAACCTGGCTTTTGGTTGGTGTTTGGGTTGGTGATCACTCAGAGCCGAGCCCCTTAGGCTGCTCATGGTGAGAGGCTGCTCATCTTTTCCTCTGCGAACAGCTCTTTTGTTTCAGAGGGGAGAAGATGGTGTGAGCAGGTAAAGCGAGAGAGGCATCAGCAATCCCGGTGATGAATTAACTCTGTAAACCCTGGCACGGTGCTTGGGCGGCAAAACAGTGATGATTTTCAATCATTATTTTATGTTAAAGACACGTTTAGAAGCCTGATTATTGTGTGCTTTTTGGTGCCTTTTTCTGTGTGTGTGTGTGCGTGCGTGTGCTGTTCTATAAGGGAGACACCATTTTCCCCTGGAATCTTTTCAGCCTCCCCCCTCCCAGGCGGCGTTTTATTTTACCTCTCTATTCGGTGCAATACGGCTCCGCCGCGGAGCCCCAAGGCCACCGGGGAGCCCGGTCCCGGGGTGGCGAGAGGGGTGGGAAGGGCGGGGAGCCCGGTCCCGGGGTGACGGGAGGGCTCGGAGCTCGGCCCCAGCCCTGCCCGCCTCCTGCCGCCCCGCCGGGGCTGGGCCTGCGCGGCCGGGCCGGCAGCATGGAGCTGCGTGGAGCTGCTTAAAGGATGCGGGGCTGAGGAGGGCGGTAAGTCAACGATCAGCTGCGGATGCTGGTGTGCGGCAGGGACGTGGTGCTGAGGGGACCGGGGCTTGCTGCCTGCTATGCTGCCTCCTTAAATGGAGCTTACAGCTGATCCAGCAGAGCTGCACGCATGCCCGTCTCCTCTGCCTTCAGCGGGGGCAACCGATTAATTTCTGCCTCCCATTTTCAGGCCCGTCAGTTTGCCTGTCTGAAAGCATTTTTATGACTTTTTGTCCATGTGGCAAAATAATTAGCATACAGATGAGAAGGGATCCTGCCTCTTGAGCCTCCGTTGCAGGAGAAGATGTGCAGTGCAAAGTTGATTGGATGAATGGAGAACAAATGGTGGGCGTTCAAAAGCATTAGGAGAGTTTTGTTGTGGTGGAACGGGTCTGTCGGTTTTTCGGGGTGAATCTCCTAAGATGGAAGGCAGGGTGGCTGGTACTGAGACGACGGCTTGATAGACCGTGGCCTACTTGAAGGTGCCGTGTTTGGACTGCATGCATAGATCATTCCTTTGGACTACTTTGGGTTTGCAGTTCGACAGCTTTACCTTTGGTGTTCTCTTCAAGGTAAATATGTCCTTTTCTCAGCGTTGTCGCTTGCAGGGTACTTTGCTGGTGTTCACAAAGTGATGGAAAGTTCCAACTCTTTGGGCAGTTAACAAAGGAAAAGCTAGGGTTTGTACTTCCACCCCAGCTCCTCAACACATCCTCTTGTGCATAGAGCTGGAGGAGGCTGAACAGCTCAGGGCCCGATCCTGCTTTCCCTGAAGTCAACAGGGAGTTTGACATTGCTTCTAGTGGGAGCAGGATCAAGCTCTCAGTGCTTGTTGTTTTAATAACGAAATGTCAGGTTTCTGCTTCTTATTTTCCGGAACAATGTGGGCAGACTTGTAAAATTAGCAACTACTGTTGCCATGAAAGCCCAGATGTGATCAGTTTGAATTGGTGGGGTATGCATTTTCTTGGCTGAAAGGGGAAGGAAAAGATAATGCTTATTTAACACAAACTCAACAGTAATGCTAAAATCTGAAGTTATTGATTGACAAATTAGGACTGATTCTCTCAGCTCCAGATCTCTCCATTATACTTGTATCCTTAGAAAGGCTTCTTTATTGAGAGGAGAAAACAAAAGAGGAAAATAAACAATCTTGGAATTACAGATTTTGTTGCCAGATGATAACACTGAGTCAGACTGGAATTCCACTTCTCNGGGGGGGGGGGGCAGGAAGGTGTGGGGTGTGTTTAACATTTAGTTGCATTTCCTTTATTTTTCGTGTTGTCATTTACGAGTATTTTTAATCCCATTTGAATGATTCTTCATCCCCTTAAAAATGGTGATTTTCATTTTAACTGACCTAATTTTGAAACTGCAGTTAAGGTTGGAATTAAGTAGAAATTATCCTTTAATTGTCTTTACACAGTTTTTGTGACTATTGTAGAGCAGTTTAATGAATGATTTGCTTTAATTTGAGAGGTGTGTGTGAGTTTCGTTACCTTTAATTCTGTTGTTTTGAAGAAAATCAGCATGCAATTCCAGACGACATTTAGTTTTCACCTCTCTCTTTTCTTTTTTGAATTGACATTTCCGGCTTGTGTGATAGTTTATCTTTGAAAAATTACCACACAAATAAAAGTCCTCATCGTGTCACTCTGCAAACAAACAAACAAAAAAATAATATTGCAACAAACTGTTAACCCTTAGTAGGCAGTTAGCAGGAACTCTTGGTGATTTATCAGATTTCTTCAAGTTTGGAATGATAAGGTTAAACTTGGTTACTGTGGTGTAGTCTGGTGAATATATTATGTTTGTACTTGTTTGCAATATGACACATTTAAAAACAATTAAGATGGCAATATAACACTCCTAACACCAGAAATGCAAAGTGATGTAAGATGGTGCAATAAAACAGGATTTTTCACTGGAGAAAAAAAAGAAAAGTAATGATTATATATTTTAAAAAACTACATCTGTTTATCAAGTGAAACAAAGGGAAATGTAAACACTCTCAGTAAAGGCAGAATTTGGTACTTTTAAAACTAATTAAAAAGTAGATTCAATTTTATATGTATTTTGCAGCCTGAACTTTCTGAACAGTGAATTCCTCCCCCCCCCCATTATTTTATCCAACAAGGACAATAGTTAAATCCTAAACATTTGCAGTGGTTTCTTTGTTTTAGATGGGAAATAGTTATATGCCTGCATTTTCAAAAAAGGGCATCACTTTTGTTGTAGAGTAGTTCTTAGCTCTCAGTATGACTTTGTTGTTTTACTCTACAGTCTTGTATCTTATATATTAGAGAATTGAGCAACTGTGTTTGGAGACAAAGACAATTAAAAAAGGAGTTACTTCACTGTATTCAGAGGGGTATTATTTCTCCAGTTTTGTTAAAGAGCATTTTGGAGAGTCTTTTTATTTTGTTTTGTTTTCTTTTCCTGATATCTTCTATTTTGTTTAATTGTTGTGTTGAGGATATGCAAAGGGGTGTTTTGATTCCATACATGTACCTGCAGGGACTTATGCGGCAATTTATTAGCTAGAAACTTTGTCATATGAATGGTAAAACCCCCCACACTGTTTTGAAAACTGTTCTTCTGCACCATTCAGGCTTTTGTGTGGACTCCCAAAGAACAGAAATATAATTTCTACCCATCGGCATTTCTCTGGGAAATCAGCATGGGTATTTCTTTTTAAGTGCATCGCAAGAGCTCAATTATAAAACAAAGTTCTCCATGTTAGAGCATATTTCTCTATCAGCTGTGAGCACAGTCATTGTCTTGCTGAGAGATTTGGTGGTGGAAAAGTACTTTGCTACTCAATACCTATCCAACCCCCAATATCCTTATGGAAATACCGAATTTAATATCAATATGCCTGAACTTGGTAAGCATTTGCATCATGTTGATCAACTTTCAATAAAAATATGAAGTTCTTCATAGTATAGTACAGGAAAACTTTATGGGTATAGATTACTTACTGACCTTTGCTTTCTCACAACAAGAGTGATGAGAAATCCTAGTCTGATTATCAATGCTGTTTTAAACAGAAGTGCAGCCAGATTTCTGTGGAATGAAAACGGGCACCGACCAAATAGCATCATCTTCTTCACATATCCTAGATTAAAAAGTCACAAGGAGAGCAAATCAAGGCTTTTGTAGGCTGTTGACAAAGATTATCTCTTTAGAATCCTTCACATTATTTTGCTTTGATTACAACCACTCTGTCTGTTTTAGCTGTAGAGGAAAGAAAGCAGCAAAATGTAATGAAATTGAAATGAAGAGGGAACGGCTTGTGTTGGGAGGGGGAGTAGGATGTGGAGACAGACAGCCCAAAACCACAATAGGATTTTTGATCCCTTAAAAGGGATCATGCTTTGAGTCAGGAAAACAGTAAACATTAGTACTAGATTGGATTTAAAATCTGCTCCCAGGTCAGCTTTGCAGTGTATATACTAGTTCAATATGTTTGCACTGAAGCTGCAGATGTGGAAGAGTCACCGGGTGATGAAACCAGCTAACTTGGCTGTGGAAATAACCAAGGTTGTGGGGTGCCCCATAGACATCCATCACATCAGGTCTGGTAGGGAACTGTCTGGTAGGTTGTAAACACAAAGAAATCAATGTCGTGTCTGCCAGTGGCTCTTTTGGTTTGCAGAAACTCCCAACTGCCTAATGTATCTGGGCAAATGCTTTCAGAAACCAGTTTCCTTCAGGATAAATTTTATGTATCTTGAGGATCCATTGTAACCAAATTGATTCTAGCCCTGCACCAGGCAAACTCATCACCATCTGTAAGATCACAGGTTTTCAACCAAGCCAGCATTGGGATCTGTTATTTCATGAAGTACTAAAAGTCTGTGTATATGGTACCTTATGTCAGCCTGACATTTTTTTAATCAGGAAGGTGATTAAAAAAGGTATGATATACCACTGATGTGTAATCACTTGACATAACTTCTTCTGGCTCAGTCTGAACCCAGCAAGTGATGTCCATCACCAGGAGCAGTGGTGAAGAGAATCAGTAAATCACAGTAATTTTTTACAAATACGTTTTCATGATAGTTTTGAAGAAGACTGCTGGTTTATTTCTGCTTTGCATGAGACTGCTCCTGACCTCAGAGGAAAAAGACAGCCATGAGCGTTGTGTCAGACCTGTAATATTTTTCAGTTGGGTGATAGGCCAAACATATTTCTCCGGTGGTGCTGGTAAAATCAAAAGAAATAATCTCCTCACTTTCTTGTGTTTTTGTGATTAACAGAATTGTTTACAGATAGGATTTAAGGGAGGGTATAGCAGCCATTCAAAAGAGCCTTTAGACTGCTCACTGAATGGTTGTTTTTTTCAGTTGCTCTGGTGATGTTTCACACACACACACACACACACACCACCCCACCACCACCCCCAACTCTCCCTGATAGAAATGATGATAGTTACTTGAAAGATGTAATGCCACAATTTTGATACTGCATAGCAATAGCTTGCTTGCTTTTTCCAAGGGAAATTCCTTTTTCTTCTCCTGTCTCTAGCCAATACTGGAAGATATTACCAAGGGAATAAAATTTTATGCCTAATTTTAGTGTTCCTCTGCCTAATGTGGTGTGAATAAGTACCGTGTTACAGCATTTAACCTATTCCATCTTTGTCACTTCCTGAACAGTTTCAAACAAAATAGCCAAAATGCAGAAAGAAGAGAGATCCAAGGTTTGTTATGAGAGTAAACTGTAGGGACTGCTTGTGCCTTCTCTTGAAGGGGATGCTCTGACATTCCTTCCAGTGCTGCAGCAGGGCATTCTCTGGCGTAAGGAATACCCTTGAAAGGGGTTCCCTAGGCCTCTTGTGATACCATGAATCAGAGGTTCATCACTTTATTTATTATCTCCCTCCCCCAGATTAGATGCTAAATCAAACATCTGAATTTTCAGCTGTGTCAATCTGTTTTAGTAGCATTTTCAGAGATCCTAGCAATTCCTCTGTTGTCTGAATAGAAAAATACCCATGTTTAGATATGGAACTGTGTTTATAACAACCTTGCATATATTGTGGCTGTCATATCCCATGCGTAAATATTCAGGATTGGTTTTTTTTGTCATGTGCATATTTAGGAAGAAATAAAACTGCTTTTATGTCATAGAAAACGATAAGGTTAAGTGCAGGGCTTTATTTTCTCTCTTTTCTAGCACTGCTGGTATGTCTAAGTCAAGTTGTTATGAATTCAGAATGATATTTATGCAGTGTCTTGGTTATGCAGCATAGTTTGATTTAATAATCCACAGAACCAAAATTCTTGAACCCTACAAAGCTGTGTTTTTTCAGCAGGGTGACACACAAAGTCCATCCCAGGTCCTTGTTGGGAAGGACCCAGAGTTTACGCAGATCACGTGAAACTAACTCAGACATTGAAAAAAAACATCCAATAGTGGTAAAATTCATGCACAGGTGGTGCATTGCTTGTTGACAAAGAAAAATAAATTTATTAAATTCATTAAGGATTTCATAATCCTCTGATGCTTTGGCTGTCACCAGTCTCCTCCCATTCTCAAACTCCACTTTTCATTAAACTCTAGACTTCATCACTTCCAGTGATGAAAAAAACCACATTTTTCTCAACCCTTTAAAACATTCTGTGTATTTGGATCTATATGAGCTCAAGGGCATTATTCTGTGTGGGGTTACTGGACCTTTGTATTCCAGCAAAGTAGCATACTTATTCCTCAAGGGTCACAGGCACAGGCCAGCTGCAGCATCCTCAAAAGAACTGAGGTGATTTTTTTGGACACTGCAAGCAGAAGATGCAGAGGCTGTGATGAGAGGAATGAGTAACAATGCCACAGCAAGGAAAAAGAATCAAATACAGCATTGAAAGAAAAGTGCCAGTGGAAAGAAATGAGGTTCTATTGACAAGTATACAGAGTTTGATGCTAAAGAAAAGTAGAAGTCCATGACCACTGGACACACGATCTCCAAAAAGAGGAGAAAAAGATCCTCAGAAAAGGATATTAATAACAAGCTTGTGGAGAAGGGGTACACAAAGGAGTCCTTAGATGGAAGTCAGGAGTACCTCATGAACCTAAAAGGAAGCTCAGGTAGGTTTATTTGCTTATGCTATTTCTGTTAGTCTGTTTTATGTTGTTCTTAATTTTTTTTAAAACTTCTTTTTACCATTCCAAGAACTCATGCCTCCTCTTCAGTACTTCCATCCCTCTTTTAGAATAGAGAGGGCAGGAAACAAAAAAAAAAAGCCTTTTAAATAGCCAGTTTATTTAAACAATAGCCTTATGAGCACTGCCAATCATAAATTAACAACAACAACAAAACAACAACAAAACCAGACCATACTCAGTATTCCTAATTCTGTGTTGAGTATACATAAATGTATTTGGATGTCTAGAATTTCTGTGACTAAATATCAGTTCTTTGCATGAGGGGCAAACCCAATGGCATCGAAGCACATACCTTAGGATTTCATCAAACCAGATGGGAAACACAAGATGGCAAGCGGTCTTGTAACTGGTTGCCAAAATTGTGTTTTCTGTGATTAAAAACACAGACATGCAGTATGAGCTTTCATACATGGAGTCCCTGGCTTTCTGAAAGGAAACTGATTTCTGCATTTTCTGCAGGAAAAGTGGAGGCCTTTTTTTGCTGGTTTAGAGAACCTGCTCACTGTAGCAAACAGTGGCAGCTATCCATTCCCAGTTGTGGATCTTCAGGTTGATTGTTGCATGAACATGCCTTCTTCCCTTCAGGAAGCTGTCAGTACTTTTCAACACATATTCTTTAAACTGTAAGACTGAGCACCTAGGAAGGCCTGGTTTAATTCTTCTACAGTGGGTTCTGCAGCCTCAACTTTAGCAGCCTTGAAGAAGTGCTTGTTGCAGAAAGGTGTCTGGGTGAGCTCTAGCTGCTCTGAAGAACCTTCTCTGGGGGTTCTGCACTTTACAAACAATCATTGCATGTTCAGTCATGGCCATGTTTTTACAGCCAGTACATACAGTAGTCCCTAACTGGTATGCCAACTATTCAAAAGGTGGTAGACTTAAAGTAGTCATCAATGATGAATTTTGAGAACTGCCCACCATGAAGCTGACCCATTTCATACTTAATGAGAGAAAAAAGATGTGGGAAAAGGATGGACAGTTTTTTATCTGTGACCTTTCCAATCTAACAATGCCTTTTTTGTTTTGTTATACTTATCAATGACCTTGTCTGCGAAGGAGCAGATGATGATTAGAAGAAAGAAAAGAAAGAAAAGGGTATATCTTTTTCATAGGTCTGTTTGGCCTCTGTGACACAACACGCTGGAGAAAAGACACACTTGAATAGTTTACCTTGAAGACTGAGCATCCTGATTTAGCAAACGCAGGGACTGCAAAGCAGTCTGGAACAAAATACCCAGTCATTTCACTGCAGCAGCCACTGTGCTTCAGAGACAGCTCTGCAGAGCAGGTCTCTTCCCATACACCTTCTTTCTTTACCTCCTATCTGCCTAAGAGCGAGCACAGATTGCCACAGTGTTAACTGCAGCCAACTCCAGTGGAAAATAAGGGCACATGACAAGAGTGCACATATGTTAATGACTCATGCACTCTTCACTTCTTTATTTGTCATTTTATATGTTGTTTGTTACAGTTAATAAAAATTTTATTTTGTGATAACCGTGATGCATTTGTTC
The DNA here is from genome assembly GCA_013400475.1 of Tricholaema leucomelas. Classification (NCBI taxonomy): domain Eukaryota; kingdom Metazoa; phylum Chordata; class Aves; order Piciformes; family Lybiidae; genus Tricholaema lacrymosa; species Tricholaema leucomelas. The sequence continues at coordinate 296,167 of WAAF01004053.1, read as the reverse complement.
TCTCTAGAGCCTGCTGTGGAATACCCTTTTCTTATACCTGCTCTTCTTGCCAAATTTACTAACTTGAAGTTAAATGTTTTAGCATCATAAGTATAGCTTGCTCAAAGAGCAGAACAAGCAGATTCAAAGCAAGACTGCCAATAACACGTGCAGGAGTATGCTTCTGAGGTTTCCAGAAACTCCTATAATTGCTCTTTTGTGTTCAGAATTACAAATCTTTTTACTCTTGGTGAAAGCATCTTCATTCTTGGTTTTGTAGACATTTTAAATTTACCTAATATACATCAGAAGCCACTGGTTGAGCATTTCCTAGGCCTTTCTTTCCAGATGCCAGGTAAATAATTTCAGTGCTAGGAAAGAAAAAAAAAATTAGCTTTTTGAGAATTATAGTTATTAAAGTAACTGCATCTATATAAATATTGGAGTCTAGACAACTGTCTTTTCAGTACTGTATTGCAAAAGATTCTTAAAAATGTGAGCTTTACATAGATTTCATAAAGACACAGAATTTAATGAGCCATCATTACTTCATGCAGCTACTTAAAAGTCTCACTTGTGGTTTTTTTTGCTTGGAAGTGAAGTGGAAATGGAATACGCTGCTTACTAATTTTCATGTTTTCCTATACCTTGCAAGAGACACAGCTGTTAGACATAATAATCATGTTCACCATAGATGTGTCAACAGCAAGGCAGCATCAGGATTTGCAAGTTCCCACAGTCATCATGCCACTGGTTTCTCAGGGTATAAATGCTTTATATTTTGAGGCATCTTCATTCCCATTTTGTGGTCAATGTAATCTCAGGACACAGTTGCAGGAACTGAAATTGCACTCTCTTGTCTCTAAAAGCTTTGCTTCTGCTAGTGACCATGATAGATTTGCATCATGTTCCGAGGTATCATGAGTCTTAATGTGTTTAACCAGTTGGGGAATACTGGTACTTTGTGGCAAGCTTTATTTTTTTTCCTCCATTATCTACTTCTCCTCAGTATTATTTTGGCCTTGAAAATTTTACCTATGAATTTGAAGCTCTGCACATGCAGGCGGAACAGGAGCTATGACTCTCAAAGGGACTTGAGAACTCTACTGATTTCACAGACCCACTTGTTCTGTATGTTTCTAGCTATATACTGAGTACCAGAAATTGGAAGCATGAAATTTTGGAAATAAAGGAAGAACCAGGGCCTCTCAGGAAAAAAACAAAGCAAAACAAGCCAAACCAACACAATGAAACAGCAACTGAGGGAGGCCAGGCCTAAACTCTTAAAATTCCTTAAGCAGAGTTCTGGGGTCTGATAGTGCATTGCCAAGTATTTTCCCCAAGACATCTGCAGATTGCGTTAATTATACCTAATTCCAAAGTTCTTCCATCTAATAGAGTGATTTAAGGAGAACATTATTTGTATGGGCCTTCATAAGTGCTTCTGCAGAGTTCAGGGAGTGTCTGGACAATGCTCTTAGCATTGGTTTCTCTGTGAGAAGCAGGGGCACAATGATCCTCATGGGTTTCTTTGATCTTGAGATATTCTATCTTTCAAGATAGCATGAATCCTAGAGAAAGTGCATTCACAAGCGCTGTTGAGTGTTACTAGGAAAGGTTTCTACTGTAGGCTGGACTTCAAAATAATTGGTTATAGGAAAAATGGAGGCCTTTTCTTACTCATTGGTAGTGTTTTGGTGCAAGGGGCAAATAAATCAGGAGATTCCCTCTTTTTTTTGCTAGTTGAGGGATGAAGAGAAAAAAAATGAATACGGAAAACTGAGGGAAAAAAATCATAGGACATTTTTTTCAACCCTCTGCCATGGGCAGGAACAGCTCCTACTTGATCAGGTTGTTCAAGACCCCATTGAATCTGCCTTTGAACATGTCCATACTTGGAGCCTCCCCACAACTTCTCCAGTGCCTCACCATCCTCATGGGGAAGAATTTCTTCCTAATGTCTAATTGATGTTCTTCCAGTTTTAATCCATTACTTCTCATCCTGTCACTACATGTTTTTGTAAAAAGTCCCTCTCCAGCACTACTGTAGCTCCCTTTAAATACTGGAAGGCTGCTTTAAGGTCTTCCTGAAACCTTCTCTTCTCCAGGCTGAGCAACCCCAACTCTCTCAGCCTGTCTTCAAAGGAGAGGTGCTCCAGCCCTCTGATCAGTTTTATGACCCTTTTCTGAACATACTCTCAGTCTCATGTCATTCTTGTATTGGGAACTCCAGAGCTGGACACAGGCACTCTGAATGGGTCTCACAAGAGCAGAGTAGAGGTGGAGAATCACCTCCCTAGACCTGATGGTGATCTTTCTTTTGATGTAATCCAAGCTACTGTTGCTCAGTAGCTTTCAGTAAATTAGGAAATCATCAGCTTTCTTGACAAATGTATCATTGGCGCATGGTATGACTTTTCATAGATGAGAATTACAGATTTGAGATCAGAGTTTAACAGTTTTTAAAGAAGAAATTTTGCCCTCATTGTTAACTGCAACCTTGAAATGACTAAAAATGTCTCAGTTAGTGTTCACACATACGTTTAACTGTTATTCTTTCTGCTGAAACATCAAAATGTTAGAGCCATGGTAACAGCAAAAATAATTTGCCAGACAACCACATTAGAACATGGAGACAATACATTTGCATGGCTGCATTTACTGAGCCAGTGGCCTAATCCTGTTCTACTGAAGCCACTGTGAATTTCTTCAGGGGAAAAAGGTATTCTGCATGAGTCTCTAGGTTTTTCAGCTATTAACTTACTTTTCCAGTAACTCTTTGAGTGAAATTCAATTTAAAATATAATTATTAACCCATACTTTATCAGTTGTATTCTTGATTGCTTTATCATTTTGCCCAAAGGTTTGAGTACTAAATATGAGTTTGTCATGTCATTGCTGTAAGTAGTTTCTTGATTAGCCATTACCTCGCCTGTGATAAGCTTAAAAACAATCATCCTCAAGAGATATCACACCCATGACACAAGCCACGAAATATTTTACTGGCATCTCCAGAGGCAGGTTGCTGTACCTGTTTACAGGTAGCCTGAGACACTAATGATCAAAATGGTTTCAAATCAAAAGGTATCAGATATTTGTAGTAACCAACCTTTCTCTTCACTAAGCAGTCTATAACTGATAAATTCATCATCATTTGTGGTAAGATCATGACTGCTTCTGGGAAACAATCTTTTAAATATGTTCAGCTGTTGCTTCTTTTCTTTCCTCTTCATAATAACATTGTAACTTGCCTTGAACTTTACTTACATAATTAAAAGAATCTACATGAAATTGGAAAAAAAAAATGCCAAACCCAAATTCTTTAAGTGTCTAAACACTTATATGCATTATGCAGGACATTAGGTAAGTTTGAATGCATTGCTGCAAATCTTGAGAACAGACCAGGGAGTTTGAACTAGATGATCTTCAGAGCTCACTTTAAACTCCCACCATTCTTTGATTTTGTGTGTTTACAGAGTCAGGGTCTAAGCATTTGAATTTGAGATCAAGTTTCTTACTTAAATAGAGTTTTGAGACAAAATGAACTACTTATTCACAAAAACTGGAGAACTATTTGAGTTCTTGTTATACAATGCAATGGAAAAAAAAATTCTCCTTTCAGAATGAAATAGTTTGATATTCTATTAAAAATGCCTTTTTTTTAGTATGCACTCAATTTATGCCACAAAATAAATTACAATTAAATCCAAAATACTGTTGATTAATTCAGATGATCCAGTTGAACTTGTATAAACAGTACTCTTTGATTTGTCAGACATCTCCTTTTAAATTAACAAGAATGAGTAAGTTAGCCTCATATGTCAAAGTTTTTCTAGAGCTAAAATTGGAGAGATTTATATGATACTGTCTCATACAAGTTTCCTTAGTTCAGTGGCACTGAGATCTGTGCATCCGTAAATACCACCTAAGTGGCTTGTTTTTCCAAGTGCTCAGCAGGCACTGCTTGGAAGCCTCATTTCTCTGGTTAGGAGAAATGAGAGGAAAGTGATTCTCTCAACATTAAGCATCTGCATTTGGGCCTGTGTGGTCAAAAAATGGTTTTCAGCAGAATAGCTGTAATCACTTGAGGTTTGTTTACAGTTGTGGAGATTTCTGGTTTGTCACTCTATGGCAGAGCTACAGAAAATAGATTTGGATACACCTCATTGCTTGTCTAACGTTGTGCAACTTCTTTTATCTTGCAAAATGCTTTTGCGAATTATAGATAGCTTTGCATATAAATTAGCTGTAGACTGCTTTGCAGTACACTGTTAACCTCATCCTTTTGCCCTTTTTGCCCTTTTTGAGAGCTTATAACAGCCATTGCATCTTTTCCTCATACAAAAGACATTTTGAAGGTTGGCAGTGTGACACAGGAGCAGATTTGCAAGGGTTACTACCAGCATTTCTAATTCAGGCTACTCACTAATTTTAGAATGTTTTGTAAAAGTCACTACTATGGGCCAGTGAGAAAAAGAAAGTGAGAAAGGAAAATAAGACCCAGTTCCCCTTGATGGGGGTAAATAGTATGATGTTGTTTTTCAGATCTGTGACACACATGACTGCTTAAGAGATTTTGGGTTGAGAAGTGATCTGAAAAAGGAACAACAGGAGTAAAGGTGTTAGATGAGTCTTTACTAGCCTTTGCCTGGTGATCAGGGTGGAGGTGTGTGAGTTCATTCTTTTTCCACTCAATGATTATTTTTTGTCATCTACTTATTTGTCAAGCCAGTGAAAGTCTGTCTCCATCAAAATGGTCAACTATGGGTGTGGGGCATGCAAATATACCTGAACTGGCTTTAATCACACAGTTTGTACTGGAATAGCTGTAGAAGGTCCAAAGTGATTGAGAAGATCCTCAGTAGTTCTATTAGTTTGTTGGGGTGATTGTTTGGCTGTTTTTCATTTGTTTTTCTTTCTTTCTTTTTTTTTTTTTTTTTTTTTAATGGTGAGAATCTGAAGCAAGATATTTTATGAGTCTGACAGACTTATCAAGATAAGCAATACAGTAGGCTGGACAAAGCATAATCCATGTTTCCCTCCTGTTGTGTGTTTGGCAAGTAGACTTTTTGGATAATGAGTTGATTGTTAAGCACCTGAGATAGCATTTTATGATCAAGTGACACAAAACACTTGTCCCCGGTATACCCTGATGAAATCTTAAAGTTGTGTGTGCTGACTGGAAAGTTAAATAAGTGTAGGAGCAATAGTGCTTTATTTGATGACAAAAAAACTCCAAAAAAAACAACAAACACCATACTTGGGATAGCTAATCTTTGTAATTAACAGGTCATCCAGGAAATTGTTTTGGTGTAGAAACCCCAGGAAAAAAAGAGATTGCAAAGTATATCTGGAGGTCCAGTCTAGTCCTCTTCTCAAAGGGATTCGAGCCATGATGCATAATACAGCCATAATGCAGTTCAAAGTTCAGTCTACACAATAACATGCAAGTATTGTGGAAACATGAGAGGCTGTGAGAAAAAGAAATGTATTCAAATCATGTTCTCTAACTCTGTTTCAGTGTTCCAATAGGGTATACTGCTATAGCTATACTGACTTCACCCAATATTGCCATGTACAGGCAATTTTATTTCTGGCATCTCCACATGTCACTGGGAATAGAAACATCCCTAGAGGCAAGAGCTGACTCTTCTGTTGGATCAGGTGGTGAAAGGGAATCTGTAACATCTGCACAGGTCAGAAAGCTGGGAGGACAATGCAGGCTGAAGACCAGTGTCATGGACAAATATCTTTAAAAAAAAACCCTCTACTTATTTTCACTGTTCTGAAAGATCATTTGGGAAGAGAAATTCAATTTTTGCTCATGGAAACATATATGTATTGCAAGCTAGAAATGATACAGGAAGAACCAGTTTGATACCAATAGGGAGATACCATGGCTGGCCAAATAGGTCCTTCCCATTTTAAGTTCTTCTATAGAATCACAGAAATTAAAGTGAAAAGTGTGAAAAAAAAATGTTTGGAGCAATGGGACAAGACAGGAAGCCATGAACTTCAGTAAACACAACTTAGAAATACAACTGCGGTAGATCAGTTCAGATTGTTTGGTTGTTCAATAAATCATGATTTTTTATTAAGGAATACATTGGTTTTAATTGAGAAATGACACTGAAATAGTAAAAGTAAGTATTTTTTGTGTTTCCATAGCAAAACATTATGCTGCTCTGTCCCCTGCTTACCTTTAAGCTAGTCAGCATTGATCCTGAGCATTCTCAGATTTATGGATCAGAGATGACACTGAACTGTCTGACACAGAAGCAAAACGGAAAGAAAAGGAAAAAAAAGGTTTTTTTTTTCTTCTGTGTGTAGAAGACAGAAGGTTTGTTTCATTTTAGAGAGACAAAAATCCTGAGCTTGAACACAAGTAGGACATTCAGGATCAAACTCCTGTCCTAGTAGCACTAGTGTAAATTCAGCGTGTCTAGTGATTTTACGGGTTATTCTGAAAGTATCCAGGTATCGCTGCAAGAAGAACTGGAGTGGCTTGGAAGGGGGTGAAGGTCTGGCAGTGTCAGATCTGAATACAAACTAGATGTACAAATTTTAATTGCACATTAAAAAAATTGCATTTATAGTTTAAAATAAAAAATAAAAAATTAGGAGAGCCTTTTAATGTTACAGAGCTCCTTTCACAAAAATCTCTATTCTGTAGCAGGCCTTCAGGCACATTTTTAACTCCAAAACACTGTTAGGCTTGACATGATTTAGCAGTTCATAGAGACTTCACTCACCTTTAAGGTTTTGATATTTTTTCACATGATATCACACATGCAGTGACATCTGTTTTGCACTCATAGTTTAAATGAGATTGTTCTCAGCAATGTCAAGAACAGATCAAGATGGAGTCATAAGGGATAGTGAGATGTGGAATCACTTGGCTCCATAGTATAAAGCTTTATGACTAACAAAGCAGGTGCACTTTTCTGCAAGGACCATCTTTTTTCTTGTGTGTTTTTACAGCACTTAGCACAAAGTGTTCAGTTGTGTGACTTAGGCTACTGGTGAGAATAACATATGCATGTTAGACATCCTGTAGAGACAAGACTGTTATTTCACTGTGAGTCAAGGTCAGCTGTGAGTGAAGAACATGGCACTGGCTTATCTGGCTATCTTGTGTGAAATACAACTTAAATCTTGTCTCTCACTGTGGATTTCAGAGTGAAACAATTGTAGTGCAGTGTTTTAGAAAAACAGAGAACATAATTGCTCTTTTTATTCTCCGTATCTGAAGCTGCAAAGCCAAAACCAACAGAGACTGGTTTGTGTGTAGTCAGAGATGTTGTATATTAGAGATCTTGTATATTGACACCATATGACAGAACTCTACAATATAACAGAACCACTGAAGTCATATTTTCTATTAGTATATTCAAGAGAAAAAATAGGGCCTCTATTGGGAAGACAAAACCTCAGAATTATTTTGGTTGGAAAAGACCTTCAGGACCATAGAGTTCAACCACCATCTAACTACCAATCCTGGTGCTAAGAAAGGTAAGATGCACTGTTCTAACTGTAGGTGAGACATGATTCCCATTTGCCTCAAATACAGGTATGTAAGTGATCTGGTGCAAAAGATTGCTGAAGATAAGCTGTTTCAAACCAAGACATCTTTTTGATGTACAATGTACTTCAAGTATACTGAAGACTCAGTGTACTTTCATAATTCCAGACAATTTCAATGGTAATCATCTTTGATTTTGGTAATGTATGGGTGTGGATCTCTGTAGCGAGCTGAAAATTCAGCAGAAGTCTTAGTTAATTATAAAAATCCCGAGTATATGATTTTGCTAAAAATATGCTTAAAATGAAAGTGCAGGAATATGTCATTCTCTGAAGTTACAAGCTATGGCTGATATTTATTCTTGGAATGAGTGACACTATTTCTTGTACCCTAGGAAAAACTATGTGGTTACCTCGTTTTATAGGTAAGTTGTAGAAACCAAAAAGATTTTATCTTAAAAAGGCAAAAATACAAACAAACCAACCAAAAAAAACCAAAATAACCCTCCCAAACCCCCTAATTCAACCCTCCAAAAAACAAGCTATGAAAGTCTTCTGGTAAAGAGGTAATACGACCTGATGTATTTGATCTTGCTTTGGGACAAAGGAAAGGGCTTGGTGACCTTTTTGAGGTCTTGTTTCATAGAATCATAGTATACTTCAGATGGAAAAGACCTTTAAGATCATTGAGCCCAATCACTATCTAACTCTAGCAAGTGTGGTGCTAAACCATGTCCTTCAGCACCACATCTCTGCTTTGAAACACTTCCAGGAACGGGAATTCAACCACCTCCCTAAGGATCTTGTTCCAGTGTTTGAGAACCCTTTCTGTCAGTAAGTTTCTTCTCATCTCCAACCTAAACCTTCCCTGGTGCAACCCAAGACCATTTCCTCTTGGCCTATCACTAGTTGTTAGGAAGAAGAGACCAACACCCACCTCGTTTACATCTCCTTTCAAGGAGTTGTAGAGGGTGAGAAGGTTTCCCTTCAAGCCTCCTTTTCTCCAGGCTAAACAACCCATGATTCCTCAGCAGACCTGCTCTCCAGACCCTTCATCAGGTTTGTTGCCTTTCCTGTAACTGCATAGCTGCACACCAATGAAATACAGGAAGAGAAAGCAATGCAAGGAAGTGAAACTCCAGGATTTTGCTGTTGAATGAGGCTGATTCTGCCTTTCAAGAAATGCAGAGCCATTGGGGACTAGCTAGCTGCTGCAGATATTGGTAATGATTAGTCACAGCAGTGTGGACTTAGTGTCAACTACTGTATGAAGGTGCAAAGTGAAAGAAGTCTAAGCTCAGATTAATTTAACCTTCAGCTTGGCTCAGTCTCTTAGGGAAGGAAATGCTTTTGAGAACTGAGGAAGTTTTGTAGAGTAAATAATGCTGGGAGACTACAGGTCAAATTCTAACAAAAATATATGCAAATTTGTACACATCTGGCAGAACAAGTTGCATCCTGGTAGCTGTGGTAGCTTAGGACTATCATAATGGGCAATTTGAGAGAGTTAGATAACTATCTTTCATTATTTGTTTACTCCAGCTAATATAATTGGAAAACATACACATCTTTGACAACTGAGGCTTTTCTTTTATTCAGAATTGGAAGGTTCTCATCTCTCTCACAAGTTAAAGGAAGCAGCTGTGTCCTGAAAGCATGAGAACTGCTGTTTTGCTTGGAGAGGATAAGACTAAGAGGGGATCTCACCAATTCATACAAATAGCTAAATGGTGGAGGTTATAAGGATGGGGCTGAGCTTGTTTCAGTGGTGTCCAGTGATAGGACAAGGGGCAATGGGCACAAATGAGAACACAGGAGGTTTCTTTGAACTTAAGGAAAAACTTTGCTTTGAGGGTGGCAGAGCCATGGACCAGGTTGCCCAGCTAGGCAATGGAGTCTCCTACTCTGGAGAATTTCAAAACCCATTTGGATGTGTTCCTATGCAGTATGCTGTAGACGAACCTGCTTTGACAAGGAGGTTGGACTAGATGATCTCTGGAGGTCCCTCCCAACCTCCACCATTCTTTGATTTTGTGATTCTGTAATTGTGGTTCAATGGTACCTCCCCACATCAATCTCCACATTAGAGCTACTTAGAGTAATTTGGACTATTGACTGTTTAATGTCTGTATTTTGATGGTGCTTAATGTATCAACCAATTTAGAACTTAAATGGGAGTTCCTCAAATACGGTAAGGAAATGTCCTCTTTCCTGATTTGCACTCCACAGATGTAGGCTGGAACTGTGTGTCTGTATCTTTAAGGAGGTCGATTCCTTCAGTTGCAGCAAAGGATGATGATTTTCTTACATCCAGTGTTTATGATGGGACTCTAGAGATCCAAAAGCAAAACATGTTTCAGCACTATACATGACTGAAGTAGTGACATAGACCTTCTGGCCTGGTCTGATTATTTGAAGGGCCTCCTCTGTCCATTTCCAAATTGATTGGTAAGCTCTACACATGACAATCAGTATTTAAAGACTGGTCCTATGTTCTTTTATTCTTTAGACAAATAGAGAAGGCAAATACTTTGAGCTGGTGAGGAGAGATCAAACAGAAGGTGGTAGTTGACCCTGCTGAATATGTGAAAGTAAGAAGGATTGCTGCAAGAGGCAGGAATGGCGTCAGGACAAGTGATGCTATTGTTACATGAGATTAGCAGATGTTGTGTCCAAGCTCTGGTAGAAGATAACCATGCCTGTTTGCATCGCTGGTTTAGCATGGTAGTCTGCTAGTGGCAGGAACTTCTCTGCACAGGGTTCTTGCGCTAACTGTAAGCAATTCTGCACCAAAATGGTGCCAGAACTGAGTTGCTTCAGACAACCAAAGTGCGGTCATGCTGCATATGAAATGCTGCCTAACTCTTCTTCCTAGTTGTGCCATGTTTTGCATTTAGATTGGTTTCAGGAGGCTGATTGTCATTTTCAGGATGCAGCTGTTGCTGGGTAACCATGCAGGAAAAGGAAATCCTTGAATTTGTCCCAGTCACAGTACAGGTATTTGCATATCACATTTAAATATTTCAGAGAGTGGCATGAGAAACAGAGAAGCCCATGTATCTTATTGGCTGCTCTAAACCCTCTCCAGTGACTGGTTCATAGAATCATAGAGTCAACCAGGTTGGAAGAGTCCTCCAAGATCATCCAGCCCAACCTATTACCCAGCCCTGTCTTATAAACTAGACCTTTACTCAGACATCCAAAGCAATGCTACCCAGAAAGCTCACTGGTGCTTCTGGTGTTCTTCAACTGCTTCTGACTAGGTAAATGTAGCAGGCATGACCTGAGTGGGTAAACTCTAGGTGAAACTTTGCATGTCACAGTTCTCCTAGTGACTTTAATTCCACCAAGATTTCACAATTAGATTCCAGCTTCCTTTAAAGGTTTTACAGACCAATTTATGATGATTACTCTGAAAACACCCAGCTCTTTATGTTAGGATCAGTGGGCAAAATGTTCAGCTTCTGCATCAGTATTGGAGCCAAAGAATGCTGAAGATAGTGGAAGGATCCCCCATTGTCATCTATAAACTATGCTAAATAAAATAGAGTGAAACAAATCAGTAGGGGTTAGAATGATGCTTACTTAGTGGGTCAAGATGCTTACAGAATTAAATTAATTCTGTGACATTTTAATTTAAAAGATCTCACTTTGAGATCTTTCATCATATTTGACAACATGAAGCGCAGAGCAGTCAATAACACCCCCAGTACAGGACAGTTTGTTTGGTATTCCAAACAAGATTGTAGATTTTGCTAGAAATTCTTTTTTTTCACATGCTCTTTTCCTTTCCTGTACACAGGTACTCACATCCTTCCCCATGTTCTCCTGTTATTTTATTTTATAATGGCATTGCATTTTTCCATTTTACAAAATGGCTTAAAGAGGTCTCTAATCTCAATTTTGGTTCTTTAGGCCTGATCCATAAACCATTGGCTCTTGGCAAGAATGCCAAGACCTATAGATGCTGGAAATATGGGAAACGTGGAAATATCTGCTGGGCCCCTCACTATGAGAAAAACGTTGAGTTGCTGGAGTGTGTCCCGAGGAGAGCAGCAAAGCTGGTGAAGAGTCTGGAGGACAGGTCTTGTGAGGAGGGGCTGGAGGAATTGGATTTGTTTAGCCTGAAGAGAAAGAGCATGAGGGTAGACTTTCTTGCTCTCTACAACTCCCCGAAAGCAGGTTGGAGCCAGGTGGGTGTTGATCTCCTCTCCCTAATAATGACTGATAGGATGAGAGGGAATGGCCTCAGGTTGCACCAGAGGAGATTTAGATTGGATATTAGGAAAAAATGATTTACTGTAAGAGTGGTCAGGCATTGGAACAGGCTGCCCAGGGAAGTGGTAGAGTCACTATCCCCAAAGGTGTTAAGAAAATGTGTAGGTATGGCACTCTGGGACGTGTTTTTGTGGCCATGGTGGTGTTGGGCTGCCAATTGTACTCAATGATCTTGAAGTTCTTTTTCAACTAAAATGACTCTATGATTCTATGATTCTTTTCCATATATCTGCTTTCCTTCCTTAGAGCTTCCATTTGCAAATAGATATTCTGTTATGCAATGATGCTTGTTTAAAACCTGAAAATAATTGAAATAAGAACCAAACAAAGCTATAAAAAGTAGGTCCTCTTTCTGCCCTGTGTAATGTAATAGCTATTACTGAGCTGATGTAAGGGTAACTGAGGGCAAAATCTGGCTCTTTGAGCTTGTATGATTGCCTTCCCCCCAGCATGCTCTGCGCTGAGGGAGACGGACCAGTCAGCAGAACTGAGCTTCCTTTCCTGAGCAGCACAATGCCATTGAACCTCTTGGAGCTGGAGAAAATTCCAGGACAGCACTCAGGTTGTTCTTCAGCTAAGAGTAATGATCACTCTGCCCCAGCCCATACCAGGAGAATTTTGGCATCTGCTTCTGGTGAAGCCTTTCACCTTCTTCTCTGTTATGAGCAGAGGTGCCACTGTGACAGATGCCTGATGTCAGAGGCCACTGAAAATGTGTGAGAAGGAGCTCCAGCAGAGAAACCAGTTTTAAACAGTCAATTTTTTGTTTAGACACGATATTAAAAAAAAAAAAATGTAGATAGCCCATACCAGGAAGGCCAGGGCTTTGCTCCAGCACAACAATAAGGATAATAACTGTAATTGGAAGGAATGTCTGCTCTTTTGTAATCAATTAATCATTAATTGTGGTAAGCATGTTATAGGTCACAAATTCCTTAACAGTTAAAACTTTCCATTATGTGAAACAGGTATATCCAAGTTCTGTATCCTATTGGTTTGCTGTATTGATATATACCATTAGCCAGGATTTGGAGAGGAAATGCACTTGGAATCTCTTGGAAGTGATTAGTGTTGGCTAGAACTAAGTATAGTGCAGGTGGGAGTATGCAATCTCTCCACCAGTGCTGCTCATGCACTGTAGTGCTGACACAGACGTTCCCCTACTATGCCACTGTTGAACAGCTTCTGTAATTTCCCTGCAAACTGAGCAGTGCTTCTGTGACAGAGTGAAATCCAAGGAGTAATGATGTCATTTACCTGGGCCTGAGCAAGGCCTTTGACACTGTCCTGCACCACATCCTGGTCTCCAAGCTGGTGACACATGGGCTTGATGGGTGGACCACAAGATGGATAAAAAACTGGCTTGATGGCTGCACCCAAAGAGTAACTGTCAACAGGTCCATGTCCAAGTGGAGGCCAGTGACAAGTGGACTCCCTCAGGGATCAGTCCTGGGACCAGTTTTGTTCAACATCTTTGTCACTGACATGGACAGAGGCATTGAGTGCACCCTCGGCAAGTTTGCTGACAACACCAAGCTGTGTGGTGCAGCAGACACGTTGGAGGGAAAGGATTCCATCCAAAGGGACCTGGACAGGCTGGAGAGGTGCTCATGAGACTCCAAAAGATCATGTGCAGTGTTCTGCATCTGGGTTGTGGCAATCCCAAGCACAAATCCAGGCTGGACAGTGACCGGCTGGAGAGCAACCCTGAGGAGAGGGACATGGGGGTGCTGGTGGATGAGAAGCTCAACAGGAGCCAGCAGTGTGCACTTGCAGCCCAGAAAATCCAACCAGATCCTGGGCTGCATCAGGAGAAATGTGGGCAGCAGGGTGAGGGAGGTGATTCTCCCCCTCTACTCCTCTCTGGTGAGACCCCACATGGACTACTGTGTCCAGTTCTGGAGCCCCCATTACAAGAAGAATGTTGATGTGCTGGAGACTGTCTAGAGAAGGGCCACTGGGATGATCAGAGAGCTGGAGCAGGAGGGAGTGGGAGCTGTTCAGTCTGGAGAAGAGGAGGCTCTGAGGTGACCTTATTGTGGCCTACAAAAAAGGTGCTGAAGGACTTTTCAGGATATCAGGGAGTGACAGGAACAGGGGGAATGGAGCAAAGCTGGAGATGGGTAGGTTCAGGCTGGACGTGAGGAGGAAGTTCTTCACCATGAGAGTGGTGAGAGCCTGGAATGAGTTGTTCAGAGAGGTGGTTGAGGAGGCCCCATCCCTGGAGGTGTTTAAGACCAGGCTGGATGGGGCTCTGGCCAGCCTGATCTAGGGTAAGGTGTCCCTGCCCATGGCAGGGGGGTTGGAACTAGATGATCCTTGTGTCCCTTCCAGCCCTGACTGATTCTATGATTCTATGACTATAAGTAAGATCTTTACAGTCATTTATGTCTTCTATCCTAAACTGGACAGGGACCAAATGCTTAGAGGTGGAACACCAATCCATTAAAACACTGCATCACAGAGATTTCAGAGCCTGCAAGAACATGCTTTGCATCTCGGTATAAAGTTTTTGTTCTCAGATGTGCTGAACTAAACGCGGTGAAAAGAGAGGTAGCAATTATCTCTAGCAGCAAAAAGCACCTCTGAATGCAAAGGGATTCTATATCTGAGAGCAGTGCTACTAGTAGAACTACTGTGAGAAGTCCAAATTCTAAGTCTGTGCATAGAGAATTGTTTGAGTTGGAAAAGGCCTTTAAGATCATTGAGTCTAACCAATACCCAGCTCTAACAAGTCTGATGCTAAATCATGTCCCTCAATACCACATCTCTGTGTCTTAAGAACACCTCCCTGAGGAGCCTGTTTCAGTTTTTGAGAATCCTTTCAGTCAAGAATTTTCATCTCATATTTAATATAAACGCACCCTGGTGCAACTTGGTGCTGTTGCCTGTCCTCCTATCACTTGTTACTTGGAAGAAGAGACAAAACACCTACCTCGCTCCTTTCAGGTAGTTAGAGAGAGTAAGGTCTTTCCTCAGCCTCCTTTTCTCTTGGACATTGTAAGTACCTAGCCCAGAGCAGACTTCTTGATTCTAACTCTCTGGCATGGATCTGAGTATTCTAGTTCTTGTGTTCTCCACTCAGGGCCCAACAAAGGCTATTAGACTTGGCAGGAGGCCACAATAGGCTCAATGAATATATTATTCAATATGACCCTGCACTGGGCAGAAATTTGTTGTGAGAGGCTGCTGGCCTCAGCTGTCTTATGTAGTTGGTTTTTTTTGTCCCATTGGTTCTCTTCTTTCAGTGAGTGTAAAAACCACGCTTTTGTACTTTCTGAGGATGACAGAATTCCCTTAATTATCTCCAAGACTATTGCTCAGACAGAAGGATTAATTCTTCATTCTTGTGGGATGCTGAAATCTGCATCTTGTTCACTGTTATCCCCCAGAGATCCCCAGCTGTAACACAGTAAGTCTGAAAACAACTTTCCCCTTTTTCAAGAAGAAGGGTTATGGCCAATCTCCCACAGGATACACCATCTCTGAACTTTGCTTCCAGGAATGTTCATTTCAGAGCGCAGAACTTCATTTTCATTCTTTACTCCTGAAATAGAAATAACCCACAAGTCTCCAACCATTTGCTGTAGTTCAGAGATTTTAAGGCAAGAAGGAGGTGACTGTGAGGTCCTAAGTCTGGTCTCCTGTGTAGTTCACAGCAGAGATCCTCACTTAATATTTTATGCTTTGAACCCAACAAGTTCCAGTTGGGTACTCTTCATTGGCTTCAATATGAACTCAGCTTGTCCAGTAGGGAATGATTTACCTTAATTCACATTAGTCATAAAATAAAACTTCACCTTAGTGCAGTTGCAGTGGGTCAAGTTACCTTCTCATTTCAGATTAACTTTTTCATGCAACTATGTAGATTTTAAACCCATCATTTTTCAAGACTTTGTAATGATTAACAATCAAAGACATTCTCGAGCATCCTCTATGAGCTATGTCATGTATCTAAGACCTATGTTGAGGATGAAAGTTTCTGGATAGAGGACTGATAAAATTATCTCTCAATATCTCTGCATAGGCTAAAGAAAAAAAGCATTGTGTTTTCATGGTGATTTAATCTGGAGGACAATTTCTGGATGCTGCAAATTTTCTAAAGGGTATTTTTCAATTATTGACAGATACTTTACAGTAGCTAGCCTACAGCCAAAGTGGTGCACCTCACTCTTGGAACTACATCTAAGCTACAATGTGTAAATTTTGAAGCATTTCTGGTCAAGGCATCATTACATTTTTTATTACAGACTAAACACAGCACCAGGAATGACACTTAGACTATTGAAAGGTGGAGGGGGCAAGACTTGCATGCTTGATCTGTGATGTTTTAATGTTTGTACCAGCTTCTTACACGGCTAAGTAACTATTTTCAACACCATTAAAGGAGAGAAGTTTTAACTGATGTTTAAGTGAAATGTTCCAGGAATGTTCCTCCCTCCCAGTTCCCCTAGAACTTAGTGTTTGTTATGGTCACCTCATACTCTAGTGACCTGCTGCTAGATACCAAAATGAGGGTAAATTTTCACCTTTACTGTGGATTCTTGTTTTCACCAGTGGTGCTTGTCTTTACTAAATTGGACATAAACTCTTCATTTTATGACAATCTTGTTTAGAACAGTACTACAAAATAAGTAACTGTGTTACCTCTGCAGAAAGAATAGAATCACCCAGTGTCATGGTGACCATAAAGCAAAATGAACTTGGAACTAATCACATGTGAGTTAACCCATCTGAAAGATGAATTAACTGCAGCTGAAAGAGCTCTTTAGATAAAAAATTCAGAATATATTCTCTGGTTGTGTATATATAGACACAGATACATGTTGTGAATTGTGTGAAATATGAAACATAATGGACTAGTGTGTAGAAAGAGCAGCTTAATTTTTTTGTTCATATTCTTCTTGATCATGCCTAAATGTCTGCATTACATTCCACATGTTCAAGTTCTAGTTACTCTGCAATTTCATGATTCAGTGCACTTAGCTAGCCATTTGTTTACTGTTGGTGGTGGGATACTTTTAACTGATCAAAATGAATGTTTTCTGAAATGTCTCTGAGATGGCCGTGATTTGGCACCATTAAAGACGAGATGCTGAACAGGACAGAGCAATGTTCTAAGAGGCCAAGCCATTGTATCTTGCTCACAGTCTCAAGGTTGAACTGACTGCCAAGTGATCAGAGAGAAATTTTGCCAGTGTTATTAACAGAACCTTCAGTTCAGGAGTGTTGGAGGATTTCTCTGAAATATGGGGCTTGTTTCACTTGCTGAATCATCTTGGTGTGTTCTGGCTGAACCATTTCTTGCCATTTCTGAAGGCAGTGCTTATTTGTGGCAAAGGTATAACTTTTGTTTTCCCTGGTGACAGAATTTAGTTTAGAAGACTGGAATGCCATCATCTGTCTAATATAGCTGAGGGCACAGTGACCAACCTGATCATAGTCTAGAGAATAGAACAGTTAGTTTTGGTGATAATATCATTGAATACTTCTGATGGCTTGGATGCTAATAATGTACAACTCTTTGCTTGTTTCGATGTTTTTCTTTTGGTTCATTGAGACTACTGGAAAGACCTTGTAATTATCTTCAGTTCTTTTTCACAAAAGCATTGAAATTTATAATCATTCCCACAAACATGAAGTCAATAAAAGCAGGAATGACCCTGTATATATTGAAGAGCTTGCCCCTCAGAAAATTTATGCTGATACTTGATTTCTTTGTAGTTGTTGTTACTTGATTGTTTTGTAGTACTGTTCTAAACAAGATTGTCATAAAATGAAGAGTTTATGTCCAATTTAGTAAAGACAAGCACCACTGGTGAAAACAAGAATCCACAGTAAAGGTGAAAATTTACCCTCATTTTGGTATCTAGCAGCAGGTCACTAGAGTATGAGGTGACCATAACAAACACTAAGTTCTAGGGTGGGAGGGAGGAACATTCCTGGAACATTTCACCTAAACATGAGTTAAAACTTCTCCCTTTAACGGTGCTGGAGCACAGGACAAGGTTGTCTAGAGAGGTTGTGGAGCCTCCTTCTCTGGAGACTTTCAAAACCTGCCTGGATGCGTTCCTGTGCAATATGCACCAGGTGACTCTGCTTTAGCAGGGAGGTTGGAGTAGATGATTTCCAGAAGTCCCTTCTAACCCCCACCATTCTGTTTCTGTGATTTTGTGTGTGTAGTGCACCGAGAGAAGAGCTTTTGACCTCTTGGATCTGGATGATAGGGCAGACAGTGGCCTCTAGAGGACATTTTGGGGTACAGAAGATCATTCTCACTGGTGTTGAGAGGACAGAGAGAGAACGCTGGTGTTCTTTTTCTTACCTTCTTGTAAGTCACCTGGCAAAGCAGCTGAGGGGAAGAGGTGGGGGAGGAGAGAGTTTAGAGACTTGCAGACAGACAGTAGAGGACATGACTACAAGTGAGCAGCAATTGTTTGGGAAGAGAAATGGTCCATGATTTACTTGGGGTTAAGGCAATATAAAGCAGCAGTGAGCTAACCTACATGATGTCAAGTAACAGATATGCCATTAAACTAAGTTAATTCTCAAGACATACACTCCAAGTTTAACCTCTGATAGCTGATGTCTTCACAAGCATCTGCATCCATAGTGTGTCTACTATGTACAGAAACTCAGTTTGTCAAGTAAGTAAAGGAAGAAAGAAAAGAAAACAATAGATTGTATTTAATGTGGGTTTCTTTCTGAAGTTGGTATTTGGACTTTAGAATATCTTCATTGCTGCTTTTCTGTTTACTTTTGACATTTGAAAGGCTTAAAGGTGCAGTTGCCAAAGAGAAGACATCTAATGTCCTTGCATAGCATTTTAGTATGTGCTTAACTTTGGAAATATTAATAGTACTGTTGAAAAGAGAGAGGGTATTAATGATTTGCAAGCTGAATATTTTGGTCTTTGAAAGATTTAAGGTTCACTTTCTTCTCCTTAATAGACTTAGACTGGCTGTCCAGTAAATTTTATCATGTGCGCTAAGGAAGAAACCTGAAAAGAAGTGAATGAAGTATTTGTTCGGGTTTTTAATAGTCACAGAATTCTAGGGGCTCCTTGCAATGTAGTGATTATGAAATTTTTGAACAGAAGTGTAATTTTCAAGCTGTTGGTACCCGTTTAACGTGCAAAATGTTGATCCCTCTCTTTAGAAACCGAGCAGCTACAATTTAGTTGATGATTTCTTTTCTTCTCTGGTCCTGTGCTATTAATCCAAGGCAGTGCTATTTGCTTCTGTTGTTTCACCATGGGCTGCTTGATGCATTCAGAGGTGGTCCAGAGGGCTTGTTTACAAGTTTCGCATGCACTTTGCTCCACATGTTCATGCCCTAACATTTCTTTAACAATAAAGCTGACTGGCTAGGAAAAAAAAAAAGAGCAAGATTGGAACTGATGCAGCTAAATTGCATGTAAATGTCGTTTCCAATTGAAAGCATTTACTATTCATATACTGAGAATTAGTGCAGCCCTGTATTCTGGCTCTAGTGTTTGCAGCAATTCCAGTCCCAGCAGGGTGAACAGCCTGCATGATCTGTCTCTGCTGACTTCTGTCCCCTGCTGCTCTCCTTGTTTTAACATTGACTCCCACGCACTATAGCCATTTCCCCCATTTTCAATGTGTAATTCTGTCAGAAGCATATCAATAGTTGAAAGAAGCAGGAAAAAGGCTGTATAGTTTAGGTATAACATGGATGCTGCAATGAATCCAGATGAACAGTGCATCTGGCTCTTGGTCACTGGTTTTGCTTACTACATGGACAAATGCCTCCAGGTGGGACTCATGTCCTAACGTTCCAACAGAACCAGACTTCTCTTCTCAAAATGTAAAGGATGCCAGAGTCTCAATTTTCCAAGCATTCCTCCCCTCACCTCTCAGTTGCTCTGCGTGTGCACATCCATGCACATATGCTTTCTCACATGTGATCTGTTTATATTCAACATAATCCCCATTGCTATGGTTCCTATGCCTTTTAATGTTTTATCTTCACAATAATCCTTCCAGACAGGCATATATTTTTATTCTATATTATTGAGAGGAACCTATGTGCCTTTTTCCAAAGCCATGCAAGAAGACTGTGACAAGGTTGGCCTAGGTGTTGACATGGCATCCACTTGTCTACCCTTCTTTTTGGCAGCAGTATTGTAATTTGGTTGGAGATTTGGGTACCTTTAGTTTCTGTTCCTTTAAAATTTGAATCACTGTGTCTGTCTGCAGAGGAAGCAGCCATTTTGCTGGCACTTGTTACTTAATGTTACACACACAACAAGAAGATTTCTGTGAGTTTTTGTTACATGTTTTAGCAATTTTGTGATTGCATTTCAAACTGTCTGAAAGAAGGGGAAAAAAAACCCCTAAAGTTAAGTGTCAGTGGAAGAATGTTTTTCAGGCAGAAGCCTAACTGGACCTTTGAGAAAATGTGACATGGCTAAGGAAGGGATGATATTGGGTGAACCAGGCAAAAAGATAAGGAAGGGATGATATTGGGTGAACCAGGCAATAAGATAGGAGTGCAAAGGAGGTTTAAACAGGGTAAAGAAGATAATGAGGACAGCTGGGATATCTATGCATAGCAAACAATTTGCTTGGCAAATTCGTCCTTGTTCTCTCTTTGTGAATTGTGTATGAACAGATTTTTCTCAAATTTTTATCTCTTCAAAACTATTCACAAATGGATCTTGTGAACAGATTTAACATATGCGTTGCTGGTGGACTTTCTTTATACAGTGCTCTCCTTCATTGTCAGATGGCTGATGACCATACCTGTATAGTATTGGTTCTATTCCTTCTCTGGTCAGTCTGTTGTGATGTGACTTGAGTGACTACTCTCAGAGGCTTATTCTTTGCAGTGTACATTTCAAGATCAATTCAGGGATAAAATTGCTGTTAAGAATCTCTCTAATAAGATTTAGGAATACTGAAGGCTGTTGGTAGGGTCAAGGTCAGTTTACATGGCAGAAAGAAAAGGGCTATTTTTCATCACAGAGTATATTTGCAGTGAATAACTTAGCTAACTGTAGGCACTGTAAATCCACTTTGGCAGATGGTTAAGTCTGTGCTGTGACCCCTTTTTCCACTCCAGGGATTGTTTCCTGAGTGTGGCCTCATCTGGGTTGGCATTTTAATGTGATGATATCTGTCAGGATGTTAAAAAGCTGTCTAGATTAAGTTCCAAAATTTCAGGAATAAGAAATGGGAATTTAACTGAATTTCACATGTTTTAATTTCTCCTACCCTGCCCAATCTGCATAACAGTAAGTTCTATGGTAGCAAGCACTGTTTATGTAGGAACTTTATAGTTCTTATAGGAAGCTCATTAGTTTCATGTGGTCATCCATATAATCTACAGTTGAAAGACTAACAAGCAACTGTGAGAACTAAAAAGTTTGACATATCTGTGCAATTCCAGCAAAATAACATTAACCAAAAGTCAGATTTTTAGTTGGCAGAAGTGTAGAACACTTCTGACAAACATGCATTTTTATCATTTAAGAAATGCAAATCATGTATTAGAATCTTCATCACAGTACTGCTAGCCTTGGTGATTCTAGCATGTCTTTTTTGCTTGCAGAATATATTTTGTTAAGAAGGCCAGAATACAATGTTTAATCTTTTTTGCCCTGAGCTCACAGATGCTACTGTAGGAGTACTGCAGAGGCTGACGTAGTTTTTAGCAGTTATGTTGGTGTAACTTTGTCTCTGTATAAAAGACACAGTGAGGCAAATCTGTTAAAAGACCACAAATTAGAAAGAGAAAAATCAAATACCATATAGCTTTACCAGCTTTATTGTTATTGAGGTCTGTGGCATAAAAAAGGAACAATTCTTTTAAGTAAAGACTGTAACGTTACTCATTTAAGTTTTACTATGATGACAGTAGAGAATCCACCAAGTCTCATCAAATATGTCAAGTGTTATGGTCTCTGTGAGGCAAGTATGACTTAAACTCTTTCTTTCCAAACTGAAGACAGGATGGCATAATGGGGTCAATGCCAAGCATTTCTCAGTGTTAGGAATTCTGCAAAATTAATAATTGATATTAATTTTGATATCCAGGCGAAGATTGTTAATAACTATGAAAATTGTTTATTAACATTAAATCTCTCCGGAAAACTAACTTACAATGTTTGAAATGCATGGTTTGGATACTTATACACACAGGGAACAGGCTAAACTGGAACACTTTAAGAAATAACTAGCAAGTGCAAACACTAAAACTGGAAAGAGGTTCTTAGTTTCAACTATACCTCTTGCCCACCAAGGGGCTTGAGAGGCTCCCTTCTGCTACTAAGGCAGAAAGGTACAACAGAATCTAGTTACAGAATTTCTTAGAGAAAGACTTTGAATATTTACTCACAAAAGTTAGCCCTTGCCTCGCAGGGCTAGTTCCAGCTTCAGACAGCACCCAAACACTTTCAGGGAATTCTGTCAATGCCTTGTCAGCCATTGAGGCTTCTGATTCTTCCCAAGCTTCACAGGGTGCTGGGGAAAGGAGGCAAACAATCTCTGACCTTATCCTGGCCCCTCTGGGTGATCTGTGTGTCCCTTCCAAGGCTTCTCATCTTGGCAGGTGTAGGCAGGATGTCTTCCAATGTGCAGTCTTGGCACAATGTCATGCTGGCTTTGCAGGCCTATTGTGTGAAGGCAGTTATGTCTGTTCCTGGTAAACTTGAAGCAGGCAGTTTCCAGGCAGTTCAGGCCCAAAGCATCAGAGCTTCTTATTGTGCAGCTGGGCTAACTTATAGCTTAGTGTAGCATAATGCTGCAGAAGGCAATGGCAGAATCACTGCCAGAGGCAGAAGGCAATGGCAGCAGGCAGCAGCAGCAGCAGCAAGCAAGCAAGCATGAATACAATGGCAGAGCTCGTTGTGTTACCTGCTCATCTCTTTTATCAATACAGCCTGAGATTAATGGGCCTTTGGACACAGAATGTCAGTTAGCTGAGCTTGACCATAACCCCCTGTGGCAGGGGGTTGGAGCTGGATGATCCTTGAGGTCCCTTCCAACCTAAACCATTCTATGATTCTATGATTCTATGATTCTATTAAGTGAAACCATAGGCTTGCTTTACCCAAACTTGGGAAAAAAACAGGCCTTGCAGAAGGCAGGCACATGCCAAGTGTATGTAACTTGTTCACCACAGGATATAAACAGGACCAAAACATGTTTGGGCAAGCCAGGACATGTTCTGGCCTATTTAGGCCTACCACAACAGTTAGGCCTGTAAAAGAGACAATGAACGTCTTTAGCAATGTGTATTGGTTGTGGATGTGGCAAGGTATTATTCAGGGGCTGCAGGGGCAGCTTCTGTGGGAGGTGTTTAGAGTTTGCTGTAGTAGACCACAGGCAATTCCAGGTGGCTCCACAATGGACCCTCAGCAGCACACAGCTGAATCCAGCAGCCAATAGGGTGGGACCTCTGTGATAGCATAAGAAAGGGCACAAGTGCTGCATGAGCAGAGAAGAGTGAGAGGAAAAAATGTAGGAAACAACCTTGTGAACATCAAAGGCAGAGGAGGAGTGGTAGTGGGTAGAGGTGGATGTGGAAGTGGAAGTTCTTCCAAGCACCAGGGCAGATATTCCTCTGCAGACCTTGGAGATGACAGTGGAGATGGTATTTCTGTACAGCCTGTGGAAAGGACTGTGTCAGAGCAAGTAATCCACATTTACAGCCTGCAGAGGATCATATGCCAGAGCATGTGGATATTTCCTGAAAGATCTGTGGTCCTTGGAGAGCCCAGGGAGGAGCAAGTTTATCATGAAGTACTTCAGCTGGGATAGGGGAAAGGTGTTAAGAGGAAGGAGTGGTAGAGAGGAGGTGTCATGAACTGACACCAACCTCCCATTCTCCATCCCCTTGTGCTGCTCAGATTGTGAGAGTTAGGAGGTAGAGTAGAAAATGAAGGAGTGAAGTTGAGCCTGAGAAGAAGAGAGAAATGAAGGGAAGACATTTTAATGTTTGTCTTTGCTTCTCACCATTTAACTTTAATTGGCAGTAAAAGAAATTAATTGTCCCCTAAACAATTCTGTTTTCCTGTTTATGGTAATTATAAGTGATCTCAACGTCTTTCTTAACTCATGAGCCTTTTCAGCCCATTCCCACATCGTTTTGGGGAGGGGGAGTGAGACAATGCGTAGGTAGGTATCTGCCAACCGATCAAGGCCAACTCACCACATGATCGTATTGCCAAAGCTTGCAATTTCACATTTCTGAAAGTGATGTATCAGGAAGAGTGGATCAGTTATTTGTGCTGAAGAGTAGTGTTAACAACGTATGCACAAGAACAAACTCAAAGAACTGGCACTGTGGGATGGTTAAAATGTGGATTGCAGATGACATTGCTTTTTGGGTTGAGCAAGTTAGAGGAAGAAGCAAGTTTGGCTAGAGAAAATTTGTGACAGCAAAGGAGAAGGAAATACAACACAGAAAATGTGATTAAAGTGAATTGTGTTTGCAGGTTAGTTTTGTCCCCATGAAAACAACTTGATGCTCTTGAAGTCTAGTCATAGAGGCTGAATGAGATTAAGAACTAGTTTAGATAACTGCAGTTAATTAGAGATGCTACTCCCCTTATAAGCATCAAGTCCGGGACCAACTGTTGAAATACATGCTCACAAACATCTTAAACTTTTCAGAGGCTGATTAAATAGATGAATAAATAGATTGATAGATAGATGGAGACGTACCTATGTGAAAACATATTCTGAAAACTTTTATTTCTCTACATTTATTATTTGGAAAAAAAAAAGAGAAAATCTGAACACGTGGATGTAGACACAAGCATGCATGCAGAAAGACTGCTTTCCTCTTGGAATCATAGAATCGTTAAGGTTGAGAAAGACCTCTAAGATCATCAAGCCCAGCTGACAACCCAACACCACCATGCCCACTAAACTACATCTCAGTGCCGTGTCTTCGTACTGGATTTTTGTTCCTTAACCAACCAAAAAGCGAAAAAGTGTGAAGTTTCTTGCATAATTTTTCTAACTAAGAGGCTTGACTGTTTCACTCACATGAAAAAACTTGTATTTAATTCAGTAAAGATAAGACTGGTATGATTCTAAAGGTACTGCCTTACAGATATCTATGGTTGACATAGGTTTAAATATTTTGGGTAGCCTTTTATAAGCACAGTTTTATTAGGCACATTTTAAACCCCTGTGTGTCCTATATAACACTCCATACACAGCTCTTTCAAATCTTCTTTTTATTTTTCTTTTTTTTTTAATTTTATTTTAAATAAAGGCAGATTATCTTGGACACAAAATCATGTTTCATGAGCTGAACCCAAACTACAGGCCTTCTGAAGGTTTCTGTTGGCATCCAAATCGCATCAAGGCTTTCTCTGTATGAGAATGCCACTAGGAGTAATCATTTGACAGCCGTTTCATGTCTTCAGTGAGAAGAGCCAATGATATCAGTCTGGTTTCTATCAGAGGCTTCCATATCACAAAACACATCACCTTAATTAGCATTAATTGACATCCTTTTTGGAAGTATCAATAGAAAGGCCAAAGACTGAATAAGCATAAAGAATGAATTAGCCTCTTGCTCCTGCACATATCCCCTCCAGAACACATATGAGGCACCCAGGCTTGATAGAATGTAGGCTGAATATTGAGTTGAAAGCACTGCCAATCTTGTACTTTTCAGGAGAAGTAAATATATTGCTTTTTCGAGGGAAAAGCAACATTATAGAAAGGTTATAAAAAGATACTTAGAAACCTACAATGATTATTAGGTGAACAAAAGACTATTCTAATTCTTAAAATACAGAATAAAGAAGCATGAGAGTGTAATGGCCAGAGAACAACAGGAAAAGGAAGTAAAGCAGTAGGATTAACTTGAATATGTAGAATACGTAAGGCAAACAGCCACACAGGTGAAGGACTTGTTAAAAAGAGGCAGATTTATGTACATGTCTGTGCAGCTGGATACAGACGAAGAAGATGGTTTCATACACATATGCTTCTGCTGTAGTTTAGTCCCCAGAACCTATTGGGTTTAGAATCATGGAATCATGGAACGGTTTGGTTTGGAATGGGCCTTAAAGATCATCTAATTCCAACCCCCTGCAATAGGTAGGAACACCTCCTATTAGATCAGGTTGCTCAAGGTGTCATCCAACATAGTTTTGAATACTTCCAGTCTTGGAGCCTCCACAACTTCATGGGCAACCTGTTCCAGTGCTTCATGACCCTCATGGGGAAGAATTTCTTCCTCATGTCTCATCTAAATTGAGATCTTTTAATTCAAAGCCATTACTCCTCACCCTCTCACTGCATGCCTTTGTAAAAAGTCTTCTGTAGCCCTCTTCGAATACTGGAAGGCCTTTATAAGATGTCCCATGATCATTCTCTTCTCTAGGCTAAGCAACCTCGACTCGCTCAGCCTGTCTTCACAGAAATGCTCCAGCCCTTTAATCATCTTTATGGCCCTTCTGTGACTTGCTTTAACAGTTCTAGGTCCTTCTCATGTTGTGGACTCTAGAGATGGACACAGTACTCCTGGTGAGGTCTGACCAGAGCAGAGGGGGAAAAAAATCACCTCTCTCAACCTGCAGGCCAAGTTACACATACTTGTTAGTATTTGACTTGCTTTTGTCTCTGACGTGTGAAAGCAAGTGTATTTTTCATATCTAAACTTTTTTTTTCTGTATTAATTTTATGTGTTTTTTTTTCTTGTTTGTTTGTTTCTATAAAAGAATCCAATCAAGTTGTGTTGTGGTGCCAATGTATAATAAAATATAGTAGTGGTTACACCCTGGACTGACAGCTACTGAGAAGATGAAATAGATCTATGAGAGTGCAGTAGATGCAGGAATGTCAGTGCTGTGTTTCCCAATGATTCATCTACTCTCTAGAATGTTTCTGAAATCTTCTTGTGTTTATTGTTTCACTGTTTTTGAGCTGTTGAATTTCAGCATCTGGGATTTGATCTTTCATCAATACTCTGCTCAGAGGCCATGCTGGATTTGAGCGAGCTCTTTGCTACACCAAGAGATCCTTAAAAATCATCTAAATGCATACATTGCAAAATGCATTTCTTCTAACAGGTGATTTCAAAAAGTTACCAGTGATTCCATTTTGTGGGGTGCAACTTCGTGGACACTTGCTGCTGCATTTGTTGGACTGTATAACAATCCCCTTTGTGAGACATCTGCTGGGTTCTATTCATCTAGTTGACTTAGTCTCATTAGGGAGGTTTATTTCTTATGTTTAATTAAGAAGCCTCCTTCCAGAACTTTGTCTTAATGAGTGCTAGCAGTAAAACGTCCTTTCAAATCAGAAGGAAAGTCTACCCAGATCCTCCCTGAAACTTAGATCTGTCTCTCAATCTCTCATTCATTCATCTTTCACTCAAAAGAAAATCAGGAAGAACAAAAGGGTTGTGTGATACGACTTAGAGGCTAATGAAATAAACTAGCAAAGCAATTCCAAATTAACACTACCTCCTCATCAAAAGTGCCCTGCCTTCTACGATTTCATGTTGTGTACCAGAGAAACTGTTAAGTAACTTGAGTATGTCAGCTCCCGGGAAACAGATTAGCTTTCAGACATGGTCTCAAAGGACTTGATTTCTCACACCTTGGAAGCTATGTGCCATTGGCCCCCTTACTGACACTCTGAACTGGAAGAAAAATAAAGGGGGGTTGTCACTACACCTTTTTCAGTCATGTTTCTGGCATCCCTTGCTGGAACCCAAGAAGACCCATGCTTGTCTCAACAACTGGCACTTGGCAGTGCATTTGCTTCAGTGAATACACTGGGAGATTGATATATGAGCAGAGAGAAGAGCTGTTTAAGTTAAAGGGCTCTACTAGCACAAGAAATAATTTAACATGAGGCTGCCCAAAGAGGTTCTGTAGTCTCCTTCTCTGGAAACTTTCAAAACCTGCCTGGATGCATTCCTGTGCAGCTGCCCTGAGCGATCCTACTTTGGAAGGGGGCTTGGATTCAGTGATCTCTAGAGGTCCCTTCCAACCCCAACACATTCTGTCTTTCTGTGATTCTGTGCTTTCAGACCAGCAGGTCTGTGAGTCACTGGATCAACTTCCCAGAAGGATTTTTATGGGCTACTTGTGCATGAGATTGTGTTTAGAAGCTGTCTTCACAGTAGCAAGGGCCTCTGATTTGCATCTGTCTTTAAAAGTATTCAAAAAATAGGAACACTCTCTCCCAGCTGGCCACAAGAACTTCACACCAAAGAAGGGCTGAAGGTTTCTACATTAAGCTCTAAGACTCAGTATCTTTTGGCTACTTCTATCTGTTTAAAAGCTTCATTATTAATTCAGCTACCTACTTGAGCGCTGTCTAGGCTTTCAGACTCCTATGGCAAGACTACTGTCTCATTCCAGGAGACAAGACTGTATCACTGCATCCTGTGTCACCTTCACTGCCTAATTCACTTGATCTCTCCCAAATCCAGCTCTGCCTCTCTCCTTTCCCAGCCTATCTTTGCTTATATTTTTCTGTACTCTCTGACCTTCTCTCCTTTTTCATGGCAGCTTGCTTTTTTTTTTTTGGGGGGGAGGGCGGGGGCTGGGTTGCTGTCCCTGTCATCTTTTAATCACAGCCAGAAATAAGTCCTAGGTACTACCTTTTTTACACGTCATTATTTCCCCAGCTCTAGTCACACATCTTCTAATTTCTGTCAAGCCTTCCTGTTTATCACTTTAGCTTGAGACAAACTTTAAAAGTTGTTTGTTTGACTTCATCAGTGGAGCCCTCTGATCTCCCAGAGTGAGTGTTCTACTGCTTTTTTTTCAGCTTTTTCCCTCCTCATTCTTGCTATTATATTGTCACAAACCTCTTCTGTTTTTTAGCCTCATAGAATTGTTAAGTGTGGGATCTGTTTAACTGATCATTGTTTGAAAGATCCTGTGTAAGGTGCATGTGTACCAGAATTCTATACATCAGAGAGATAATCTGTTATATGTGTTATCATTCTTCTGTGTGCAGAAAAAGAAACTAGTAACCATTATATGCAGACATAGACCTGCATGAGATAGACTGGACTTTGAGGCAGATTAATCATCTCGTTCATATTTGAACTCATTTAAAAATAAAAAAAAAAAGAATATGGGAATTGCATAAGCAGCCTGATTTTCATCCTCCAGATGAGGGGGTAGGCTGGTTGGGAACTTGGTTGCAGGGACAAGTAAGAGCTGTTTCGTATCTCTACCAGAAGGTTTGGAAAATGTGCAAAGACTGTATAGTGGTTCAGCAGTAAAGAAGATTGCTGAAGATGTAGTCTTGAGGGCCTGAAGAATTGCACAAAGCCTGCTGCTGCCAGTATCACTTTATAAGTCCTGACTAAGAGTTTTGCTTGATGCTCACATTCAATCAGTTCTTCAGTAAGCAATCTTAGGCGTAATAAAAATATAGAATTCCAGAATCATTAAGGTTGGAAAAGACCTCTAAGATTATCAAGTCCAACCATCAGTCCAACACCACTATGCACACTAAACCATGTCCCGGAGTGCGATGTCTACATGTTAGCTACGTAGGAGAAAACACCAACACCCACCTCACTACAACTTCCTTTTGGATAGTTGTAGAGAGCAATAAGGTCTCTGCTGTTTCTCCTCTTCTCCAGATTGAACAATTGTTTATTTTCACCGCATAACTACACCAGCTTCAGTTTAGTTCCTCCTGATTTCTGCTATTGCTAAGAGCAAACAAGAAACTTCTTGTCCCACAAATATGCACAGATAAAAGGCAAGGAATATACTTGAAATGTATAAATATTTTTCACTGTGTTTACAAAAGTATGTTTGTCATCCAGGTGACACCATTATGCATTGTTTCCTTAGTCAGTGTCCTTAAGAACTAGAGTGTTCAAAGAGGTGCTACCCTGAAAGCTAAACTCCAAAGATTTGTTGCTCTCAGGTTTCTATGTAGAGATTCCTATTTCCTATTCTTCCCACCAGCAGGTGAATTACTTCCTGAAGGAAATAGGAGCAGCACCTGAACTACTTATTTTTATGTGTTTTGTCCACAAGTACACAGAATCACAGAACGATAGGAATTGGAAGTGGCCTCTGGAGATGATATAGTCCTGCTCCCCTGACAGAGCAGATTCACCTAAAGTGGGTTGCATAGGATGGTGTCCAGATGGGTTTTGAATGAATCGAGAGGTGGAGACTCCACCACCTCTCTGGGTAGACTGGTTCAGTGCTCTACCACCCTCAACATAAAGAAGCTCCTTCTCATGTTTAGATGGAACTTCCTATGTTCAAGTTCATGCCTGTTAACTCTTCTCCTGTCACTGGGCATCACTGCAAAAAGACTGGCGCTATCCTCATGATAACTACCCTTTCAGTATTTGTAAGCACTGAGAATATCCACCCCTCAGTCTTGTCTTCTCCAGCCTAAAATCCACCAAGTCACTCAGCCTTTTTTCATAAAAGAGGTGTTCTAGTCCCATCAGCATTGTTGCAGCTCTTTGCTCTACACTCTCAAGCAGTTCCCTGACATTCTTCAACTGGACACAGTACTTCTGATGAGACCTCACCAGGGCAGAGTAGAGGGGGAGGAGATTTGGAGTGGGATCCTATCACACTCTACAACTACCTGAAGGGAAGTTGTAGTCAGGTGGGGGTCAGGCTCTTCTCCCAGGCAGCTTGTGACAGGATGAGAGGGCATGGCCTGAAGCTGCCCCAAGGGAGCTTTAGGTTGGATGTTAGGAAGCACTTTCTCACAGAAAGGGTAATTAGACACTGGAATAGACTGTCCAGGGAGGTGATGGAGTCACTGTCCCTGTAAGTGTTTAAGGAAAGATTGGATGTGGCACTTAGTGACATGGTCTAATCAGTGTGGTGGTGTTAGGTCATATGCTGGACTTGGTGATCTCAGAGGTATATTCCAGCCTCAATGATTCTGTGACCTGCTGGCCACACTCTTCTTTAGGCACCTCACAATACCATTGGGCTTCTTGCTCACAGGGGCACACTGCTGTTTCATAGTCTTCCTTTTGTCCACTAGAACTCCCAGGCTGTTTCCTCAGAGCTGCTTTCCAGCAGTTCAGCCCCTAATGTGTACTGACAGATGGGGTTATTCCTCTCTAGGTGCAGTATTCTACACTTCCCTTGTTGCAATGATTTGTTTCAACACCACTTAGAAATGTAGTGATGAAGAGGGAAGACTTGTGGTATAGACAACACTCAGGTGGCTGTGGTCACTCATAATGATGCTTGCATTCAGCTCACACAAGTTTGTTTTGAAAACTGGAATATTTGAGTTCTGAATACTGCAATGAATTAAATCCACAGAATATAAACGGTAAATATGTGCTTTAAGCAATAACAACACATGCAAAAGGACAGCAAAACTGCTTTGAAACATTTGTAGTGGTGTTTAAAGGTATGAAATTAGTTAGAAGTAGAATGTTGCTGATATGTGGAAGAGCATCACTTGATAACTGAGTGCTGCTCTGTCTTTGTCTTTGAACAGGATTTAGATGCCTAAAAAATGCCCTGTGTGCATCTCTTCAGAGCTGCTCCCTTCCTCTCTGTAATCTCTCTGAAGAGAGCAGCACCTTTTATCAGGAACAAGAGGGTCCCTAAAGTGATTGTGAGAGAGGCTAGAAATCACACTGTGGTGGGAGCAGGCTTCACATCTTAATGTGCTGATCCACTCTGTCAGACACCAGCTTCCAACTGCATCTTGCTGAAAGTACTGGTGAAATACACTTGATGAACCCAGCTCACCAAGAGCTCAAAACCAGTTCATGCTGACTGGAAAGAATAGGAAGGAGTGAATTTAGGATGTAGGGGAGAAACACAGGAACAAAAAATTTGTTACTTCTGCTTGTAAAGGATGCTGTGAGAACGTCACGTAGGCAAGGAATTACGTAAGACTTTTTGCTTTTATCTGCCCACACAGAATTTTGCCTGTGGGTGCACATGAGGATTAAGGCTCTGTACAGTGTTCAGAACTCTTTACCTCACCAAATTAAGTGCAAAGCAAGTCTCCTACCAGATCTCTGTAATGCCATAGCTCCCTGATCTGAAAAATAGGACACAGTCTTAAGTCAGAGACTTGTCTTTTTCATTTTCACTCCTCAGCTCCATTCAAAAGAAATCCTTAAATGAGCATGTGAAAAGAAGTAGCTCAGGGACAAGGGACTTGAAATACCTGTGTGGACCCTTTGGATGTTCAGATAATTCAGATGATTACCCATGTAATTTGTTAATTTTACCTGTTTTTAAACTGAGGCAGGGTAGATTTAGGTTGGACATAAGGAGGAAGTTCTTTACCATGAAAGTGGTCAAATACTGGAACAGGTTGCCCAGTGATGAGCTTGAAGCTCCATCACTAGAGACATTCAAGATCAGACTTGATGTGGCCCTGAGCATCATGATCTAGTTGAAGGTGTCTCTGCTAATTGTAGGGGTGTTGGACAATATGATCTTTGAGGGTCTCTTCCAACCCATTGCAATCCGTGAATCTGAATCTGTAGTCAATAACTAGATTTCATAAAATCATAGAATCAGAATGCCCTGGTTTGCAAAGGACCTGTAAATGTCATCTAGTCAACCCTCTGCAATAAGCAGGGACATCCCCAACTAGATCATGTTGCTCAGAGCCCCATCAAGCCTGACCTGGCACAGGGCTTCCAACATGTCCAGCAACTTATTCCAGTGTTCCATCACCCTCATAGCAAAGAACATCTTCCTAAAAGCCAATTTAAGTCTATCCTTCTCTAGAATCATTGCACCTTGTCCTAGTGCCTTTGTAAATTGTCCCTCCCTGGCTTTCTTGTAGGACCCATTCAGGTACTGGGAGGCTGCTATAAGGTCTCCCTGGAGCCTTCTCTTCTCCAGACTGAACAACCCCAACTCTCTCAGCCTGTCTTCATAAGAGAGGTGCTCCAGACCTCTGATCATTTCTGTGGGCCTCCTCTGGACCCTGTCAGGTCCATTCTTCTCATGCTGAAGGGCTCAGAGCTGGACACACCACACATAAGGTCCAACTTTCTTAATATGTGTGTATATATATATATATATACATATCTGCTTAGAACTCACTCCAGATCCTGAAAGAAAGTTGTAGTGAGGTCAGTGGTGGTTGTAGAGAGATTTTTACTAACAGGGCATGAAATGATAAACATGAGCAACCCGTGCTGGGAAGTGTCCTTGAGTACATCCTGGATCTAAGATATCAGGTGCTGGGTAGCACCCCCCACATGCAGCTGCAGGGAGTGGAGTGCCAGCTGCATGTGGGCAGAGTTAGCCAGCCCCAGAGGCTGACCCTCAGAATGTTATGGTTAAATCACCTATCCATGCCATGCTTGTAACCCTGGACCAACTGGAGCTATCCATATGTAACCAACCCTGAACTAAGTTAGTTGTGCAGGCCTCTTCTAAGAAAGCGTGTAAGTTACTGTATCATGGAAATAAAGCAGAGAATGACCACCTAACCACATTGGTGAACCAAGAGTCATTTTATCCCAGGTGCAACGCCGGCAGGTGGTCTTTTCTTCCTAGTAACAAGTGATAGAGTGAGTGGAAATGGCTTCAAGTTGCATCAGGGAATTCCATTGGATATTAGAAGAAACTTGTTGAGTGTCACACCCTAGAGGTGTTTAAAAGATGCAGAGATGTGGTGATGAGCACGTGGTTTAGTACTGGACTTGATAGGGCTAGATAATGGTTGGACTCAATAGTCTTAAAGGTCTTTTTGCAACCAAAATGATTCCCTGAGTCTATGACAGACTACATTCTGTTCTGTATTTGGAATAGCTCTGAGTCTGAGGGCTTACCTTCACCTTTTCACTGTACCAGTGTTAGAAAACAATGCATATTTGCAGTTTCCTCAAAATACTGTATAAGTTTTAGGTTTCAGAAACCCACACAACAAGAGGATTTTACAGATAACTTGGCTGCTTATTTCCCTTCCACTTCCAAGGCATTCCAGCCTTGTTTTTGAAGGTGGATGTGTGCTGACAGAGAGAAACTCTGACTGGATTAGAAGTCCCCAAAAAGCACACGACTGGAAAGATATTTTCCAGTGATTTGAATTCCAAACTGGACCAGTGACATCAATATATAGATACTGAATATTCAGACAGAGAAATTAATGTAAGCTCCTCCCTCTTTTTTTAGTTACTTAGCAAGATGCCAATTTGTAATACAACCATTGCTCAATTGTTGCCTGCATCTCATGGTAATACAATTATGACCTAGTAATATAAATTATGCAGTTTTCTACCATAAATTTATATTATAAAATATTTATTTTCTGAAAAATATATTTTTTACGTTACAGTGTGATTGCTTCAAACAATTCTGAACTCTCTAGACAGAGACAGTTTTAAAGAACTTGAATTGTGCTGAGGGTAGCCTTGCACGAAGTGCAACACTGAGATGGAGCTACAGGGATGGGGAGTAAGTGTTTTGAAGTGAGTTTAAGGATGGTGCTGGAGAAGTAATATTATAGAATCATAGAATGGTTTAGGTTGGAAGGGACCTCAAAAATCATCCAGCTCCAACCCCCTGCCATAGGCAGGGACACCTCCCACTAGAACAGGTCACTCAAGGCCTCATCCAACCTGGCCTTGAACACCTCCAGGGAGGGAGCATCCACAACCTCCCTGGGCAACCTGTGCCAGTGTCTCACCACCCTCACTGTAAAGAACTCTTTCCTAACAGTTTGAATCTCCTCTCTGCCAGTTTAAACCCATTACTCCTTGTCCTGTCATTAAAAGACCTAGTAAATAGTCCCTCCTCAGCCTTTCTGTAGGCCCCATTCAGATACTGGAAGGCCGCTATAAGGTCTCCTTGAAGCCTTCTCTTCAGGCTGAAGAGCCTCAGCTCTTGCAGCCTGTCCTCATAGCAGAGGTGCTCCAGCCCTCTGATCATCTTCGTGGCCCTCCTCTGGACTACAACAGTTCAATGTCCTTCTTGTGTTGGGGCTCCAGAACTGCACACAGTACTTCAGGTGGGTACTCCAAGTGGGGTCTGATGAGAGCAGAGTAAAGGAGGAGTAAAGGGGGAGAATCACCTCCCTTGCCCTGCTGGCCACACTTCTCCAGCCACACAGATTCCTGTTAAAGTGTTGATGACAGGCTAGTGGTAGCTTTGTAATATGTTTTAATCTGAGCACATGTTTTAATGTTTAAATGGTAGGGGTTGAAAGGGATCTCTGGAGATTGTGGAGCTCAGCTTCCCTGCCAAAGAAGGATCACATAGGTCTGGCCACAGGAAAATATGTCCAGGACGGTTTTGAAAGTCTCTAGAGAAGACTCCACAACCTCTCTGGGCAGTCTGTTCCAGTGCTCAACACCCTCAGGTTGCATTTTTCCTTGTATAGAGGTGGAATTCCCTGTGTTCCAGTTTGTGTCCATTAATCCTTGTGCTATTACAAGACACTGCTGAATAGAGACTGGCCCCTTCTTATTGACACTCAGCCTTCAGGTATTTGTAAACATTGATAAGACACCCTCTCAGTCTTCTCTTACCCAGGTTAAAAAGTCCCAAATCTCTCAGCCTTTCCTCATAAGGTAGATGTTCCATTCCCCTAATCATCATTGTCCTCTGTTGGACTCTATAGAGTATTTCACTCTTGAGATGGGGAGCCCAAAACTGGACACAATGCTTTAGATGAGAAGAATCTCTCTCAACTTGCTGGTCACACTCTTCTTAATGCACCCCAAGATACCATTGGCCTTCTTAGCCATCAGAGCACACTGCTGGCATATGGTGAACTTGCTATCCATCAGAACTCCAAGATCCTTCTCTGCAGAGCTGCTGATGTCTTAACTACTAGATCCCAGCTACAACATCTATGCTAGTATCAATCCTAATTAAAAAAAAAGAAAGTTTAAAATAGGTAACTGCAGAACCAAGCAGCAAGGTCGTGTAACCCAAATACATGTAGTGCTATTCACAAGCAGACAGCAATCTATGGACTGCCCATGTAAAAGAGAAGCTTATTAGTATGTGTATGTGTGCACAGAGCACACATCTGAGACTGAAGGAGTGAAACTCACTATGTTAGTTATTCAAATTCTTTTTGCAAACCATTGGAGGTGGTCCACATTTCATGGTTGCAACTGTTGGATGCACTTGTGGAATGAACAATGTACCTTCTCAAAGACACAAGCAATAAGGAGCTTCTGCCTACTCATGATGTTACATAGCTTTTAGATAACTCAGAGAGCTGAATATAAAATTTAGTATTTTGGGAACTCTGATTTATGACAACAGAGAATCAATTGAAATTGGCTAGATTATATACCCTTTATCTGTGTGTGGGGTTTGTGTTTTTTTTTTTTCTTGTTCTTTGTTTGTTTGTTTTTCAAATGCATTGCAGTATAGAGTATATCAGGCAAAGAAAGATGAAATATATCCTGTGTTTGGAGAATGCCTTCTGGATGCATAATTCACATAGCATGTATGCAGCAAAGCATAGCTGTCCTAATTGCAAACACTCAACTTTATTAATTCAATTCATGGTAAGAAACATATACCAGAGTTTTTGTGGTAAGCATACCCAAAAAGAGAATGAACACCTGGTCAGAAAAACAGATTTAGAAATAGTGATGGAAAGAATTGGTTTTTAGCATATGATCAGCAATATTACTTAATAAAATATGTGGGAGGAATGAAAGGTTACAATACTGGCAAAGACCGTGCAAAGTAACAGGGCATGCTACCATTTGAATTGGTGCTGCCAAAATAATCCACCTGCAGTATAAGTTCAATTTCACTCAGAATCAAAGCACCCCCTACAAAATGTGCTAAGCCAAGATGCCAGGTTTTGAAGTCCATTGTATTGCTCAGCTATGAGCAATTTTTGATGAGCAAAGTTCACAAATGCATTGAGAGGAAATGTTTTCAGTTTGAAGAGACTTTTGCTAGAGTGTGGCACCTGCAGTGTCAGCCACTGGTTTCTTTGTCACACAACAATAATTCAGTATGTTGTGCCAGGGGAAAAAAAAAGGGATGCATATCTTATTTTTTGACAGGCGAAATGTGGAACACAGGTCAGATTTTGAATATTCCTGTGCTTTTGTGAGACTCATGGAATGTCTGAGTTCACAAGAGAGCACAGTGATGGTCATCTATTGCGTCTGTATAGAATGCCACAATAATCTTGGGTGATTTATGATGAGGAATGTGTTCCTGCATGTAACTTCATGAACTACAGGCAGAGGAAGCCAAATAAAATCTGTACCATGACCCAAAGTTGTACAAACTTCCAGGTTTTGCTGCTCTCATCTTCTGTACCCATATGTCTGAGTTGTCATTTTCAGTGCTCTATTTTGATGAATTGGTCCAAGTGGCTCTAAAGGCCTACCTATATCAGGGAGAAGTATACCATCTACCAAGAACATGACATGAACAGTATCCTCTCACTCTCAGTACATTTAAAAGCCTTCATGGCCTCTAACTACCAGAATGTCTACTCACTTTTTCGCTGTACCAGTCAGTGATAATGAGTGCAAATGCTTTGAATGTGATCACAAGAACATAATCCGAGATTGTGTGCCCAAGAGCAGGCTAAATATTACATTATGTAGAGTTAGACATGCCAAAAAACATGCAACTATTTGTAAAGAACAATATGTAATCAGAAAAACAAAACTCCAATTCCCCTAAATTCTCCTATTAAAATATTCAGTAGAAACTTAGAGTTAGGTGTTCAGCTCAGTAGATTAACTACGTATGTGTGTGCGTGTGTATGTAACTAACATTTTGACCTCTTTTAGATCTCTCCCCTGCCTTTGCATTCCTGTCATTCCACCATTTTCTTCCATTGCTTACTTTGGAATTGAAAGTCTTTGGTCACAGTCTTCTCTACCGACTGGTATGTACCCTCCCAAGTAGGTATATAATTTAGAAGTTGCTGCTTCTCTGCACCTGAATCTCATAGGACCCACAGTAACAACAGAGAAGCAGGGAATGACAGAAACAGCTTTGAGTTTATGTTTTGGTAAATCTACAGTGCCAGGGTAGGAGGGAAAACTCAATTCCAGCATGCTTGTTTGGGGGTGTGAAGTGGCATGAGGCTGGAGAATAGGGAGTTAGTGCACTCTGGCATCAGAAGATTATTGCAAGTGATCTACAGGAACAGAAAAAGAGGGGAGGAAATACCCATAATCCTAGGGGGTTTTTTTTGCCTTTTTAAAGCCTTTTAGATTTGCAAATGAAGTGTGAATGTAAACTCCAGGAGGGACTCTGGTAACCTGGTATCCTGGTCATTTTCCTAAAAACACCTTACTTTAAGCAGGGGTGTCAAGATTGCCGTTTTAGGAGAGCTGGGGACTCCATCCATTTGATAGTACTTACCTTAGGTATGAAGTGTTAAGCATTACAAAAAACAGAAAAAAGTGTTTGAATCTAGGAAAAAATATTGCAGATAGACCTATGTTGTAGCTATAAATGTTACAGTTTCAGTGTTGCTTTTAAAATTGAAGGGAACATAGAGGACTTTGTTAATTGACACTGAGTAGCCTCGTGTAAGGATTGTGGGTTTAAAACTGTATGTAAGGAAATGTTGATTACAGCTTCTGCTTTCTAACATCCTTGGGGTCAAATTCTGCCCTACTTTAACCATCACTTAGCCCTTCTAACTCTCCTGGCATAGCCCAGAATGAAAACGAGAGCAGAATGTCTGTTCCCATTTTACTACCTGCCCTACTTACTAAAGATCAACAATGTGTTCAGCAATATTCTCTGTCTTACACACACAGACACATTCCCACAGCTTTAGCAAGCACTGGCTTTCCAACAGGAAGGATGTGAACCATTTGATTACCATGCATATAAACATGTCTGCTTTGTTTGTAGCTTTCTTTTCCCTAGTGACTGAAAGAGTATGGGTAGAACAAAGCGGAGTGGGAGAGCTCAGCTCAACCTAAATGAATTCAGCACATTGAATCTACTGGGCTTCTGCTGGTCAATAATTTATTTCATGTGAGGGAGAGTTAGGTTTGTCCATATATGTTATGTGACTCATAAGTAGCAGAATTAAATTCTGACTGTTGACCTTTCAGGGGCATTAAAGTTCCGGTATTAAAAACCAGAGTCACACTGTGCCTGCCACTGACAATGATTCTCTGAAGCACAGCATTAATTCTGAAGATAGAATGTGGGATCTGCACAAAAAAAGATTTTTTAAAAATGCTCTTTTAAAAATGTATTTTAAGTTTCAGCTTCATTTGTGGTATCAAACAAAGTCTTGGGAATTAAGATTTGTAATTCAGTGTTAGAAAAGATGAATCACACAGTACTGAACATACTTAATAAGGATATGGGGTCTGTTTCCTTCAGGTACTAAAACTGAGTATTTGACTCCTTGGATGTTCTCTGGACTGTTTCACTTTATTTGTAAATATTGTAAAAAAAATGTAAATGTCAACATTTAGGAGCAATAATATTTTGAAAACATGGTGGTGTAGAAAGAAGAAAATTAATTCTTCTAGTATTAAAGAGGTATCAGCTTTGCACATTAGCAATGAAATATCCAAGTGATTCTGCCACTCTGCTCTGGCAAAGACTTGGAGTACTGTGTTCAGCTCTAGGATCCTCAGCACAGGAAGGATATAGACCTGATGGAGAAGGCCCAGAGGAGGGACACAAAAATTATCAGAAGTTTGAAGCACCTCTCCTATGAAGACAGGCTGAGAGAGTTGGGATTGTTCAGGCTGGAGAAGAGAAGGCTCCAAGGAGACCTTATAGCAGCATTTCAGTATCCTAAAGGGGCCTGCAAGGAAGCTGGGGAGGAATGTAGCACTAGGACAAGGGGCACTGGTTTTAAACTAGAGAAGGGTATACTTGTATTGGACATCAGGAAGAAGTTCTTTACTATAAGGGTGGTGGAACACTGGAACAGGTTGCTCAGGGAGGCAGTGGAAGCCCTTTCCTGGAGACATTCGAGGTCAGGCTTGATGGGGCTCTGAGCAACCTGATCTTGCTTACTACAAGGGATTGGACTAGATGACCTCTGGAGGTCCTTTCCAACCCACTGCATTCTCATTCTATGAGTCTATGATGATTCTAGGTACTTAATTCTGCACATGTTTTACTTCTCTTACAAATATTTTCATCACTTGTGCAGTAGTCAGTATCATAGAATCATAGAATGGTTTAGGTTGGAAGGGACCTCAAGGATCATCCAGCTCCAACCCCCTGCCACAGGCAGGGACACCTCCCACTAGAGCAGCTCGCCCAAGGCCTCATCCAGCCTGACCTTAAACACCTCCAGGGAGGAAGCATCCACAACCTCCCTGGGCAACCCGTTCCAGTGTCTTACCACCCTCACTGTAAAGAACTTCCTCCTAACATCCAGTCTAAATCTCCCCTCTTCCAGCTTAAACCCATTCCCCCTCGTCCTAACATTACTAGACCGTGTAAATAGTCCCTCCCCAGCTTTCCTGTAGGCTCCCTTCAAATACTGGAAGGCCACTATAAGGTCTCCTCGAAGCCTTCTCCTCTCCAGGCTGAAGAGCCCCAACTCTCTCAGCCTGTCCTCATAGCAGAGGTGCTCCAGCCCTCTGATCATCTTCGTGGCTCTCCTTTGGACCCGCTCCAGCAGTTCCATGTCCTTCTTGTATTGGGGGCTCCAGAACTGCACACAGTACTCCAGGTGGGGTCATAACAGTATCATGACAGCATTGTGTACATCCTCCTGTTGAAAAAGCTTGCTGCTTTGGATGCCGTTTGGGAATTTCCTTGCAGCGGTAGGGAGTTTCTGCTCTGAACTTGACATACACAGCTTATTTATTTGATTTCTGGTAAAATATTACTGGTGCTAGCATGGCATGATACGTATCACTGGTTGCAAAGTGAAACAATGTTCTTTGAGAGTTAGTTAATGTAAGGGTTAAGTTTTATGTAGAACCTTGTGTAAAAAGTGTGAAATAAGGTAGATTGAGTTTGTACATTTATTTACTGTCCCTAGCAATATTTGGACCAGTGTTTTTTTTCTCAGTGCTGCAACATACTGAAAGGGAGACTTATCAAATCCACCTAACTATAATACCACACCAAATAATATTACTTCTCATAATAATGCTTAGTATGAATTAACACCTTAGTTTGGGGAAAACCTCTAGCTAAGTAGCTCTCTGAAGGTTTCTAGAGAAAAAAATATGTCCGAATAGCTAGAACCAGTAATAGAGTTTAACTGAAGTTGTATTTATTGAAACACTACTGCTAATTCGTATAGGATAAAAAAATAAAGGGTTCTTGCCTAGGACGTAGGTTGCTAAGAATTGAATGGAGAAATAGGAATGATAGCTACTTTAAAAATTAAAACATCTCTTCCCACTCTTCAAGTGTCAGCTGGAAAAAAAAAAAAAGAAAAAAAGAAAAATCTGCAC
Source organism: Tricholaema leucomelas (assembly GCA_013400475.1). NCBI lineage: Eukaryota > Metazoa > Chordata > Aves > Piciformes > Lybiidae > Tricholaema lacrymosa > Tricholaema leucomelas. The sequence goes on along the minus strand of WAAF01004053.1, from coordinate 255,052 downwards.
CGGTACAGGTTAGGGATTGACCTGCTGGAAAACAGCCCTGTGCAGAGAAAGCTCTTGGAGTCCCAGTGGACAAGTTCACCATGAGCCAGCAACATGCCCTCGTGGCCAAGGGCAACAGTACTCTGGGGTGGATTAAGAAGACTACGGCCTGCAGGTTAAGGGAGGTTCTCCCCCCTGATGAGGCCTCACCTTGAATATTGTGTCCAGTTCAGTGCAAGGAGGACAGAGAACTACTGGGAAAAGTCTAACAGAGGGCCGTGAGGATGATCTGGGGACTGGTGAATCTCTTTTCTCCGGGAGAGGCTGAGAAACCTAGGGCCCTTCAGCCTGGAGATTAGAAGATTGAAAGGGAATCTCCTCAATGCGTATGAATACCTAAACAATGGAGGTCAAGAGGATGTGTCTGATTGTTTCTGTGGTGCCTAGCAACAGGAAAACAGCAGTGGACACAAATGAGAACACAGAAGGTTTCACTTGAACATAAGGAAAAACTTCTTTACTTTGAGGGTGGCAGAGCACTGGACCAGGCTGCCCAGAGGTATTGCAGAGTCTCCTTCTCTGGAGTCTTTCAAAACCCACCTGCATGTGTTCCTGTGCGGTGTGCTGTAGGTGAAGCTGCTTTAGCAGAGGGGTTGGACTAGATGACCTTCAGAAGCCCCTTCCAAGCCCAACCATTCTGTGATTCTTCGATTCTGTGAAAACGCTGGAGAAAAGGAAAGGTGGGTGGAGACAGGCACACACATACACGTGCTTGCACTCTAGAGAGGGGAAAAGGATTGTGTCTTTGTTATAAGAAAATTTCTGCTCCTGGGATCTATTCTAAACTCAAGTAGTCTTTTATTAGTTCAGTCAATATCACACTTCCCCATCTGTGTAAAAAGAAAGCTTCAATATACAAATGCCAGAGTGCAAGATTTATCCTCAAGCTCACCTGTGAAATGCCAGCCACCATACACCAACTGAAGGGAATATCCTCACAGGAGATCAGCTGAAATGTTGACAAGCTTAGTGCTCCAGATAGAGACAAGACTGAGTTGTATCTGTATCACAGTTGGAGTAATGAGACACATGGTAGATGAATATAGAAATGTTTTATCTCTAAGCTATCTAAGGCTACCTTAGATTTTGATAGAAACAAGCTGGATGTGGACTGTGTGCTGTGTTCCTCACTGGGGTGGTAAGAACATACTTGGATGGATGAGCAAACACAAGTCTCAGAATGTAATTAATCTTTTAAATTTGTTTTTATTAATTATTATTTTCTTAGAAGCAAACTTTGTGCAGGAAATGGCAAGGCAATTCCAGTACAATACAGTAAATGAGAAGGGAATTAAGTTCTGAGGATGATCACCTGGCAGTCGCAGATAATAATAGAAGGGGTATGGTGTGTGCTTGCATTTGTGTGTATACAAATGTATCACACAGTGCTTTTGTAGCTAAACTGCAGTACTGTTTTCTTCCTTAAGGAAACACAGAGAACATACTAAATATCATGGGTAAATTATATAATTAAAGACACAGAAAGTGCAATATTCAGTGCTGATCACCCTTGTGCATGTGCACATATGTGTGCCCCAGATTTAGTTTAGAAAAGAGCCTGGCTTTTGTTATCCTGTCAGCATTAGATCAAACCAGGCATCAATTAAAACTGACCTACTGTGTTAAAGCATAGAGATCTCTGGGCTCCTGAAGAGGAACTGTGCCCTGGGGTTATGACTGGTCTTCCCCAAGCAGGATCCTGAAGTCCTTAGGGTTATCTGTGTAGCAGGTGTGTCTTCTCTTTGGTGCTTGTCTTAATGAGTCTCTCTGGACTTCATTTACCCATTAGCCAAGGCCTCTTCTGAGTTTAAGGGCTACCAGAAAAACATCTTACCCAGTGTATTTGCTAAGATGTCCATATCAGCCTTCTGCTTCTTTCACTTCATCAGAAGTGAGGCACCCTATGGATCCTCTTTTATGGTCCTTCTTTCCTAGACTCAAATTTGGAATTGTCTCTTTTTTTTGATGTTTTACTACTTCTTCCATGTACATACTCAAATTGGTTTCTTACCACTTTTACTCTAAGAGAGGATTCAGACAAGCAGTAAAACTTTCTCTGATCACTGTGTCTTCTGTTAGTTACCTGCCCCTTTGCTTTTGTCCTCTAGACTTCTCTCTATTACATCAAAATGCATTACTGAACTTTCAATGGTTTTCATAGGATATCCTCTTCTTGTCTGTCATTCCATGTTTATTAATGAGCTGATTCCTTCCTCTCAATTAACTCACCATAAGGTTGACTTACGCTTCTATATGGAGGCATATAGGCTTTTTTTTCCCAGTGCATTCTCTTCATTTTGAGAGGATTATCTTGATATTATCTCAGTTTTCTCCACTATTCACTTTCAAATTGCTCTTCTAAATTCTCCTTTGTTGTGTGGCTTGCAGTTTCTCCTCATTTCAGCCTCCTGAGCTAGATGGATGTTTTCTTTGCTAGTGTGCTTCAAAATCAGTTCTCAGGTATTTCTAGTGAGCTTCTGATTCTTGTTTGGAAACTTGATATATCCTATAATTAAGTGTTTTATTTTCTGAGGTGAAAATCAGCCCCACACAGAGAGCAGGCTAAATGTGCATCACATAAATCCCAGAAATGCAATAAATTGGCTGCCTGAACAACCCTAGGACAAAGGCAAAATTCTCATGTTTTAAGTACATGTAACTGACTGCTTTGGCTGCCTACCAAAGAAATTTTGACCGTAGTCAGTCAGTAATGTAGATAGATTTTTGGAGACTCACAGATTTAGTTAGTTTTAAATTATCTGCCATGTTGAATACATGGGTAGTAGTAGAGATTAGGGATTCAGTCTTTTTTTTTTTTTTTAGTAAGAATCTCTCCATTTTGTGATTTTGCATTTAAGTGAGGTGCACAGACAGGCATTCATTCCATGGTGAAGCAACAGAAACCTTACTAGATGCAGCAGACGTCTTTTGGACCCCACTCCTGGGATTTCATAGACCTTGATGATTTAAATAGATGAAAACAAAGACTCTTGTGTATTTTATTTTAAACTGGTGTTTTGCTTCTTTGTCTGTTGGTTTTTAAACTCCTTTAAAAGTTTTATATGCTGAGATAATAATGACCTTTAATTTCAAACATGCCACAGGAAGCCTGCTTAGATGCATACGGCTGCTTTTTGGCCATGAGAATATGCATTTCACTGCAGGACTGCCTGCTTCCTCATCCACCACTGCATCCCACTAGGCTACCAGTACTACTGTGGGAGCACCTGGGCATAGTGTTACATGCCTGCTAGAAGGGCAAGGCAGCTGGTCTGCAGAACAGGTCTTGTGAGGAATGGCTATGGGGATTGTGTAGTCTTGAGGAAAGGAGGCTGAGGGGAGAACATCTGGTTCTCTACAACTCCCTGAATGGAGGTTGTAGTGAGGTGAGTGTTGGTCTCTTCTCCTGCTTACCAAGTGTTTGTTCTGATGGAACAAAATAGTCATCTCATGTTGTATGTCTCTCTCCAGACACTATAAAGAAAGCTTTTAGATGACGTGTCTGCCTGAGTTTACCACAGAACTGGCTTTGCAACACATGTGGTCTGAGGGCCTAAATGAACCAAGTTCAGCATGAAGAAGAGCTGTCTTGAATTAGAACAGATTTGTTGAGGAATATTTAACCTCTTTGTTACATCTGAAGTGTAAACACTGATCTGTGTTGCACTTGCAGTAGTTTAGCCTGAATATCTGGCTTTTAGAACCATATAATCATTATGGTTGGAAAAGATCTCTAAGATCATCAAGTCCAACTGAAAACACTCATTGCTTTGTCAGGAGCTATGAGCAGAGCTGAAACTTTACACTAAAAATGGCAGAGAAAGGAAATACATGATCCCTATGAATTAAAACATGTTAAGTGTCACTGAAAATGCCAAAAGTCCTGATCAGCTTCAATCCAAACATATATTAATTGACTTGGGATAGTGTTTAATCTCTTACTGCAGTTTTCCTGAGCAGAAAATGAAATAGCTGTTCCATGCTGCAGACAGGTGTTTGCAGAAAGTCAGCTTTTGCACATTATTATATACCAATTATCACTCAGATGTGGTAGCACTTTTCATCCTCTCTGTACTTACCAGTTTCGAGGTGTTCCCCATAAAAATCAGTTATGCAAGCAGGACTTGCTCTGCTCTGCCTTTACAGGGGAAGGAGATTGAAAAATGAGCTGACTACATGTAAGAAGACATTCCGAAGGCTGAATTAAAATGCAAACATTAAAGAAAAATGTTTGTACAGAATACGCATTTGACTGCAATTCAAGACACTTCTACAACTATTTATTTTTGGGTTTGGTGTCACCCTCTCAGTCATGGAAACATCCAGCAAAACTTGAGAGATGTGGTTTACCCCTTGCCTTTGACCAAAGGCAGAGACAGTCTTTGCGGAAGAATGCAAATGCCATTAATGCACAGATGTATTCTCTGATGTAAGCCAAAGAGGACTGACTGCTCTTTTTAATTTCAGTCAGCTAAAAATGTAATCAGGCTTCCTGGTTTTTTTTTTATTTTATTTTATTTTCTTTGAGCAAAGTCCAAGATTGGAGATGAAATCCCTTCAACAAATGTGGACAGACCCCAGGGTTAACCTCCTGTCATTTTTGTTGATTACAAATGAGTGTTTTTAGGATCTTGCAATCATAGTATTTAGAGATTAGATTTGAGATCTAAAAAATTTTTTATTAATGCATCTTGGAGATATTTATCAGCAACCAGGGTAATTAATAAATACATATAGAAGAATACAGGAATATGTATCTACATCTTCTGAAAATCAGGGTGTCCTGATTTTCTCTGCAATCCACACTTGATGCATTTTCTTTGCACCACTTCCTCTGCCTTCTAACAGAATTCCATCTGCAAGGTATTTCAATGCCAGTGGTCTTCACATTTCTAGCATCTAGATGCTAGATGTGTGTACTTGTGCTCCCAATGCTTGCTTCAGTTTTAATTGCAATCTCTTTCCCCTGCAGACCTCCCTTGCTGACATCAGGATCAGCTGGTGATGAGGGACAGTGATATTATGGCAGGACTCCTGACTATGTAACTCCTGCACAGAGTCTTTCATGCTGAGTTAGCCAAACAGGCAGAAATTGTGCAAGTTATATTAAAACCTTCACAAGTTCTACAAAAGGCTATCTGTAGAGGATCTGTGGGGCTATATCTGTGGTGAAGCTCACTAGCCAAGGGGACAATCCAGCAGTTTTATTTTGATAGTGGTCTGGCATGCAGACATTATGTTGCCCTACTACAAAATAGCGCTATTTGCGTCTACACTGTGTCCTTTGTACAGAGCACACATCAAGCATCAATTAAACTGAAGATAAGGAATGTTTTTAAGGAAGGATATACGGAAGAGAGGTGGATCAGAGACATGAAGGGGAAAGAAATTAGAGTTAGACATGAAGGGGGAAGAAATTACAGTTACATAGAGCAGCAGAAAAAAAGTGCAACTTCTATCTGTAAAGGAAGTTTTCATCCTTAGAGGTGAGGGAGATCCCAGTTCAAAAACAATAAATAAGTTGCTTCTAGGAAAAAAAATGTGATTTTCAAAAGTTTCTTTACTGAAATACTGTCCAGACATTGGAATGAACTACCCAGGGAGGTAATGGCATGACCGTCCATGGAGTTGTTCAAAAAACATCTACACATCTGCTTTGGAACATGGTTTAGAGAGTGTGGTGGTACTGGGTTGACAGCTGGACTTAGATCTGATCTTAGAGGTCTTTTCCAGCCTTAATGATTCTATGATTCTGTCTCAGGGGCTCTTATATCTTGCTGTGAATGTGGCATCAGATTTTGTACAAAGTATAGACTCAATGAGATGATTCTCCTTGTGAATGTAATACAAACTTTCACATATAAAGAGAAGGCTCGTAGTTATTAGGCATCAGAAAACCACCAAAACATTATTTTTTCATTATTTATTCACTTAGAAAATAAGTCAGTGTCCCCTGGCTTGCATCACTATTCCATCCATGTATATCCCCTATATCTTGAACTGCCTGACAGCTGTTAACCACAAAACCCCTGAAACCTGCTAAGTTCAGAGGCATGCTGGATAATTTTCCAGAATGTTTGTGGTATCACTTCAGGTTCTAAAATACATTTCTGTCTTTTCCTTACCTGCATACATGGAAAATGTTTCTCCTGAATGAGGAAAGAAAAGCATTGGAAGACAAGTGGGTACCTGGCATGTGGGTGGTTTCTTAAAGATTCTAATCAATCCTTGTTGCTGCATTTCCTTCTCTCCTCTGCAGTAATAAAAGCTACCATGTAGTTTTCGTCATGCTACCTCAGTGCATTTATACATTCAAAAATATCATCATTTATCTGTAAAATGCAAGTAAACCAAAGTATATCTCAGATAGCAGCACTGGAAATATGGCTAGGAATTCTTTGCCTCCCTGGATAATTTGCTGACATTGAAATTTGTTCCACTATTTCATCATGCAAGGTTCAGAGCCTGCTTTTTAGCTTTCTGTCTTTATGTAAGTTGGTCTTGTCACTGTTAGATCATAGAGCTGTTCTTCCCTCCATCTCTATGGCATTTTGGAGAATGTTCTCTTTCTTCTAAATGTGGGTTTTCTTGGACATTAGAGACTGCACACAAATTAAATTGAAACAAGAACAAAATAATTGATGTAAAGTAAAATGTTGATGTTTTAAGTAGTGTAAAAGTATAAAGGAAAGAAGATACTGTCTTTAAACAGTCTATGTTATAATGCATATAGAACCCTCCAGATTCAGAAGAAATTGCACAAATGTCAGAACCTCCCACAAAGAGAAAAGAATGGAAACACCATAAGAAAAAATACTTTTGTTAGCTTCTTGAAAGCTTGTTTCCAAGTGTCACCACTTCTGTGAAAGTTCCTGTGTTGGCAGAGCCACAAATGAAATTTCTTTTGTTGTGTTGTGTCTTCTCTTTTGTTCCCATTGAACTGCAGTGTCTGTAAGCAGCTGGCAATGCAGAGCTACATAGAAAACATCAATCAATGTGTACACATTTCTAGACTTGATAGAAGAAAACATAGGTCCTTTTGATACAATATTCAACCATACCTGTGAGTTCTGTAATGTGATTGCACACAGAATACTAGTTGCTGGATCAGGATATTTCCATTGCTGAACATGAACCTGAAAGACACAGTTCAACTCTGGTGTCAGCTAGGACTTCAGTGGGATGGTGAACCAGTTCTCCCAGGACAGAAATTGATTTAATTCAGTAATGGATGACATTCATCAACAATCTTAAAGGTATTTTCTTACCAAGATGATTCTGTGGTTCTACAATACTGTGATTCTACAGAGATGAAAATGTTGTCAAACAGGAACTTCTTTAAGAAATTTGGCTGCTGTTGTTAAGTGTGGTGAATTTAGATCTTAAACAAATGTTAAGAAGGTTTCTTTGTGGCAGAGATTGTTAGCAACATATGCAGAGACAGAAAATACCAAATTATTTTCCACGTGGGAAGCCCTGGAGTATGCTGTTAGGCTCAAATACTAACGACATTTAATCATTAATTACCTGTTTGGTGTTAAAATCACTGACCTAAAGGTGGTAGACCTATTGCCAATCCACTGAAATAATTCTGTCCTCATTTATTGTAAATTTTCAGCTCTGGTACATTAAGAAAAATCACTGCAGCATGGCTCGTGCTTCTGCTTCAAGCTCATACTTCTCTTTGCGTGATCCTCTATGATGAATGCCTCAGCTTTTAAAATGCAGTATCAGTAAGCTCAAACCAGCTGGCTATTCAGAGTTCATTTCCTCAGATGCCCTGTGTGGTGCCTTCAGACAGACCTCTTCCAGCCGTATCAATTCTGCAATTGTCTCACCCTCTAGTGGCTTGACTGGGAAAGGAAATGTAAATGATGGTAGGATTTGAGCACTGTTGCTTCAATTCGAGGATGCCGTTCCCTGTATTCTCAGCTGACGGCTACAGCGTGGATGTACGTGCAAAGTGCAGTGTAAGGACTCACTAATTTCAGTTTATGTGAAATACAGCTGGTGTCCACCACCCTGAAGACCTTGATTACAGGGAGTGTCAGGTAGAATAGGCTTTTCCACTGTTTTTCATCATTTATATAAGCTGAGAACATTGTCTGCGGCAGTTGGAAAATTCAGTGGTTTGATATTGTTCATATCTAACATAAAATCTTCTTTAAGGTGTGTTCTGTATTGAAATTAGCCCATGAATGTTGTTCCCAGAGAAGCAGATACACTAAGTGGTTCAGTTACAGGATGCCAGCATGAAGCAAAGCACTTAGTTTTTCAGGCATTTGCACACTTTGTTTATCCAAGCTCTGCCTCTTCATGCTGATAGGAAAGTATTCTCCAGAAAAAGCTTTTGAGGTCAAATTTATTTGTTTAGGGGATCTATGTGGACATCTGAATAGTGGTACCTGAACAAAAGCATTTGTGTGGGTTAGGTGTTGACTCTTCACTGCTGTAGGCTTCCCTGGCAATCAGAATTATACAATGGAGGTTTTTATACCTACAAGGCATGGAGGATGCTTCATCAGCTTTTTTTTCTTATCTGGACCTGCTCCAGGTGTCCTTCTTGTAGTGAGGGCCCCTAATCTGAACCCAGAACTCAAGGTGTGGCCTCACCAGTGTAGAGTACATAGAAAAAAATCACTTCATTTGCCCTGTTTGTCACACAATTCCTAATTACAGGCCAGGATGCTTCTGGCCTTCTTGGCTACCTGTGCACACACTGGCTTATATTTAATGAGGAAGTGTCTTCACCTGAGAGGACTGTTATTCAGAGCAGATTAACCAGCTTCTGCCTCTGGCATAAGTTCAAGACAAGGAGTGCCCTAGAAGTGAGATATGTGTGTAGGGCATTTGTTGTTATTTCTTAATAACATGTGTATGGTAACCAGAGGTTGCCTGAATGATTCAGGTGCTTTGCCAAGTTCTGATGTTATGCTGTGTCTGTTTGCATCAGAAATTCAAATGCAGTACAAATAGAGTAATTATTCTCTCTAAAAAGCTGGATTAATCTTCCTGTCTGCACACAACGAAAGAACTGTTCCATCTCAACTTTGTTTATGTCACTCCAGAAGACATGCCTTATATTTGGGAATAGAGAAGCCCCCATTATGGAAAATGTACAAGGCAGTGAAACTGGCATGTCATAAATTTTGGGTGGAAGTAAGTTAGAATAGGTAGAATTTCACGAAAGTTTTGTCTTTTTAAGGGTGGGTTTTGGATGAGGATGTGTGAAGGGATGTTAACTGACAGATCTCATGCACTCCACGCAGTCTAACTAGATCAGACAGGCAAGAGGAAAAGGAAAAAGAAAGGAATAACTTGATGGTAATAGGAACTTGCTCCAGGGAACAAAGCTGCAGTGACAGAGCTGCTCAAGAGGTGACATAAGAATTTGCCAGCTCATGAGCGGGGAACTTGGAGGAGATGGGGAAACCTCTGGTATTTGGTACTGCCTCCTTGGAGCAAAACCAGAACCTAAATAAGACAACTCTGCCTGAAAAGGTATGAGGAGGCAGGCAAGTAGAGAGTGAGAGAATTCATGGGAAGGAAGATGGGGAGGGCAAAGGCTTAAAGGAGATGTAAGAAAGGAAAGAATGGAGAGAAGGCTGGAGGGAGGGAAGGAGGGAAGGAGAGAGGAAGGAAGGGAGAAAAGAGCAAGAGAGCTTGGGAAGGAGGGAAAAAATAAGTACAGAAAGGGGGAAAAATGAGAAAAAGTGTATTGTAGTGTAAAGAGAGATTCCAAAAGGCACTTGGTTTGATGACAGAGATTTGGTTTGATTCATTTGAGGTTTTATTCAGCATTCTTTGGTTCAACAGCACTGAAAAAAGTATCAAATACTTCCCAAATGTCTCAAGTCTTTTTGATATCTGGCTTTTTAGCACTTTGCAGTGAGAAGTTCTGTAGATGCTATGGCTGTGATGAGAAGTTCTGGTATGTGTTACAGATAAGGAATCTGTTGTATCTTGTACATTTTTTTTTCCACTTCTGTCAAATTTTAGAGTTTTAACTTCCTGTTCACGAATCTTGCAGACTAATAGTCTCATCACCAAACTGGTTGTTTTCTCTCGTGGTGCAAAACAAGGTAATAACACAAGAACAAGGCCAGGTTTTCAGAAGAGCATGTGACTCCATGACTGTTAGGCTTATTCATTGATATGCTCTTTTGAAAATTTAACAATGAATGCCAAACAAGGCCTTCAGGCTTTAGGAGCCGGAATCTTGCTTTCCTTGGTTTTCCAAGGAAGACATAGGAAAAATGAGGATGCCGTGAAAGTGGTCACAACTGATTTTTGTAACTGAATTTTAATTTCAGAAGATGGGAAATGCCACATCATTGGGTAACACCATAGCATTAGATGTTGTTACTGTTAATCTAAGGATTTCTCAAAGTAGCTACGAAATGGGATTCAATATTCAGGGAAACGAATTACTGCTGAAAATGATAATGCAGACTGACTTAAGTTCTTACAGGTCCTGCTTACACTTATAGGAGAGACTGTAGATCCAGTAGGTTCAGGGTTTTTTTTTTTGTTGTTGTTGTTTGTTGGGGTTTTTTTTTTGGGTTTTTTTTGTTTTGTTTTTTTTTTACACTATTGCTTGGAATTTTGAAAGAGACACAAAAGTTGGCCTCAAGTTGCACCAGGAAAAGTTTGGCCGGTTATGAAAAGAAACCACTGACTGAAAGGGTTGTCTTAAGACTGGCTCCCCAGCTCAAAGAGGCTCCCCATGGTGGTGGTTGAATTCTCATCCCTGGAAGTGCTTCAAAGATGCAGAGGTGTGGTACTGAGGGACATCAGATGTGGTAGAGTTAGGTAATGGTTGGACTCAATGATCTTAAAGGTCTTTTCAGCCAAAACAATTCCATGATTCTGTAACAGGTTTACAGTTTAACACGTAACCTGTATTTGCTTGCTGCAAAGTTAGTTTGGATGCTACATAGTAAACCCCAAGTTCAGAGTTTAATTTCAAGCAAAGAGAGAATCTAGACCTGAGTACTTATTCTAAAAAGAGCAGTGAACATATGCATGATACAAAATCATGAACTGGTACCACTCATTCTACTGATTCAGGCTTTGTCACATAATTTTGGGTTGTTAACTTTGTCCAAAGCAGACTTTTTGCTGAATCAGATTATTCTTATCTATCTTTGGTCAGACTACATTCATTTCTTTGCAGCTACCAGAAAGTCAGAAAACCAAAAGGCACATGAAGCCAACACAAACAAAGTGCTGTGTGCGTTAATTAAACAGAAATGCAATTATAAGTTCATATCTGATCTGGAAGCACTATATCATGAAGAGATTTAGTACTAAGGTCTAAAATTGCACTTTTTGGGCTGAACGTGGTTGGGTTATAAAATGAAATGTCATTTCTGAAAATTGCCTTTGCCATTTAACATTTATTAAGAATTATAAACTTTCAGCTATTGTGTAGAAGGTATTGGAAGAGGATTTACTCCCCTTTACAGAGAGCACATATTTTACAGTAAAACCTGGTAGAAAACAACCTTTGTGTTGTTTAAAGACCATGAACGGCTGTCTTGTTCTAAACTATTTTTGGGTTTTGTATCTTCAGAGCCACATAGAGGTAGAAGTCATTTTGACTGTGGGATACTTGAGAAAAAAATAAGTTTACAGATTGCTGACCGTCATAGTTTGTGTGCTTTGTTGGGGTTTTGGTTTGGTTTGATTTTGGTTTGGTTGTTTGTTTTGTTTGTTGGAGTTTTAAAAATATTTTAAACCATGCATAAAATTGTCAGTCCTGGAAGTTTCAGCTGCAACATAGGAAGATTCTCAGTTGCACCTTATAGGATAGAGTTAAAACAATCCTGAACTGATTTTGCCAGGCATCAAGCAATTGTTGACATAAATACATGAGAGTCAGAAACATAAACAGCTGGGTCATTCCATAAAATGATTCCCAAATCATAATAAAATGAAAAGTCTCTCCAAGCACTTGACCTAGTTTATTTTTTTTTCATTCTAGACAATTAATATTTATTCCAAATAAAGAAGCAAGTCAGTCACAGTGCTTCCAGACCCCACACCATATGTACCAACATGAATTTTTACTACAAATTTCCTTCCAACATCCCAACCAGAATACTGCCACTAAGGGCTGTGGCAGAACTCTTGCCTTGCTTTGGTTTAGACTTGTGACAGAAGAGCTAGAATACAAAGTCTAGAAATGCTGAAATAGTTGTTTCTTCAAGGTTTGGTCCACTTGAACAAGGTGAACTCTCCCATTTCCAGTTTCTGTTCTATCTTCTAGTAGAAACAGGTGTATTTACATATACAAGAAGATTTATTTTGATACAAGTGCTGTTTCTCATTATCTCTATGGGGCCAAGTTCAGTGAATCACCCCAGCACTTGCTTTGAGTCATAAAAAGGAACTTTGCCCCCTTCTGTTAGTTATTGGCAAGTCTGAAATGGAGTTAAATTGTTTGCAGATCTGTTTGGTCTGTCCTGGGGCTACCTTCAGCACTGCTGAATAGAAGAATCTTAAAAAAGTTCTCATTTTCACACCTATTGTAGAATTTGTTATGGAGTCTGTTATTTTTTTATATGCCAAACTGGTTAAAACTTAGAACATCTTTGTCTTTTGGGGATAATTACTTCCAGATCCAACAAGACTTAAATTTATTCTCTGAGTGAATTAGTGTGTTACATCTGGCATTAAATGATGAAAGGGGACTTCCCAGCAAAAGATACAGATAGGAAGATAGGAGTAGATATATTTAGGGAAGAAAAGGGTCATTGTTTTGTTGACATGAAATAGGAAATTGTTAGGGACAAGTAACTTCCAGGAAAGAAGCAGAGAGCTGAGAAACAACAATGAAATCACATTTTTCTTAAAGGTGATAGGAGATGCCCCCTAACTAGGAATGAATGCTTTGTGGAGGCTAGATGAATTCTTAGGAGCTGGGCTTGCCAGTAATGCTCCTTGAACTTGATTCATAATCATTTGGTCTGTTGTATTTTCCCCCCAGACCCTGTTCTTACTGTGCTGGCTAGTTTACTTCCTTTCTCTTATTTGCTCTTTTCCCCTCCTTCTATCTTCCCTGAGTGCCAGCTCTCTGCCAGCCTGAAATTCGTCTGTGCTGCAGACCTTTGCTAATGGGTATGATAATCAGGCTGGAAAGGAAAAGTAAAGTCAGCCTTTTTAAGAGACTAAAACATGAATACATTAATGTGTATCTTGAAAGGTACCTGCAGTCATGTCTGGTGTCATTTCTAGGGCTGCTGTTAGCTGTTGTGTGATTTCCCAAGATAATTCGTATCGATTTGTATTAGCCGTGGGACGCGTTATGTAAGCGAGGAGAGGGGTTATCTCGTGACAGCATCACAAGTGATGCACATCATGATTGTGCTCCTGTGATATCACCTCTTCCTTTAAGAACACAGAAGCACAGAGGGCTCGGAAGAGATTTTACAGAGGAACTTTCTCTCAAGTGCATAACAATATGCAAATATCTGAGGATCAAAGGTAAGCCAAAGAAAAATGACACTGAGCAGAAAAAGTCAGCTCAGCTGGCAGCCTGACTACATGACAGACCCACAGGCAACTTCAGAGCTGTCAGCTTCACTGCCTGTGGAGCCCACCAAGGGGCCAGATACTGCTACTGGATGAGTCTTTTCAGCAGCTTGGCATCTGGGCTCCGTGATGGTCTGTGTTGAGTGGGAGTGGGAATGCTGACCGTGCTGCTGGGAATGGACACAAATGAAAGCAGATTTGCTGAGCTTAATGGTAATTAAAAATAAATTGTAATGACTGTTTTTAAGCCAAGTTCTTCTTGCCAGTTACTAAAGTCACAAGAACACCTCAAAAACAGACCCAAAGTTTTGCTTTAAAAGCAGACATTTAAATTACACTCATGTAGTTTTAATTTCTACTTCCTGTCAAGACTGATCCATATCCATGTATACACATATGTAAACCCCACATGAAATAGGGGGTTAGGTATATTATATCCATTTATCCGGCCCCATCTCTTATTCAGTTTGTGCACAAAATCTACTTTTTCTACCCTGAGTATTGATGATAATAAAACTAACGAAAAAAACATTCCTCAGATTTCTTAATCTGGCTAGTGATTCCCAGTGCATTCCAACTAGAAGCTAGATGTTTACTTCCATGGTGTAATGCCTGATGCTTTAGTGATGTTATGACTAGAAGGACAGTTTTACCTCTCAGCTCTGTTAATTAGTAAAAATCACTAGAAAAAGGGATTTCATTTTTTCCCTTAAGCTTTTTTTTTTTTTTAACCACAAAAGCACTTTGTTTTTTCTTTTAATTTCTAGCAATTGAAAAAGTAGTGATCAATTGTTGTTTAGAGGAGATGGTGAAGTCTTCAAGTGTCCTGAACTGATTGGCCTGTATGCTAGTTTGAGCCTAGCTGGCGTGTTTTGGTGAGAAGAAGTAGATGATAGGCTGTAAAATGAAAACAATGGTGAGGTCTACTTCCCTCACAGTCTTGCTGGGATGTGTAAAGAAGAAAGGCAAAACAAAGATTACGGCACTTGCTTCTTCTCTTCGCTGGGGAGCTTTGCCTGCTGGGGAGAAGCTGAGGATGCTGGCTGGACTCCATCTTGCTTTCTAACCTCACCCTCCTTTTGCTTGGCTGCTTCACCTTGCTTTTTAACCCTCTTGGCCGAACCTCCATTCTTCCTTAGGACTGGGGTAAGGTTGAGAGGGGTAGGGGAAGGTGAGGGGGGTTGAGAGCCCCTCCTGGGGACTCAGGTTTCTGAGAGGGGAATTGTGTTTGTATTACCTTTTTTACCTTGTATATTTTTGTCTGTAACTGTATATACTGTAAATATATACAGTTCAGGTGTCCTGAACTGATTGGCCTGAAATTGAAGACACACTTTAAGAGGAAGTAAAAAGTATTCTAGTTACTTTTGTAAAAAAAGGACAGATTGTTGAAAGTAGCTTTCTTAATGTTTGATTTGGTTTGGTTTTAAACACAATGCATTATCTCGTAGAATCAATTAAGAACAAACTAAGCCAGTGTCTGATTTTAGGAAAGCTCTTCCTTGGAAGTCACTGTAATAGTAAAGTTTTCACCCTTTAAGATGACAGATTTTTATCCTTTGTGAGTATGGCAAACTGTAGGTGCAGATAAGAGCTGCAGTGATTGGGCTTTGCTTGGGACTGTGCATGTTTCTTGGTAAGCAGTCAGTGGCACTATTTTGACTGAAAGCATGTCCACAGGTGAATGAAATTCAACCCTGAGCAGGAGACCAACATATAACCAGTAAACCACTTGCATCCGTTTAATCCTAAAATTTTCATATCCCATTTGAAGAAGCCTGTAGTTTGAGCAAGAGAATTTGTTGCTTCTAATTACAAATGATTACGTGGAGAGGTGTTTCCTCAGACATATGGATCTTATTCAATTCGATTAACCAATTTGTTGTTGTTGTTCTAAATATGGCTTAATGTGGTGTCTTGTTTTGTTTTCCTAGGAAAATGAGGTAGGATTATTTTTGCTGACTCCTGAATGGTCAGAGGAACACTTCACAGCATTTCAGAATGCATTCAGAAACTACTTGAGATGCAGAACACTTGTAAAAGCCCTTAAATGCAGGCTAGTTGTTTGCTCTAACCCTTCTCTGCAACCCAACAGCCCTGTGCCCCAGTGAATTATTACAAATTATTATGTTCTAGGCAAGAGATGTAATGGCCACAATAGTAGAATAACAGACTTTCCAGAATATTTATGGTTACTCCACAGAAACTGCTTTCCATGTTTGGACCCATTCAGAGATTGTCTAGTAAAACAAACAAAAAAACCCCATAAAACCACACTGAAACACTTGACAGGGATTGAGGTGGAGTTAGTGCATTAAAATAGTTACATTTATTTAACAGACAAGCAACATTTTGGGTGAAATCCTGGCTCTGCTATGATGGACTTCATGCAGTTTGCAGTATGGAGTAACATTTTCTCCTACACTAAGTGCCTGAAATGTTTGATCTGTTATAGTTTGAGTCATCTTTCATGATACCTTCTCATTGACTGTAAAAGAAGCTGAATCAGAATAATGAGCTGACCCCCCCCCCCTTTTTTTAACTTTATTTCTGAGCAAATTATTCTGTTGCTAAATACATAATATGACAGATTTAATCAACTTCCATAGTGCAGGCAGTAAAGTATTATTAAACCCTGTCAAGAGACTTTTTGAAATTCTAGTAATAATAATCAAGTAGATAGAAAAAAACTTAGTGTGTTTCCAGTACTGGTGTATACTTTATCAAATCAAGTCAGAAGTAAATAAAAAGTTCAACAAAACTGTAAATTAAACTCATTCGTTACTGTACTCTGGAACTTGTTAGTTAACTGGTTCAAGAACTTCCAGTTACCTGTGTTCCTCAAAATATCCCAACAAAGGGCGTATGTTGAGACAGTTGTGTGCATCACAACAATGTTGTCTCTGTAATGTCATGAAATCCTCGTTCTGATGATTTTCTAGATATCAAGAAAAACAGAAACATGAAGTGTTTTATTGAAGTATGCAGACAGAGTCTTGATCACAAGCTGAGGAATCTAATGCATGTCTCAGCTTTGTGTTTGTGAATGTTAAAAGAATGAAAGAGTTTCCCCAAGTTGCACAGAGAAGTTGTAGATGTTTGTCCTTGGAAGTTTTCAACATTTAGCAGGACAAAACCCTGAGCAACCTGCTTTGGCTTCAGAATTGATCCCACATAGAGCAGGTGGTCTAGAGACCTCTTGAGGTCCCTTTCATCCCGATTGACTCTGGTTTTCTGATCCTGTAAAAAAGTCAGGTTGTAAAAAGAAGTAAATATTAAAGGAAATGTTTGGATTAGAGAATTTCATGAAGATTAGATAACAGCTTGTCCCTACCTTAAAAAAAAAAAAAGTGCCCTGTGCCCTGTGCCCTGCAGGGAGCCACAGTGGTTTGGAGATTGTTCCAGAGGTTTCTCCTCTTAAAGTCTCTGCTATAGACAGAGTGATATTGTGTCATCAAAGACAACTCTGACACGTCATTCCCAGCAGGTAAATCCATCCAAGGTTAGTAGTGTTCTGAATGATGTCATATCACAGTGGGCAAAGAAATACTAAGTTACTAACTCTCCTTCATCCAGAGGAAGATTTAAGTGATGAAATTATTAAGTAGATGCTTCAATATGATCAAATAAGAAAACACAGATTTGGCCTGTGACTGTGGTAATTCTTGATATAGGCTAAAAATGAACAGATGATGTTCCTAGCTAAAACATCCACAGCCGTCATTCCAGAGGGTTTGCAATTGATTCAGTTTTCCTTGTTTCATTTTTCTTCTCCACCAGTATATTCAGAAGGCTTCTTGGACATAATATCCACTGTCCAAAAAATGGTGCACATATCTCATATTTTGGTAAGTGCTACTCACTGCCACTAAGGTGATCTACTAGTAGAAATGTGCTGGAAGCTTCTAACTAAATTTCATGAGGAAAAAAAATACTGTTTATGGTGACAAAGTCAGAGGAAAAAATACTTGTCAAGTCAGAATATTTGCTTGGAATTGGTAATCTCCCTCCACTTGTTCCCTGGGAATTCAGTAGTTCATGGCTTTGCTCTCCTTCATGTATCAGACTCCTATACCAATTTTCATAGTAAGAGCACGTCTTGTGATGTTTAGTTGTGCCTCATCTGGCAGGGGCCATTGGACTGTCTGCAGAAAACCCTCCTGATCAGTATAGATTATAGGAGACTTTGTTGTTCTCTGTCAATTCTGCCAGCAAATGTTCAGCAACAGGATAGGTAACAACAAAGCTGAATTTACAGAAGTTGGAGAGAGTTCCTCTGTGCAGATAGAGGTACTCATAACTCTTAGGTACTGGACAGACTTACTTCTTTTTCATCAAAGAAATCTAGTTGTATACTATTTTCACAAGATTTTGCTCTGTAACTAAAGAAACTGTGTTTGTCTGCTTTCTGATGATTAGAAAATGTTTGCCCTTTTGCCATTTATTTTTGAGTAGAGATTAGACCAGTTGTTTGCATCATCCTAATCATGGAGTGCCAACATTTTCTGTCTTTGAAGGTTATGGTATGAGTAATTTAAAGTTTATACCGTGTACAGGTAGTAGCCTCTTTTTGTTGAGGCCTACTATAAGTGCATTTCCTAGCCCATTGTCTTCTACTCTGAAAATCCACCTCTGCTGCCAGTTTCTGACTTTGTACTATTTGTACTGCTAATGTACAATTTGATCTATAAGTCTTCTCTCCTGTTGCCAGTCACTTGCTGACAAAAATGCCACTGTTTTGGAACGGTGCAACATGGCAAAGCCAGGAATCAACAGGAAAGATCAAGGAAAATGAAGCTTTCAGAGATAAGTGTGCCAGAAATTCCTAAGTCCATTGGACTGATCCCAAGTTTGACTAGTTTAAATATAGATTGTGGGATCTTCCTATTCAGGAAATATTGCCACAATCATAATGATGTCAAAACCAATTATCTTTTTATTACTTTTTCCAGTCAGATCTTTTTGTACCTTGTAGAGAGTAAGGAATAAAAGATTGAACAATAGTAAAAATGTCATCAAGTCATATAATTATTAAGATTGGAAAAGATCTCCAAGACCATCAAGTGTAACTGTCAAGCCAACACACCATGCCCACTAAATCATGTCTTCAGGTGCCTCATCTACACATCTTTTTTAACATCTTCAGTGACGATGACTCCACTACCTCTCTGTGCAGCCTGTTCTGATGCCTGGCCACTCTTTCAGTAAAGAAGTTTCTCCTGATATCTATCCTAGATCTCCCATAGTGTAACTTGAAGTAATCTCCTCTCATCTGATTACTAGTTACTTGGGAGAAGAGCCCTCTTCTCCAGACTAAACAACCACAGTTCCTTCACCCCCTCCTCACCGGAATTATTCTCCAATGGACTCTGCTGATAAGAGGTAGCTTATGCTGACAATACTTTTAAAGTTAGGAGTGTGTCAAAGAAAAAAAGATACAAGGATGGGTATTCATAAAAACCAGCTATGGCAAAAGAAGTTGCTATGTTTCAAGTGCAAGGGTGAAAATGTATGTGTATAGGTGGAATTAATATGAAATTATATGCCTTGGGTTACTGCAAAAGTGATTCTACCTCCAACAATATAAATTAGGAGTCTGAGAAAGACATGCCCTTCAGAAACAAAGCCGGGAACTTGCCTATCTTCTGGTGTTTGATATTGTATATACATCTGAACCTATACATTGCACTCTGTCTAAACTGCTGAGTCCACAAAATGATTTAATAAAGAAGAAAGATATATGCAACATCAGTGGTGGAAAGTAACCTATGAAGTAATAGATTTGGAAGGCTGGGAAATTGGCCAATGTTGATTTCATACAACACAAGGGGAAACGCTTACTTTATGTCCATATAAAGTTATGGAAAAGTATTCAGTTATCTCAGACTATTAAAGGGTGCAAATGGTCTTCAGATAGCTTTTTTTCAGCCTTTGCTGATTTTCAAATCATTTGCTGTTGTCTATCTGTAAAAGTATGTGTCATGGAGGGCCCATAGGCCCGAAATCAGACCTGCATATGCCTTGCCCTGCCTGGACATGTTTTTCCTGCTTTTAGTCAGGGGTGAGCACATGGCCAGCACAGAGGGGCACAACGGGCCTGGAGCCACGTGGAGTCTGGCCTGCCCAGGCTTTAGGTTGTGGAAGCCCCACACGCTCAGCTCACGCTTGCCAGGTGCTAGGCCCATGTGAGCCCCATGTTTGGAAAGTCCAGGCCTGTGGCTCCTTGCCTATTATGGCAAGGTTGGCTGACTGCAAGCCCGATTGGTTATTGGTGGCCAATGAGACCATCGATCTCGGCCCACAGTTCATAAATAGAGGTGCATTCATGTGGCAGCGTTCCTCTTTCGCTCGCCGGTGCATGCACTCAAGCCTGCCTTTACGGAGCTCAGACTCCCCGTGCAGCCATGCATCCCACTGCACGCCCATTGCCTTATTCCCTGGTGTGTGCCACAGCCACGAGATACCAGGAGCAGACCTATTCGTCTGCACATCTGCACCTGCAAGTGCTGCCTACGAGCTCCCTGGACGCAGCCGCCGGAGGGACCCAGCAGCTACGGGTGAGAGGCTATCACCCCTGAAGCCGGGAGTATTCCAGCCTTGGAGTCCACGGGCGAAGACCCTAAGGAGTTGGACACTTTACAGAGGCTGTGGCGTAGCCCGGAGGGTGATTTATAATTAGTCAAAATAGTGAGTAAATATCTCTTTAATTCCTATTGTGCCTGCCACAGAGCAGAAAACTTTCAGCCCACTCTGCTGGGCAAACAGTATATAGACCCCAAGCGGCAGTAGCCACGGGGAAAACTCTGTGAATAGTCCTATGCTAGTCATTGTATTATAGTTATTAGCCATTTGTGATTATACCCTTAATGTCTTCATAACCGTGTACGAATAAATATTAATATTATAAGTTCAGTGGTTGGGGGTGGCGAGAGTTGACAAATATTGAAGTTTAATAAATATATAGATTTTTATAAATATTCTCTCGCATTAGTTAATTTCTCCCCTTCGCCACACACGGGCGATAAGGGCAGATTTCCCCCTCCGCCACAGTATGAAAACAGTGATGGCATGAGATGAGAGGAGTTAAAAACCATCAGAAAAAAGAGCTTGTTATTTGCAACCACATCAGTTACAGAATCATAGAATCATTAAATCCTTTAGTCCGGAAAAGACCTTTGTATGATTGAGTCCAGCCTTTAATCCAATACTACCAAGTCTGATGCTAAACTGCATTATTCAGCACCACACCTGTGTGTTTGAAACACCTCCAGGAACAGGGATTCAACCATTTCCCTGGAAAGCTTGTTCCAGTCTCTGAGAACCCATTCAATCCAGAAGGACGATCCAGGAAACTACAGGCCTGTCAGTCTGACCACAGTAGCTGGGAAGATCATGGATCAGGTCATCCTCAGTGCCAATTTGGAGCATGTGCAGAGCAACCAGGTGATCACTCCTGGTCAGCAGGGGTTCATGAAAGGCTTGACTAACCTGTTCTACAGCAAGATGACCTGCCTAGTGAGTGAGGGAAGGACCTTGGACGTTTTCTACCTGGACATTAGTAAAGCTTTAGACATTGTCTCCCACAGCATTCTCCTTCAGAAACTCATGGCAAAAGGCTTGAATAAGTGCACTGTCCACTGGATAAAAAACTGGCTGGATGGCCAGGCCCAAAGAGCGGTGGTGGAGTTAAATCTGTCTGGCGCCTGGCCTCTAGTGGTGCTCCTAAGGGTGTAGTACTGAGGCCTGTCCTCTTTAATATCTTTATCAATGATCTAGATGAGGGTATTGAGTGCACCCTCAGTTAAGTTGGCAGATGACCCCAAGCTGGGTGGCTGTTGATCTGCCAGAGGGTAAGGAAGCTTTGCAATGGAATCTGGACAGGGTATAACAATGGGCCACGTCTAACTGTTTGAAGTTCAACAAGGCCGAGTGCCAGGCCCTGCACGTCGGTCACAACAACTCCATGGCAAGCTACAGCCTTGGAGATCTGAGGTAGCACAGCTGCAACTTGGAGAGGGACCTGGAGCTACTGGTTGATAGTTGACTGAATATGAGTCTGCAGTGTGCCTGGGTAGCCAAGAAAGCAAACGGCATCCTGGTTTGTATTAGAAACATGTTGGCCAGCAGGGACAGGGAAGTCATCATCTCCCTGTTCTCAGCACTGGTGAAGGCACACCTCATGCAGTTCTGGGCACTTCGGTGTCCTTCTCTAATGAGAGGAGACCTCATCACTCTCTCCAACTCCCTGAAGGGAAGTTGGAGCAAGAAGGGGGGGCAGCCTTTTCTCCTTGGTGGCAAACAACAGGTCTAGAGGAAATAGTTACAAGATGCACCAGGAATGGTTTAGGCTGGATATTAGCAAATAGTTCCTCACTGAAAGGGTTCTCAAACACTGAAATGGTCTGCCCAGGACAGTGGTGAGGTCACCATCCCTGGAGGTTCAAGCAGCATGTGGACCTGGTGCTTAGGTCATTCTGTGATTTGCTAACCTCCAGTCAACTCAGTCAACTGGAATCTCCCTGGTGAGCCAGGACTGCTGGTAGATAGTGGAAAGTGTCTTGGTGAGCACCTCCTCCAGTTCCCTCGTAACTCTTGGGTGGAGCTGATCCAGCCCCACAGACTTCTGTAGTTGCATCTGACACAGCATGTCTCTAATCTTTTCCTCCTGGACTCTGGGTTTTCATTCTGTTTCCTGTTCCTGCCTTCCAGCTCAAGGAGCTTGTCCCCTGTGGTAGTGGCTGTACTTAGTCCCACTAAGGTTAGCAAAGTTCACGTAGTACCACCTGTCCAAAAGGTATCTCATGGTTTCTTTCTTAGAGTACTCTGCAGTTATTAATTGTTACCAGTTTTTAAATATCTGAGCCTGCTAAATTACTACACATTGTGTTGAAATGCTTAAAAGAAGACCTAGTATGCTATCTTCTTTAAGATGTAATGTGTGCTCCTTCTTTACTTTGTGGTATTTAAGAGCGAGAGTACAGAAGAAGATGTAGATGTATTTTGCTTTATGCGTCAGCCTTTTTATAAAGAGAAATCCAAGTCATGTTTGTACAGATGTAAGTGGTAAAGCCTTCATTAATTACTTCAGAATAAGAAATTGGTCCAGAAAAAAAACGGGGAAAAACATCAACCAATCAAAAACTTACATAAAATCCTCTGTGTGATAGACACCCTTCTGGTTCATGCAGTAATTACACAATGAAATTGTGACCTTTGGAATGAAGACTACTTTGGAGCTCTGTCATCTGAGGATGTAATTTGGCTATAAAATCCTTATCAAAATTTATGAAAGGAATTTATCTGAGCGACCCTGATGTATAGTTTAGAAACTTGAGTATCTCAGGCAATTTGCTGAATTTATACCTTAAAATTTTCTGAAGTGAGCATTGCCCCATCTAGGTAATGCCATTTGCTACATGATGACACCAAGATCTTCTCCAGAAGATCCTATTTGGATGAATTTTCACTTCCCATTTATTTCTAACAGCTAGAGAATACAGAGTGACCAGGACCACCCAAAGTTGTAGGTGACCTTTGAGAAATCATGAAAGTGTCAGTCTTTTAAATGGTAGTAGCATATATTCATCTTAGGAACTCGGCAGCATTTTTGGCTGCACAGGCAAAACTGAGGTACTTGGTGACAAACCACTTACAATAACAACAAACTTTTCAAATTATATCCATTTCAAGGCCTTCAGACAACTGCAAGAAGTAAATTTATTGTTTTGTCCATTTCATCCTTTGTAGACTTGAAGAATCTCATAAGCTTTTATGGAAATTTGAGAAACCATTCAGAGTTAATGTTTCAAAGTTTGGTGGTTTGGGGGTTTTTGCCCTTTTTTATTTTCTTGGTTTGGTTTGGGTTTTTTTGGTTTGGTTTTTGGGTTTTTTTGTGTGTGTTTTCCATGTAAATTTTAAAGCAATTAAATGTTTTCCTTTATTTGGGTACATGATTATCAAACAATGGGTTATTGATATACAAAACACTGGCTTATCAATTAGAAAACACTGGGATATGAAACAATGCAACAAGCTCCCCAGACAGGTGGTTTAATCCCTACCCCTGAAGGTGTTTCAGGGGCATGGTTTAGCACCAGATTAGTAGACTTAGATTGTGATGAGACTCAGTGATCCTAATGTTCTTTTCCAATCAAAAAAGATTCTCTGGTACCTGATAAAACTCAAGTTTAGAAGTGTCGGTAGCTTGCAGTTGATGCAGACGTTTGCTCGTGAGAGGTGTTGGTTTGCAGTTCCTCTGTATTCAGTGTGATTTCTTGCTGCCTGCCAAGTGGATGTTGGTGCTGTCCTAACTGTAGGAATACACTGTTGCAATAATTATAAACAACACTTCCACAAAAGTTATTTTAGGACAGCAACTGTCCTCTTCAATGTAAACGTTCTCTTTTTTTTTCATTTCATAGTGGTAATTTTCATGTGGGCAAGCAGTATTCCATTTGATTTTTTTGTAGGTGGTATCCACAAATTACAGGGAAAAGATTTCCCTTTGCCTTCCCACCCCAAGTGTGCTTGCTATTTCTAAGTTTAAAAATAAATTGATTCATGTGAAAGGTACTACTTCTTTTTATTCTTTTTAAGTAAGATTGAGCTGGTTTGTTATTTTTCCACTATACACTGTAGCTGGAGAAATATTTCTATTAGCTTGCTTTCAGACTGTAGTAACTCAATTTTCACAGGCAGTATTTTAGTAATACCATTGGAAATAATCTCTTGATTTTTTGGTGTCAGAACTAGTATTGTCCTGGCAGAGTTCAGACGGAACTGGCTAGGGTCCTGCACTTGTTCTGTTAATCTAGCAAGGAACATGCTTAGCTGTAAATACATGAGGAATCCCTAAAATTGTGTGAAATATACACAAATTTATAAATACAATTGAAGAAAATATTGGTGTTATGTAATTCCATCAATGCATGCACAGAGCAGAAGTCTGTTTCTTTGGAAGAAACACTGCTCCTGTTTGCTGAGAATGAAGTAGAAAACAGGAGCTCTGAGATAAGGGAAGATGTATAGAGAAAAGAAAGTCACATGGTACTCAATGTAGGAGATTGTTAGCTACATGATTACATTAATTTCTTATTTGATTTATTTTCTTACTGTCCTCTAAAATAATCTCTCAAACCAGAAATATTCTTGAAGACACACAACTTGGTGTATGGAGGTATTATTCTACCCTGGTCTTTGTAGGACCTTAAGTTCAGTTGAAGAAAAAAAGTGGGCTCTGTGTAATTTGGCTGCCTCTGCAAATGTCAGTTGGTTTTCTTAATGGGTTCATTTTAGAAACATAAGAACTTATTCCTGTAATAAATCTGCGTTATTATGAATATTGATGTTTTGAAGAGAATAGAATAGAATAGGATCAACTAGGTTGGAAAAGACCTCCAAGATCATCCAGTCCAACCTATCTCCCAGCCCTATCCAGTCAATTAGACCATGGCACTAAGTGCCCCATCCAGTCTTTTCCTGAACACCTCCAGGGATGGTGACTCCACCACCTCCCTGGGCAGCCCATTCCAATGGCAAATCACTCTCTGTGAAGAACTTCCTCCTAACATCCAGCCTATACTTCCCCTGGCACAACTTGAGGCTGTGTCCCCCTGTCCTGTTGCTGGTTGTCTGGCAGAAGAGAACAACCCCCACCTGGCTACAACCTCCCTTCAGGTAGTTGTAGACAGCAATGAGGTCTGCCCTGAGCCTTCTCTTCTCCAGGCTAAACACCTCAGCTCCCTCAGCCTCTCCTCATAGCGTTTGTGTTCCAGGCCCTTCATCAGCCTTGTTGCCCTTCTCTGGACACGTTCCAGCACCTCAATATCTCTCTTGAATTGAGGAAGAGATATTTAGAGATCAGTTCCACATAATAATCTGTTGGCAGTATACAATTTACTATCCATTTTATCCTTAGAACCTACTTGATTCTTTCTTTACAACTCCCTGATGGGAGGGTGGAACAGTGTGGGGGGGGCAGCCTCTTCTCCGTGGTGTCAAGTGGCAGGACTAGAGGAAACGGTTTCAAGCTGCACTGGGATGAGGTTCAGCCTGGATGCTAGGAGATACATGAGAGGTTTATTAGACATTGGAATGGTTTGCCCAGGACAGTGGTGGAGTTGCCATCCCTGGAGGTGTTCAAGCAGTGTGTGGACCTGGTGCTTAGGGATATGGTTCAGTGTTGACCCTTCAGTGCTGGGTTGAAGGTTGGACTGGATGATCTTTGAGGTCTCTTCCAACAGGATGTTTTCTGTGATTATGTGATCCTGGGTGTTTGAGTGTACATAGCATGTGACAAAATTCTCTTTCCAGATGACAGAGGGTGCCTATGTCTTTTTTTGCCCTTACCAAAGTAAGGATTTAAGATCCTTAAGTCTGACCATATAAGCCAACAGTGTGCTCAGGTGGCCAAGAGGGCCTATATCCTGGCCTATATCAAGAATAGTGTGTCCATCAGCCCATGGAAGTGGTTGTCTCTCTGTACTCAGTAGTAGTGAAACCATACTTCTAGTACTATGTTCAGTTTTTGGACCCTTGCTACAAGAAAGACATCAAAGTGCTGTTCTGTCTCCAGAGAAAGGCAACAAAGCTGGTGAAGGGTCTGGAGAACAGGTCTTCTGAGGAGCAGATTAGGGAACCTGGGATTGTTTAGTCTGGAGAAGAGAAAGCTCCCAACAATGACCTGGAAAGAGCAAAGTTGGTGTTGGTCTTTCCTCCCTAGTAACAAGTGATAGGACAAGAGGAAATGGCCTCAACTAACCTCAGAGGAGGTTTAAATTGGATATTTGCAGTTTTGTCCATTTCCTCCTTCCATCCTTTTTAGGTTTTATGGAAACTATGAGAAACAACTAAGAGTTAATCTTTCAAAATATTTTTTTTATCATTTTCAGATGACTATGGAAATTTTAAAAATCATAACTTCTTTTTTTTAATTCAGGTACATGATTATCAAACGTTGGGTTATCAAACACTGGGCTCTCAAACACAGGGTTCTCAAGGACTGGAACAGGCTTCCCAAGGGGGGTGGCTGAATCTGCATCTCTAGACATCCTTCAAAGATGCAGAGATGTGATGCTGAGGGACATGTTTTTGGCACCAGAGTTGTTAGAGTTAAGTAACGGCCGGACTTAATGATCCTAAAGGTCTTCTCAAACCAAAATCATTCTGTGATTCTATGATTTTATTCTGTGATAACAGTGAAATTGTATCAACAACCAGTTCCAAATTCACATCTTATTTGAATTGCCTACTCATAATTTCTCAAGCTTACAAGTTATATATAGAAGATGGTCAATGAGAGGACATATAGCTTTAGCTATAGTATGTTTGCTTACTAAATGATAATTTATATTCTGAAGAGCACTAATGTAATGTGAAGAGATAATTGTTGGACAAGGGCTTAAACCCATGTGCATTTCACTTACTATCTCTGTGTTCAAGGTATAGACATGCAATCAGATGTAAGGGAGCAATATGAACATGCACAGACAAGCACTGCTGTCTGAAAAAACAGAATACATGACCTAGAGAGAGTCTTTTTGTAGTGTCTCGTGGACACTACAATGATCTCGATTAAAGAAAAGGTCTTTTGAATTATCTGGCCATCCAGATCTGCTATTGAGATATATAAAATCTGTTTATGGAAGGGTTTAGGTGTGATGCTCACTAATTCTTTTACCGTCTAAAAATGTGATTTTGATGCCCTTGTTTTTTCCTGCCAATCACATAATCAGTTAGTCCCTGTTTCTTTTCTTGTGGGGCTAAGCTGGCTTCCTCATTTTTGCAGTTCATCAATACAAAACTGATTTGAAGCTGAGCTGTATAATAATAAGCCTTTCAGCAGCCAGGCTTGACACTTGCCTTATAATTAAGGCCTTGATGGTTGTGTTGATGGCAAATGAAAGAAAATGGCTTTGTTCTCAATTCCAGAGGCTTGATTGCTGGTTCTCGTTCTCACCTGAATTCGACCCATTCTGCATTGTGCACATGATTGCTGGAGTGTGAGTAATTGCAGCGCTGGCAGATGACATTTTCATGAAGCACACTCTGCACTGCTCCAGAGGGAATTTACAGAATTTATAGCTGGAGAAGCTCATCAAACATGGATTTAGGAAATGCCTATGTGAAAAGTGGGAGCCCACAACCAAATATCAGAGCTTTTCTTTTGACATTTGCTTTTACATAAAGGACTGCTGTCTGCAACCTGTCTTACCTTATGGTAGGAGCATATTCCTGACTAGATTTTGTGATTAAGTACAGTTATTGAAGTTCATTAATCCATTATTTTTTTTTTTTAGGTTTTGGCATGTTTTCTTAGGGGTTTTTTGTTTGCTTGAATAGGAGTCAAGGGAAAGGAAATGGAAAATTGTTTTCTCATTGCCATTCATTATTTTTACATCTCCCTAACCTTTTAACTCTTTTAAAATCGTCAGCTGTTTCATGATACTTATGGATGAAAGTGTATGCTTGTTTTGTATTTAAATCCTCTTATTTTCTCAACCTTTCTTGCATCACAGCATATTTTGTTTATTTTAAACGAAAATGAATATACGTTGAAAATAGTCACAAAGGCTTCTACAATGGAAATATACTTCAACAATTACAAATCAGATCTTTAGGAAGAAAACATTAATGTCTTTCATATTGACAAGTTCACAGATTTCAGCAAAGGGTGTTTTGTGTGTTGTAAATATGGATTGCATGCTGAAATTTTGCATTATAGGCGACATATGCCATGATATGCATAAATCTTTCCTTCCTTCTGCCTTAGTATTCTGTCTTTTCCTCTTCATCTGACAGTCTTTGTGCCTGTCTTGTATTCACCACTTTCATATCTGAGCCTCTGGTGCTTCTCTTCACTCATAACACAATAGCACTTGGATGGCTACCTGGAGGTTGTTACTGTGGTTGTATCTTTCCCACACCTGAACACACAGAAACATTTCTGGAATCCTGGTGACCTGTTTCAATCACAACTGTTTAGGCTGTCATCAGATTTGCATATGAAGATTCATAGCTACTGTGACTCAGACATATTTTTATACTGCTGTCTGGCTGGTTGGCAAGCCACAATATCTGCACTTAGTTTTTAATATTTCTTGGAGCATCTCAATCATGGCAAGCAGAGAGCCTTCCCTCCTAACATTTGGTATTACTGAGAGTCCTGAGCAATTTAATGATTAAAGATTGCAGGCTTTGTTTCGGGGTTTGGGGTTTTTTTGGGGGGTGGGAGAGGGGTGGTTTTATGTTTGTTTGTTTGGTTTTGTTTTTGTGTTTTGGTTTTTTTTTTTTTATTCCATTAGACTTATTGATTAACCCCTGGGAAATGTTAGATGAGAAGTCCTTTGAGTTTCTGCAATAAATATTTGATTCAGAGTAGTGCTGATTATTTAAAATACACAGAAAAAAAGGAACAAATCTGAGGTCTACTCTGATATGTTAAACTGCTTGTTGTTTTAGGGCCTAACTTACCCTCATTTCAGTAACAGATCTCCATATCGATACTAATAAATGGCAGCAAGAGGAGAATCAATCTAGACTGCTGACAGTTGTTTTAATTTATCCTATAACCCTCAGGTAATTGGGTAGCACAAGGGGACACTTTCAGAGTGTCTTATCTAAATTCGGGGATACTATACTGCTGTCATTTATGAAAAATAGGATTCTTTGTTGACTTGAATGGGAACAAGATGGGACCTGTTATAAACACTATGAATAAGTTTCAGTCATACATAGATTTCCTAGTATACTTTCAATACCAGTGTTAAATTCTGCTCTTAATCTTGCATTCCTTGGGGCTCACTTGACGCGTTCAAGTTCAGATCATCAGAAGTTCTTAGGCAATTAATAACTTCTGAGAATTTGGGTCTCAGAGAATCACTTCTTGTCTTATGAAGCCATGAAAACAGTCACACAAGGTCTAAGTCTCAAGAAGTGGAGACAAAAGTCTGTGTCTTTTACTGGAAAGCCTAGGTAGCGCTGGATGCTTTTTTTAGTTGCTGATACTCCTCTGGTAGAAAAGTTAGGGACCTGTGTACATCATGGCGACCTCTTGAGGTGCATTTCTGGTCTCATTATCTTCCTCTTGCAGCAGACCCTCTTTCATAATGAGTTTTGAGTGGCAGCTTAGCCCTGAGGGGAACCTGCCATTATCTTTCACAGTGTCTGTAACAGAACAACCCATACCAACCCAGGATTTGTAGTAGAAAAAGGGCAGGATTTTGTTTCCTGTGTTCAGTCAGGATCTTTGACTTACAACATTATTTCCTTTGTGGGAATGAAGACTGGATCAAAGCCGAACATGCAGAGAGTACCATGAAGAAAAGGAATGAAAACAACAGCCATCAGATCAGACCATTGAAATGTGACTGAATGGAAGCTTTTGAGGTGAAGATGCTACCTGATACCATTACCTTAATTATGGTGATGGTCAAAGACATACTGGACACTAGGCTCAAATATTACCTTATGTAGGCTGTTTTTGGGAAGTTGCAACTAACACAGCAGCTATGTTGTTGAGAATCACCTTAATGCTTTATTTTAAGTTAAAATACTGCAAGTCATGAAAAATGTTCAACTCTCATTCCTGTGACCTTCTTGTCACTACCTCCAATACTTATTTGAAAGCTTCAGCTCACTTTAATAATCCCTCTACCCTACTTGTAACTTTCAACTTTTATTCACCTATCTCATTAGCTTTCTTGACAAGAATGTTAATAAGTTATGCTTTAATTTTCTCTAACACTTACTCATGCTTGCTCTTCTGTCATTTTTGCATCAAAGTTCTGCCACTTGCCAAACTCACCCAGCACTTGGACATCTTGTTCTCTTCCCTCATCTCTCTCTCTTGCTTGTTTCCTTACTTTGCTTTGTGTCCTTCACTTGACAATACGAATATGTGGTCTTCCACATCTTCTCAGCACTGTCTCTTCACCTGTCTTTTTTATTCCCTTCTACCCTTCAAACCTGGGGGAAAGAGAACACCTATCTCTTACTGTATGTTCAGACTCATGGCAAGATGACTTTGTGGCAGGTATGGGTATCACTCACAGCTCAGGCTATTGCATGAGACCATCGACTATTCTGAAACAGTTTTCTTCCTCTTGCCTTTTTAAGTCTTAAAGAACTTTACAATAAAGGAAAGACTGTCTTACATTACCCTGCTTTTTCTGTGCCCTTCAAAGGCCCTTACATACTCTGGCACCACAAAACATGTTGCAGCGCAGTCAATCACCCACTTGAGAAACTCAAACGAGTGTGTGTGAGTAGCTCTTCTATTATTCAAGGGAGGTGATGAAAGGGCAGAAGTTTCCTCCTTTCATATATCCATGGGAGTACTCCTGGTATTCTTGTTATACCTTCATGTAAGCCAGAACATCTATTTGTTACAGCTTTTTTACCAATCTGTCTGAATCTAAATAGAATTTAGGCTTGTCTTACCTTGCAGTGTCTGTTAATCTCAAAGTTATTTCTTTGACACCTGTTCTACCTACTGGTCAAGCATTTTTGCTTTTTTCATTTGGTACAAATTAAACAGGACAAGGGTGAAGCACACTATAGTGTATTTGTACTAGCTAATGGATACTTAACATATCTCATTCTATTAAGGATATATTTTTTTGTACCTTCAGGGACAAGTTATACACATGCCCACATTTGAGATAATAATAATAAGAATAATCTGCAGATTATTCTTCCATTCAAGAACACTTTACATTTACTCTACAGCTATGCCAGTACAATTGTTTGATGTCTATTTCACATCATAGCTGATACAACAGCCTCCCCTTACTTTCCTACTTTTGGCACCATTATAAATCAGTCAGCTGTAGGAACTTGCCCTACAAACACCTCATGATCCATTTGAGATCTCCTATACTTGTAGCAGAGGATGTCGAGGTTTTGTCATCCTAACATGCATGTTCATGGGCATATTTTACTTTCCTTTTTACTTGCTACTAGAGATTTTGTGTTGGGTTGTTTTGTACAG
Source organism: Tricholaema leucomelas (assembly GCA_013400475.1). NCBI lineage: Eukaryota > Metazoa > Chordata > Aves > Piciformes > Lybiidae > Tricholaema lacrymosa > Tricholaema leucomelas. The sequence continues at coordinate 223,488 of WAAF01004053.1, read as the reverse complement.
TTGTCATAGAATTACAGAAGCATAGAATGATAGAATTGTTTTGCTTGGAAATGAACTCTAAGACCATTGAGTCCAACTGTCGAAATTAGACCACTATGGCGAATAAACCATGTCTGAAGTGTGACGTCCATTCCTTCCTTGAACATCTCTAGGGATGGTGACTCCACCACCTCTTGGGGCAGCCTGTTCTAATGCCTGAAGTGAAGTATGTGGAGGAAAGGAAGAGTGGGTTTCCAAGCGGTCAGTTAAGAAATAGTCTGAATCAGTCAAATGCTTGGACATAAAGGAGTACCAGTCATGGCTACATTGTAACTGTAAATGCAGGCTGGGATGAATTTAGTGCTTTAACCTTATCACAAATAGGATATCAGTAGGACCATATTAATTTTTCTCAAATATTTCTCCATTGTTCATACAGACAAAAGTCAGCCTTGGTGGAGTTACCCCTTCTGTTTACACTTACACGCAGTTATTAGTGTGTGAGTGATTACACTATTGCTTTAGTTTTTGATCTGGGTGTGTTTGAAACAGCAAAATAATTGAAGGCCAATGACTAACTGGTAGTAACTGTTAGTTTTCATTTTGGAATCTGTCTTCCACTAAGTATAATTGTAAATACAGTCCAGCTTGTAAACATTATTTACACTTTTCTGATTTTGCCACCTGTCTCTAAGAGATCAATTATTTGTATTTCAAACAGATCTCTGTTGTAACTGTACAAATAAACACTAAGTTTCATTCACAGCAATGCTTTCTTTGATGCAAATCATTTCAGCCAAGCCTATATAATGGCAATTTTCAGGTCCAGAGTTGTATTTTACATTAGCTTGTATAATGTGCTATAAACATGTTGAGAAGAACGTTGCTCATCTATTTGCAACTAATATACTTACATGCAGTGCAACTTAACACAAATTTGATGCTTTCACTTCTGTGTTCAGATTACTGGAATGAGTGTTGCACTGACACTTTCCTTTGCATGTAATTCAGTTGCACAGTATATTTGTTGGTTTTGAGAATCTTAATGTTAAGTCTTTTCATATAAATTATTATTTTGAAGAGCAATCAAGTGCAACATATTGTGTTGTCTTGGCCAAGGGATGTGAGAACTTCCAACTTCAGACTGACGGCCGTTGGGGTGACAGGATGTGACACTGAAAGAGGACCTCCCCATGCATGTCTCTTTTCTATTCTGAGAACAGTAAAGTACATATACATTTATTAATGTTTGAACACCCCACTGTTCAATCAAGCTTTTTTTGCACATAACAAAACAGAGACTTCTGAGTGCCCTTCCTCCTTCCCTGTTTGGAAATAGATAGGTGAATTGAAGGCAAAGATCAATAACTATTTACCGCTGTGTCTCTATATCATATATGCATCTTTGCTCATTAGGCTTTAAAGATGTTCAGTTTTTACTGAACATGGTTCAGGCACATCATAAGACCTTTTGAGTCACCATAAAACTGAGATCACAGAACCAGAGAATCACAGAATGGTGGGTATTGGAAGGGACTTCTGGAAAGGGGTCACCATCAAACTGAGATCACAGAATCAGAGAATCACAGAATGGTGGGTATTGGAAGGGACCTCATGTAGTCCACCCTCTCTGATAAAGGAGGGTCACCCAGATCAGTTTGCCCTAAATCACAATGTCCAGGCGGGCTGGGAACGTCTCCTGAGAAGGAGAGTCCACAACCTCTCAGGGCAGCCTGTTTCAAGACTATGGCACCCTCGAAATAAAGAAGTTTTTCCTTATAATACAATTTATTGTACTATTCCATTTGTTTAGTTATTTGTGTTTTATTAAGGTGTGATCACAACCTCTGGTATGCTTCAGAAAACAGCAGGAAAGGTCCAGAAAGGCAAATCAGTTCTCTTCCTTACACTTAGTTTAACCATTGTAGAGTTTCTTTGATTTCCTCCCTGATTTTCTTTTGCTCTGGTTCTGTGGGCTTTATTGTATTGAGAAGGTGAATCTGAAGACAGAAACTGTTGACTTTTGAAATGCTTCCAAGTAAACAGCTTTTAATGTAACAACTTTTCTCCTAGAGTAATTTGTTTCTTAGTAGGGTTTTAAGATGAAGCATAAAGGACAACATTCTGACTCTGGGAGTTTTCAAGTTCCATGTTGTCCTGCCACTGGATACGTTGCTCACTTTGAAAGAGCCACAAGCAATGCTGCAAAGACTTTGTGTTTTCACCACCCTCATTGTCTTCTGCAGTCAGGAAAGCACATGGGTTTTTCACTGAGGCATTAGCCTGCTGTTGCCCATTTTTCCAGTGTGTCTCACAGTCAGGAGCTAACTGTTTACCCACTGTTTGAGGAGTACATGCAGCCTTTCCAAAAATTCTCCTCAGTGCCAGTTGTGTATTTTCCTCATTAGTTTGAAATCCTTGTTTGGCTGACACTGATTTCTTTGAACCATTAATCCTACCTAAGCTACACTTGACATCAGAAAACACGACATGCAATATTAAGAAAGATGCTCTTGGACTGTCTAATTTCAGCACCAGCAATTTTAAATTTGGATAGTCTTTGGATATCTTCTTCCTCTGATGAAGGACATTCACTCCGCTATGTTTTATATTTCAGGCCACTTTTTCCTAACCTTTATTTTTTATGCATGGATAACAGTGTTTTATAAGAGTAGGAAACATGTCAAAACAGGAACTGACACTGCTGGTGAATTTACAGAAAAGCTAATGTCAAGGCTCACAACTACTTACTCTTTGTAGTTTTAAATATGTTGTTGGTGGAAGAATACACCAAAGCCATATCGATAGGGAAATTGCTTTGTCATCTTATATTAAGTTCTTCATTTTCACTTGCCATTCAGCTAATTTTTTTTTCAAATGTAATTTTTTTTTTGTCTTCATATTCCTTGAGATATGGCTTAAGTTTTGTTCCTAGAGGTTGAGCTTATGAAGTTGTTTCCATTGAAAAGAATCTGAAAAGCCTGTCTAATGTCATCAGAAACAGAACTGGGCCCACTCTCATTTTATCTGTTCATTATTCTGAGTAATCAGAAGTGCAACTTAAGTTTCTGTAAAATTACTTAAACTGTCATCTGCTTAAACCTGTCCATTATCACAAATGTCTCCTAAATAGTAATATTAGCACAATTTTGTTGGTTTTTTTTTTTTTTGTTATGGTGGGTTTTTTTGTTTGTTTTGTTTTTTTCTTTTAACTATCCAATTTTTATAGCACCTTGAGTATTGGGTTGAGGTTTTGGGCCCTCAGTACAAGAAAGACATCGAGGTGCTGTGCTGGAGCAAGGCCAGGGAAGGGCAATGAAGCTGGTGAAGAGTCTGGAGAAGAGGTCTTGTGGGGAGTGGATGAGGAACTAGGGTTGATTAGGCTGGAGTAGAGGAGGCTGAGGGGAGACCTTCTGCCTCTGTACAACTCCTTGAGAGGGAATTGTATTGAGCTGAGTGCTGGTCTCTTCTCCTTTGTAATAAGTGGTAGGGTGAGAGGAAATGGCTTCAAGTTGCAGTAGTGGACATTTAGGCTGGATATTAGAAGAAACTTGACTGAAAGAGTTCTTGACTGGAACAGGCTCCCTAGAGAGGTGTTTCAAAGTCACAGAGATGTGGTGCTAAGGGACATGTTTTAGCACCAGACTTGGTAGAATAAAATAATGGTTGGACTTGGTCCAGCATCTGGACTACTGCTGAAATACTCAGATTAGTTAGACTGGAGAGAGTGCACAGCTTCTTAGAGGCAGGCCATGTTTATGTGAGAATGAGTTAGAGTTGGACATTTCCTTGTGATTTCATTTTACTGATTTAGTTTTTCTTCTGTACCTTTGGGGATAACAACAACTAGGAGGTTTTTATGACCTTTGTGGGAATTGCTGGTTCTTGGCATTAATTGGAATGTAACCTTTTTGTGGGAATTTTCGTGGCTGCTACTAAAATCCTTACTACTCGTGAGGATAAAGTATCCATTCCAGGTGGTTTTGGTGTTCTCATACTGCAGTAAGGACAGCACCCACATTAGCCTCTCACAAGTACCTTAAAGTTCTATTTCTGCAAGAGAAATTGATTTTTTTTTGTTTGTTTGGGTTCCTAAAACAAAGCATTTCCAGCAGAATTTTAGTGGAAAACTATAGAGATGTTATTTTTCCAGTATTCTCAGGGGCAATCATGTTGCCCATGGCTGCATATACACTTGCCAAGCTGATACTGAGGCAGGTTTCAATAAGTACTGCACATGCAGAGGCTTGATTTGTACATGCAAATGAGTGTTGCCCATAAGCACAAGCATGCTGTTGGATATCAGATTGTTGGGTGTGAAATGGAGAATCAGGATACAGCAGTGGAAACCAGGCTTGTCAGCTCTTCAACTCTGTCTTCGTGTATTTTAGCAAGTGATTCATTTTCAGATCTTTTAGTTCTCACTGTTTCAAACAATCAAAAGATCTAGGTAGATGATGTCATTTGGGAGAAGAAAGGAAAAAAGTCACATTATTTCAATGTTCAGGCATATTTTAAATTCAGCAGCCAGTTAAGATATACAGACTGCATGCACTCTTTTACACTACCTCCAGAAACCTTTTCCTTTTGAGAAGACCTGCAGCTGAGTTTATAGCTGGAGTTTCACCGTGTGTTACAGCCATTTCCCCCTTAACAACAACTTTTTTTTTTTTTTATGTCAAAGAGAAGAGGCATATTAAGGTCATCATGGAACTGTATAGAAGGTATTTCTTTTTAGGCAGTAAATTATGGGGAATTAATGGACATGTATATCTTATAGTTTCAGATTAATTTACTCCCTCAGAATGCCATCTTGTAGTAAAACCCAACCAAACTAAAAATCAAACATTTTGGAGGCTTTTGAGAAGTGCTTGAGTTTGTGCATAATTGTGTTTTAGGCAGTTGAACTGTGTATCTAAGAAAGTGATGTTGGTTCTTGAATTGTAACAGAATTTTGTGTAAGAAATGATGATTCTTCCGTTAAGAGACTCTGATCCTGTGTACAATTGCAGAAACTTCCACTTAGATTTGCGCATGATTTAAAGATTAAAAAAACCTTCTGTTATTAAAAAATTGCAAAAAATAATGACAGAATAGTCCTTGATGTGTTTACATTTGGTTTGTTTAATAGAAAATAGGCTTTAATCTCATTTTTGTTCCCATTTTCTAATCTTGTAGGATGTTTCCTTGCCTGAAAAGTAGTGTATTAAGAAATTGAGTACAGTATATTTTAGAGGATTTATGGTAATGCTGCTGAATTTAGCTGAGCACAAACAGCATGGTGAGGCCCTCAGGGTCTCTTCATTTTCCTGACACACTCCACTGCTGCCCCATTAACACTTCATATGTTATTGCCATCTACCCAGTTTAATGAGTATCTTTGAATTTGAAGTTCTACCCAAGAAACAATAGCTAAAATAACTGATGCACCTACCGCAGCTTTCAACAGATTATCTTATTCCCTTTGTCATTGTTTTTCTTTTAAATAAAATGTACATTTCTATTCTTCAGCACTGCTGTTCCATCATGGTGTTTAATTGTGATAGGCACTAATGACAAGCACTGAGTAATGGCAACAAATGTGATGCTGTATGTCAGTATAGAGGGTAAACACATGCTGAATAGCTGCTAGAGTAGGCTTTTCCTTTAAAATTCATCATATTAATACTGACTCTTTAATGTGAGGAAAGAATCATACCGCTGGAGACGGAGACTTTGTGCTATCAAAGCAGAATGTTACATTTCTTCTAAGAAATCACGAGGCAGAACGACTAGGTGCCGTTTTCTGATACCTGTGTGAATCCAAGGGTCAGTATGTGGCTCATTAGGGTGGATTCCTAAAACTGAATTTATCACATTCCTCTGAATGTATGCAGGAACCGTTTTAAATTATTAAACAACAAGCTGTATCATGAGAGAAGGACTCAAGCAGAATTAAAGCCTGAGTAATGCTGCATTGGATTTAAGAACAATTGTGACTTTGCATTGATTGTTGACTGGACAGTGAAAAAAAAAAATCTCTCTAAATCACCTTAGATGCACAGCAGATGTGGAAATTCTTTGCGGGTCCAAATAAAAAGTCTGAATAACTGAATAAATTTCTGTTACAGAAAACTATAGGAAATCATATGGATAATGTAGCAAGTTTTTCATGAAATGCACTTATTGAAAGCCTGTTTGTAAAAGCTAAGATAACATGTGAGTGATTTTCTCTCTGGCAAGCTTCAGTAAAGTTTTTTAGTTGTGTGTTTTTTTTTTTCTTTTAGAAAATGAATCTGGAAGAAAATTGGTGAATCCAATCCAGTGGACCTATAAGCACTCTGACAGGCTCAGAGAGCAGAGTCTGGACCAAAGAGCAATTACCCCACCAAACGATTTCAGGTACAATTGACCTAAATATAGCACTCTCTTGAGATTATTGACAAGAGTTCATTTCCTGTAGTGCTTTTCCCATTTGCTACTCCTGGTAACCACTGCGATCTTATCTGCCTGGTGCTGCATGACTTCTGTGATGCAGCTAGGAGTTCTGTTGAGCATTATCTTTAAACAGACAGTTCATGCTAAAAGAGTCATTTGCAGTTAAATTAGATGATGCATATATTATTCTTGCTGCTGGAATTACACAGAGCAGTCATGACTGCCTGAATCTGTTTGGACCTGGATGCACTGGAAATTTTTTTACTGTGTAATCAGAAAGGTAGTAATAGTTAATTGCAAATAAATAGGAAATTTTATGTCATAAAACTTTAACAGTTGAGTCATCTGTGCAAGATAGGGTGAAAAACTTGCTGTTTGTGTCTTTGTATGGATACAAAAAGTATATAGCTATATGTCATCCTGTCTCCAGGCAATCCCTGTAGTTATCATACGCTGTCATAGAAAAAGCAAATCAACAGAGTGGCCATGGAAGTGTACAGAGTGGGGATGAACTGAATTCAGAGGCTGGGACTGATAAAAACCATTTCAGTTTTGGAGAACACACTTTTCTTCAGCATTGCCTGCAATTTTGTGCCAAATGCTGGATATGTTTGCATACCATGTATCACAGAGAATTTTTTTTCTTTCTTTCTTTACTATCTTCTTGTTTAGAAAATCTATGTATTGGCCAGAAATTCCAAAGGATAATATCAGATTCCATGCTGAGTAGCTGCTGGGGAGCCAGTTTTTACAGACTTTTATTAACAAATAGGGCAGGACACAACTGTGCTGCTGTTTTCCTTTGTATTCCCTACGTTTTCCCAAAAGAACATCAGAGTACTTAGTTGATTAGGGGAATAAAATTCCACCAATACTTGTAGGTCCCACTCAAACGAAACTCAGGAAAAAGTTCAGTTGGAAGCTGAATAAGATAGAGACACATATACAATCGGTCTACGGACTCGGTTCTTTTGGTGGCAATGAACAGTAGTCATAACAAATGTATTTGGACTCAGAAATTCTATACTAAAATAAGATGAATCAGGTAATTACATTACATAATAATCAAGCAATTGTAGGAAAAGTTTTGTTTAAATATAGGAGAAAACTTACCTCTGCTTTATTTTGTGCCAGTTCCAATGCCATTGGAATGGGCTGCCTATGGAGTTGCTGTCCTTGGAGGTGTTCAAGAAAAGATTAGATGAGGCACTTAGTGCCATGGTCTAGTTGACTGGATAGGGCTGGGTGATAGGTTGGACTGGATGGTCTTGGAGGTCTCTTCCAACCTGGTTGATTCTATGATTCTACTGCACTGAGTTGATGAAACACTTGGTGAAAAACAATAGTAATTTGAAATGCAAGTACAAGAGGAAGAAAGAAGGAAGATAATCTGTGAAGGTGAGATGAGAACATGCAAGGCATGATTAAATGGATACTCAGCTGAACAGACTGAGATCCTAGAAGTCTTTGTGTCATGCTATACGATCTGAGAAATCTGTGTAGCCCTCTCTTGTGGGCTGCTAAATAAGAGTTTTAAGTTTTAAGAAGTGAGGGGATGTATGCAAAAGAATTAAATGGTTTCAAAAGAGTATCTTTGTGTTGTAGACTCTTCCACAAAGCAAGACAAGTGAGGAACCGTGGGTATAATGGGGAAAAAAAAAATGGTATCATTCTTGCCCCAACCCAAAGAGGAAGATAACTCATGAACAGTTACAAGCAGTTCCAGGGTTTGAATTGAAATATTTACCTTCTTTACCTTTGATCTTCTACAAATAGAACTTCTCATGGTCACACTGACTTTTTGCAGTTCTGCAAGAGTATAACCTTGCAAAGTAAACCTTACTGGTGTGATTTTTGCTGTTTTCTTTTTGGCTACACAAAATACATCTGCGACTTGATCTTATGTCTACAAGAAATACAGGATATGCACATTTTGTTAATTATCATCTTTACATTTGAGCTATGAATGGCATAAACCCAGATAGATGTACCTGCTGTAGATCAGTTTAGAAACTTTGGAACTAAGCCCTGAAAGCATTGTGTGAACTCCCTTCTGTATGTGAATAGTCTTTATGAGAGTTGCTCGCTTCAGCTGATGACAGATTGAAACATCGTTTGAGGCCTTATATTAAACTTCATTTTATATTATGGACCCAATGAAAGGTACAACACATTAAGCTATTTAACATAGGTATTTGATGTCTTCAAGGGATACTCTAATTCCTCACAGGATGCAGACCCATAGAGGACAGTATCATAGGTTGGGAATTTTAAGGCACTTTATCCCAGCTTTATTCAGTTTGCCCTGACAGGGTGGTGAAAACACATAGTAAAGCAACCCTAATTAGGCAGTGTTGGAATCCTTGGAATGCAGCATTCTCCTTAAACAGCTTTATAGTCGTCCTGCCTGCTCTGCTGTGCCTCAGGGAATAAGAAAAGTCTGGTCCATTAATTAGAGAATTAGCTTAGAGTTGGGAAAGATGAATTTGGATTTTGTCTGTGACACAAACTTCCTGCAAGACACTTAGTACTAAGCACTGAACAAAATTCAGCAAGACCTAAGGATCAGGATTGTGACTGTAAAGCCTCAGACCCTGTCTCCCACAGCATTCTCCTTCAGAAACTCATGACAAAAGGCTTGAATAAGTGCAGTCAGATTTGGATAAAAAAACATCTGGATGGCCAGGCCCAAAAAGTGGAGTTAAATTTGGTTACTGCCCAGTCACTAGTAGTGTCCCTCGTGGTTCAGTACCGGGGCCTGTCCTCCTTAATATCTTTATCAATGATCTGGATGAGAGGATTGAGTGCACCCTCAGTTAAGTTGGCAGATGACCCCAAGCAGGGTGGCTGTTGATCTGCCAGAGGGTAAGGAAGCTTTGCAGTGGAATCTGGACAGGGTATACCAATGGGCCAAGGCTAACTGTTTGAAGTTCAACAAGGCCAAGTGCCAGGCCCTGCACGTCGGTCGCAACAACCCCATGGCAAGCTACAGACTTGGAAATCCATCATTTTTCCAGGGATGGAGGTGAGGCTGACTGGTCTATAGTTTCCTGGAACCTCTTTCTTGACCTTTTTGAAGACTGGAGTGACATTGGCTCTCCTTCAGTCCTCAGGCACCTCCTTCCTGCCATGATTTGGCAAAGATGATGGAGAGTGTTAGAGCAATAATAGATGGAGAGTGGCAGAGCAATAACATCAGCCAGTTCTCTCAGCACCCTTGGGTGCATCTCGTCAGGGCCCATAGACTTGTTAATGTTTAATTTGTATAACTGATCCCTAACCCAGTCTGCACTGACCAGTGGGGAGCATTCCTTCCTCCAGGCTTCCCTCCTTCATCCAGGGTCTGGAATACATAGTAGTGTTCAGCCTCAGGTGTAAAGACTGAAGCAAAGAAGGCGTTCAGCATCTCTGCCTTCTCTGCATCCTCAGTTAATAAGTCTGTCTCCTCGTTCAGTAGTGCCCCCACACCTTCCTTGTTCTTCCTTTTTCTGCTGATGTATTTGAAGAAGACCTTCTTGTTCTGTTTTACTTCCTTTGCCAGCTTCAGTTCCAAGAGGACTTTGGCCTTCCTTGTTGCTTTCCTACAACCCCTGACTACTTCTCTGTAGTTCTCCCAAGTGACCAATCCCTTCTTCCATGAATTGTAAGATTCCTTCTTCCCTGAGATTTCCTTCAGGAGCTCTTTATTCAACCATGCAGGTCTCCCAGCATGTCTACCTGATTTTTTATTGAGGGGAACACACCTAGCTTGGGCTTGGAGGAAGTGGTCTTTAAAAATTAGCCAACTTTCTTGGGCTCTTTTACCCTCCAGAGCCTTAGCCCATGGGATTTTTGCAAGCGTGTCCCTGAAGAGCACAAGGTTAGCTCTATAGAAGTCCAGGGTTGCAATTCTTCTTGTTGCTCTGGGTTCTCAAACATTGGAATGGTCTGCCCAGAACAGTGGTGGAGTCATTGTCCCCAGAAGTGTTCAAGCAGTGCATGGAGCTGGTGCTTAGGGACATGGTTTAGTGTTGACCTTTCTGTGCTTGGTCAAGGGTTGGACTGGATGATATTTGAAGACTTTTCCAACCAGATGTATTCTGTGGTTCTGTCTATTTTCTCTGCTTTTGAAGGAGAATCAGATGTCCTGCCATATTCCCAATATCTTAGTTACCTTACTTAAATAGATGAGTAGTCAGAAATCTTAGCTTCCCTCATTACCTGAAACCAATTTTCTATACTTCTTTATCATGAAGTTCTTTTGTATTGTATTGATGGAATGGCAGAGATACAGAAAGCAAAACAGTGTCTTACCTTAGTTCAGACAAAGAATTACAAATCCATTGTCATGACAAGTTCATGTTAGCTCTTGGCAGTGTAATTCTTCCTAATATGACCTTCTAAAAACCAAAATTCATCAATCAAAATGTCACATGTTGCTAAGTTTACAGTTTATAAATTACCACTGTAAAATCATGTAGTAGAAATCATCATGTGCAGTTGTGCTGCTTTTGTTTCTCTCTAGATTTAAGTGGTTTCAAAACTGAGGCAGCAGGCTCTTTAAACTGCAGTTTCTAAGCAGCATCTCTGCTCCTGTGAATAGGAAGGGTTGTTTACACTGTATGGGCCAGCCCAGCTGTGATTGATCACTGACTGCTGCTGCTGTTAGCATACTAAAGAACACAGTTATGTTGAAGCTAAGAATGCCAGGGCAGGTCATCCACAAAAATTAGAAAAAAAACCCCAAACTTATGTGTTTTAATGGTTACAAAGCTCAGCCTGCCACAATCTCTAAGCCCTAAATCACCCTGAAAATTGTTGGGGGCATAAAATCGAATTAAATTCCTTATGAAAGGATATGATTTCTTGTCACTGACTTAGCAGCCTCATGCAGAAATCTCAATCCCCCATCACTCAGAATATACATCATAAGTAAAAATGGTTTTTAAGAGAAATTTGATGGTGATAGATCTAACAATTTTTGTAGCAAACATTTAGGAAACGTTAGAGTATTTGATTAGAAGAGGTAATAAATAATTTTGCTACATCATTACAGCTTGTTAAGGCTCAATTGCTCATTTTTTTACCATTCCAGCACTACATGGAGAGCTACCATGTAGCCTTATTTCAACCAGGCTACAGTTTTTGGCTTGTTTGTGTGATATTAACCAATTCTTTTGTCTTTGTGAATATTAGGTTGTAAATTTTGGTGGGGGAAAAGGAAAAAAAAGCAAAACACAAAAGCATGTTTTGTGTTTTTCTACTTCAGATGAGTATGTATTGCTTAGTTGCTACATCCAACTAAAGTATTGCTCCCGAAGCCAGGGAAGACACAAAACTAATTCAAAAGCCAAACAGAGTTAAAAGAAAGACTTCATTGATTAAATAGGGCTTTGGTCAAGGTTGAGTTAGATCAGAATAAATAAACAAGCCTACATATATAAAATCAGACTTTGGTACACTGAAATAAAAGAGGTACAGGAGTACATTCTACAGAAACACATTCATCTACAGCACACTGATGAATGCCAAGGATAGAAATGTGTGATAAAATCCATAAAGAATCTTATCCAATTACTAGGTAGAGTCAAGAGAAGGTGCATGTTTTCAACTCAGTCAAAATTCTGATAAGAAACTGATTTTACAGAGGCCTTTAAAAGCACATTGAGAGCACAAAGCACATGCAGGTTGTTAGATGTTCACCAGTACTTTTTGTATACAAACATAGTTTATGACTGTAGAAAGGACACTACACCCTTAGTAATGTTATTCAAAAAAAGTATGAAGAAAGGTACTCCAAAAGTTTCCTCTCTTCTTCCAGACACACTTTTGGGAAAGTGCAGAGGTAGCAGACACTGCCATTTCATGGTGACCTTGCACATTTCAAGAGGGAGCTGATCCACAGTGGTTTGGGACAGAGCAGGGCATTGCTGCTCAGCAGCTCCAGTAGTATTGTCCTCAAATGACCTTGTGGATGGATTTCTATTTCAAAATCATTCAGAGTTAAATATTACTGAAAATATAATTCAGTCTTCTTGTGCTCCTTTTCATGGCTTCTGGGGTGAAGCCTGTCCTAATGTCTTTTATATCTGAACTGTCTTTGGCTAGGCTGTCTTTATAGTCAGTGAAGAGAAATAGACACTTTGGGAGCATGATTCATCTCTTCAGAAGGCAGACATCTAAATAGGTCAGATGAATCAGAGTGTAGATTCACATCTTCCTTACTAGGGAGAATACAGGAAACCTAGGAATCAGCTTAGATGTTGATGCCTATATTGCAGATATCTAAAGTTACGTGAAATGAACTCTGTGTCTATAGGAATGAAGTCAGAGCTGAGATGAAAATATCCTACATTTCAGGAAGCACCTTATCCTTCGCAGCTCCTGGTTTCACTGCACTGGAATGCATGATCATAGTCATAGTCGTGAGGTGATAAATCAAAAAAACCCATTACACCCCTGTCTTCTCCTACTTAACATTTTAAGATATGAAAACTAAGTAGACTTTATCATGTGAATAAGCAATTTATGTACATCTATCATCAGTTGTTCCACTGGTGCCACAGTGGCATTATTTTTTTCACTACTGTCTGCTAACATTCTGGATATACAGGATCTCAACGTGGTTTTTATTGATCCTTGTAAACCATATTAGAACCAGATACTTCTTTCTTAATGCAAAATCTCTGCAAGTAGAAAGAAGTGAAGATTGCAATTAATTTAGGCTAGCAGACTTATTTAAATTACTTTCCCATCATAACCATAGTTGTTAGTGCCAGAGTTTGACTGAACTGCCCAGTAGATGCAGTTGGTGCAGTACACCTGAAAGTCCCCATGGTGAATATTTTCAAGTGCTAACAAATGAGTTTTGCAGAAAAGCTTTCTGCTTTGTTTTGGTCATGTTTGCTTTAGGTATCAACCATAGGCAATAAAACGGAATACGCGGGAACAAAGAAAATGATTTACTATATATTTAAAGGACAAAATCAACAAATAGATGCCCATCTAACCCACTTGGACACCAGTGAAGCTCTTTTGTAGGCAGCTTTTCTCCCACTGTGTTTAAAACTCCAGATCTCAGCAAACCTGCAAGACTTTTGTCAGATGCGTACCCAGGAGTCACACAAGGATGACAGCCTGGAGTAAGCAGATTGCTGGTGAGGCTAGCAGGTGCCAAACCATGCTGTTTCATGACCCAGTGTAAAGTTGCCAAAAATAATGTCAAATGTACTTCAGTAAATAAATGCAAGACCCCCTCAGGCTTCAAAAATACAGTCTGTAGAACTGTCTGAGATTAGGCAAGGAATTTAAAGTTAGAAGACCTGTCTTCTAGTTTCTGCTCTGCAGCACATTAACTGTATTCAGGTAGTGATGCTTTTTGGCCAAATCTGTATTTTTTCACTTAGAGATGGCATGTTTTTCAGGAGAAACTGGGAGCAGAGCTGTGATGGATTCCACAGATGAAAACACGAAATTAAGTTGAATCAGATACAAATGCTGACTAAATATCTCCCTGGTTTTCCATCTTCCAAAGTTAGAGTATTTAGCTGTCTTCATATCTAATAGCTTTAAATGTGTAAACAGCCATAAAAATCCCTTTGGATGTGCATTGCTGTAAAATTAGTTTATTTTACTATTACCAGTAAAAGTAGATTCATAGCTAGAAAGCATATTGGTTTGATCAGCCTGAGAACACTTTGCTATAGCAAAAGATCCTAATGGCCGTCTTAAGAAATTGCATTTAACTTTAAAGATAGGAATACCAGGACTGTACTAAGTCATCTTGAACTTGCAAATTAGAGTGTTAATTTGTGAGAATAATTTCATTAGTCAGTACTGTGTGTTTAATATGTAAAATGAGATCACTACAATGAAGTGTATGGCTGAAATGGACAAAGAAAGACAAGGGAGAAAAGGAGATTAAAAATCAGAGGTGAAATTGTATCTGCATTTTAAAGATTGTATTTAAAATTGAGATCTTTCCGTCACTGTAGCCCTTTGCAAATCTGCTACTGTATATTCTCTAAGATAATGGGATCATAGGATCATTTTAGTTGCAAAATACCTTTAAAGATAATTGAGTCCAACCATTATCTAATTCTACTAGGGGTGGGACTAAACCAGCACCACATCTCTGCATCTTTTCTAGACCTTCAGGGAGGGGATTCAGCCACCTACCTGGGCAGCCTATCCAGTCATTGAGAACTTCATTCAAAGTTTTTTCTCATATCCAACCTAAAACTCCCCCATTGCTACTTGAGGCCATTTCCTCTTGTCCTATGACTTCTTACTAGGGAGAAGAAACCAACACCCATCTTGTTCCAATCTCTTTTTGGAGAATTGTAGAGAGCCAGAAGGTCTTTCTCAGCTTCCTTTTCTCCAGATTAAAACAACCACAGTTTCCTTAACCTCACCTCACAAGACCTGTTCTCCAGAACCTTCACCAGCTTTGTTGTCCTTCTCTGGACATGCTCTAGCACCTCAATATCCTTCCTGTAGTGAGGGCCTCAAAATTGAACCCAGAACTCAAGGTGCGACCTCTCCGTGCTGAGATACCTACAAGTTTCTGAAAAATAAGTGATGGTAATTATTACATGGTAACAAACATTTAATCTTGGAATTTGATTACTAATACAAAACCAAGGAATCTAAAGTTTAAGTGGTAACATATAGTAAATAATGCAGGAGAAACAAGAACTTAACCTTTTGAAATTTATGAACATGAGTATACAGCACATGTTTTGAAGTATCCACTGAGATGTCTGTGTGTAAAATAACAGTGTTCTTTATATATGAGATTAGAAATCCAAAAGGTACATGATTCCTTTCTATATACATTGAAAAAAAGCAACACCAACAAAAATAGCTTTTAAACCTGAGATTTCACCTTTAATATGCAGCCATGTATTACGAATGCGGTGGGTTGTATCTTTGGACGGAAGCAATGAACTCATGGAAGATATGACTTCTGATTCAATAAGCTGATGTAAGACACAGAGTCCATCTTAAATGGCAGTATATTTACCAAATGAAAGCCACTGAATCAGATAATCCAGATATATCTACTCATAGATGCACAAGGAGCCAGTGGTTTTCATAAACAAAACCTCATCCATATGAAAATTGTGAGGCAGAGGTTTGATGTGGCTGTCTGTTTTGTATGAGCCAGCAAGGTGCCCTTGTGGCCAGGGAGGCCAATGACAGTCTTGGTGTATTAGGAGGAGTGTGGTTACTAGGTCGAGAGAGCTTCTCCTCCCTTTCTACGCTGCCCTGGGGCAGCTGCATCTGAAATATTTTGTCCAGTTCTGGGCCACTCAACTGAAAAAGGAGAGGGAACTGCCTAAAAGAGTCCATCACAGAGCCACAAAGATGGTTGATGGAGTGGAACATCTACCTTATTAGGAAAGAATAGTGAGGGAGCTGGGTCTCTAGCTTGGAGAAGAGCAGACTAGAGGTGAGCTCATTAATGTTTATAAAGATGTGAAGGGCAGGTGTCAGGAGGGTGGAGCCAGGCTCTTCTCAGTGATGTCCAATGATAGGACAACAGATGCTAGCAGGAACATAGATGGTTCCATGTAAACATATGGGAAAACTTTTTCACTGTGAGGGTGACGGAACACTGGAATGGGCTGTCCAAAGAGTCGTGGAGTCTTCTTCACTGGAGATGTTCAAAACCCACCTGGACATATTCCTGTATGATCTACTTTAGGTGATCCTGATATGGCAGGGGGGTTGGGCTTGATTTTCCAAGATCCCTTCCAACCCCTAATGTTCTGTAGTTCAGTGTTGGTCTGTTGGACAGGAATGATAGAAATATGTATGTTTTAGCTTCACACCCTTTGGCATCCTGTTGGCTGTTTGTCTCAGCATCTTCTTCCTAGTAGCCTGTGTAACAAAACCTAAGAGTGATGGCTTGCTTTCTAAACCTGATGTGAGGCTTTCTTCAAGGTTAAGATGCCAAAATACGGATGCCTACATGCAGATGTCTTGCTCTTCTCTTAGTCAATGGAGTTGACTGGTCAATAGGTGACTGATTTGATGAATCTGTTTTTAGGCTACACTGGCTTTACTGACAGGATATCCATTGACTGAGGGGAAATTTTAGACAGTGTTAGCATGTACATGTCTAAATTTAATCTTGAGCTTTGCTTCTTATTATATCACCCTACTGCAATCTCTGAATTGTCTGGAGGAGTGTAAGCTGTGTCTACAGCAAAGTAATGCAGCCAATCCATCCTGCTCTACACAATTTAAGAAAATGCTGTTAGTAGTTTCTTTTTGTTAGGGAGAAGAGTACAGAATCCTTCACTTCAAAAATATTTTAATTAAAGTTCAGATTTTAGAAGGTGTTAGGTTAAGATGGACATCTAAGGGTATGGACAGAAGTTGCCATGGAAATGATGTGTCCAACCTGTCCAAAAATCAAATCAGGTTAAGTAAATAATTTGTTGAAGCATGTAATGAAATTTGTTAAATGTGAGCTTGCATTTCTGGGCATTTCCTTCTACCTCTATGAATATTTATACATAGCCTAATATTTTAATCCATTTTACCAAGTTCAGATGGGACAGGGTTTTGCACCAAAATTGGTAGAGCTAGATAACAGTTGGATGCAATGACCATAAAGGTCTTTTTAGACCAAAATGATTCTATGGCTCTGAATAAACTGTGCTTTCTGAAAAAGTAGTTAGTGAGCTGCAAAAAGTAAATGGTTATTTTTTATGGGAAAACCCTTCATGGTAAGATAGAGTCTATATGATTTCCTTAAACTGTTTTATAGAGATGAATTAATGGATTCTTCTCAGGGCGTATTACCACATAAAACTGTGAAAGACTGTTGGAAAGGATCTGCATTTTTTCTTTCAATCTGCATTAAAATACTGGCTTGTTTAAGCATAGAAACACAAAATGGTAGAGGTTGGAAGGAACGTCTGCAGATCATATAATCCAACTCCTAATGGGATAGCTGGGTTTTTTTTTTCCCTTATTTAGTCTGCAGAGCTGCAGATAGCTTGTTTAAATTGTGAGCCCAGTAGCAAGCTCAATAATGAAAACCTGTGGAGCAGCTTTGTGTGAGAAGGCTTGGAGAATTTGTAGAAAGGAACAAACATCTCACTTGGGATGGTTTTCTGAGTCCTGTAGGCATCCCACCAGGGGAACTTACTCTGTGATGATGATTATCCACTGAAGCTGATCCTCCTTCACCTCGTTTTTATATGTTTATTAGCAGCCTGACTTTCTGTGGTCCTGGAAAACACACCCAAGATTAAACTACTCTTTAGTTGTGAGAATCAGTCATAACTTTCTTGTTGATCTCATGTTGCTTACTTAACTTACATGACAAAAGTAGGCAGCAGGAACTACTGTGCTGCAGCATATTGCGTAGAGGATGGTTTCTATACTTTAACCTGCTTCTCTTACTGTTTCTGATGCTAAAGGAAAATGGTCTTTCTAATATTCCAGTTGCTATAACTCATTTAAATTTTGCATTTCCAATAGCCAAATATTTCAAAGCAGTGAATTCTATTTTGAGCTAGATTAATAAAATACAAATGGTTAATATATGTCTTGTAATCATCTCTCAGCAGGATCTTCAGTTATTTTGTATTGTATGTTGAAAAATCTACATCAAATAGTCTAAACACTCAAAAGATAATATATGCCAGAATTAATTTTGCTAGGGTAAGTTTATTTAATCACCCCCATGCATATGCATTGTGGTGACTTCTTTAATTACATCATATATTATGTTTGTTACCTTTTCCTCATTCAGTTTACAGAATATATGGTAGTCTCTTAATGAGCAACTGTTCGACATTTTCTTGTCTTGACATTATTCAGTGTGACCCCATACCTCATTTACTACAGAGTATTTAAACCCTAATCTGAAGACAGAATTATTAATTATTATTAATGTCCTTATTTGTACTTTCCTATATAACATCTAAGTGATGAACAATCATCAAATCATCTTTACTGCAACCCTGTGGAATTGGAAGACAACGTGATTTGTGTTTTATGGCTGGGGAATGGTGGCATAGAGACTGTTCAAAAGGTGCTACTGATTGACAAGGCCAACCTGAGGTCCAAAAGCCTCAATGCCTTACTGTTTAATAGAGCTTTTCCAACTCAAGTCTTCCTGTTTCCAGCTGTGTCTCTGAGCATTCATCACTTCTGCAAATTCGAATGCCTCATCTCAGTGAGTCACATAGAAAATGAAGAATATACTTTTAGTGACCGCCTGCAAAAAACCTGGGTTGAGCTACTACAATGGGGACTTTATAGCAAAAAAAGATAGAAGATAGAATCCTACTTTGTAGTCTGACACCCAATTACCTTATCCATTCTTTCTCGTCTTTCATTTCTGTTCCTTTTTTAGTGCCTTGCTTTAAAACTCCTCACCAAGTTAACCTTGTTTAGTGCACAGCTCTCGGTCATCCTTACAGCAAGGCTCATCTTGTGTACTGCATGAAGAAGGTGTATTCTGGGGAAAATGGCCTATGAGTAATGCCATTAATCTCCATCATGATGTTTTGGATTTTCTTCTTTTAGTTATTACTTGATTCTGAAATACCTTTTCTCTTCATCTGTTATAACTCTGAGTATAATCCAATCCTATGTCCTTAGCAGAACAATTCCAGTTCCGACTACCCCATTGTCTTCTTGTCCTGTGTTGTTCTTTCTCTTACCCTGAACACAGGCCAAGTACTTGTTCTTTATCTCCTTGTCTTCAGTGCCTTTCTACAGTCTCTGTCTATCTTGTTCCCTCATTCCTGCAGGGCTAGATTCCCAGGCTTTTGTACATCCTTCTTTGTACATCCACTGTCTTTCCAGCCAGAACTTCATCATCAAGCTTTTTTCTTTTCAGTTTCTATTTCTCCTCCCATCCATCTTCATTCTCCTTTGGACAGTATGGAACTGATCCGAACTCTCTTTATGTAGACAAAGTAAATTAGAGAGCAGAACCTCTACTCACTGAAGGACAGTGTTGCATGAGTTTCATTATCTGATCATCAGTCTTAAATGCTGCGATTCTGATAGATAAAACTAGACTTTTGGGATGCTGCTTTGATACAATTCCTGCATCCTGCACCCTGATTATTAAAGTTACAGATGCACCTCTCGACACATCCCAGTAACAGTTGATCAGGTTACTCTTTTCATCACGCAACAGAATGTTAATTTAATGCAATACAATGGACAAAGCATCTGCAGAAAAATGCTGCAACTTCAATAGATGGAAATTGTACGGTTCTAGATAATGTTCACTATACTTATTGCACACTCATATAAGACTTGAATCTAGAAGAGATTGTGTAATATTTAAATAACCTTATCTGTGTATTATTGTATTGTTTTATAGCTGAAGAGGGCCTAATAATTATTTGATCTTGAATTTAAAATATCTGAAGGTGCTGGATTCAGATCTGTCCCTCATAACTTTTAAAGCTTTCTATCATTTCTGTGCTAGAAATTGTAAACAGCTCCAAGAGGGACTGAACATCTTCTTGTGGAAGGAAACTGAACAGCAGTGATTAATTACTGTAGTTAATTTCCATGCTTCTAAAATGCACAGTTTCTCATGATACTGCTCTCTCCTACTGCTCCTGCCTTTTTTTCACTCCATTGCACTTTGCTTTGTCATCTTGGTGCCTCATTCTTTTCCTAGCAAGAAACTTAGAAGAGCAAATGATCAATAAAACATTTGACAAAGAGATGCCAGGACAGCCTAAGCTTTATAGTTGAGTCTGTGGGGAATGTTTCAAATGAGGGCAAGGATATTGGATTTGGAGGGAGACAATAATGATGGTTAGATTTATTAGAATAAATATGTGAGATTTTTGCACAGTTCCCTGCCTTGCCCTCATCTTCTGGCTGCACTTGTCTTTCTGTCACACAGTTCCTTATCAATAAAATGGAAATAACACTCTCTCACAGATATTGAAATTACTACTTCACCACAGAAGAACAGATACCATAGAAAAATGAAAAACATTGCTTACTCTCAACTGATGTAGTATTATGACTTCTGTGAGGACTGTCATCGATGGTATGTCTCCTATGAGTGCTATCATTGATGGATGGGGAAATTTTAAAAGCAGTGCATCTGAATTTTTCCAAAACTTTTAATTTTTTTTTTTTTCCCCACGGTTCTGACTCTTGTTTTATTATCCCCTCCTCTCCTCAAGTAACATGCTTCTGAAAGCTACTTGCTACTGCTCCTATTTCACCACTAGTGCTGGTACTCCAAAATTCCCTCTATCTTATATTTTTAATTTAAATCTGATTTCCTACAGCCAGTTATGCTGCAGACAGCAGCTGCCTTCTCCTTTGACCTACATGTCCCATGTGGAGTAGAGGGGATTTGAGGCTGCCTGAAGGTGAGAGATGTTGAGAGTGTGTGTAGCAATGAAATGATGAATGCAAATAACAGTCAAATACGGTACAAATATGCACCTGCTCTGTGGAGAAGAAGGTATATAGATCTGTTTTCACAGCAGGAGTCTCTGAGTTGTGTGAAGCATCTCTTTGTCTGTTCTCAACTCGGGAGGAATCGGGCTAGGTACTCATTATGCTTGCACTGTCTTGTTCGGCTTTGTAGTTCAAGTAGCCCAAGGCAGATGTGAACACTGTTGATACTATTGTGTCCTCGCTGTTTTGTCACTCAAGAGTGTGTGTTTAGGGGCATGTTCCATAGCTGTATAATCTGAGGTGTTCTACATTTTTTTCCAAATTAATTCTGTTATGGGAAGGCCCATCTGTCTTCTGAGGCTGAGTTGTTCAAACAACAGAATCCCACCACTGTGGAGGCAAGCAGAGTCTTTTGTATTGTGTCAAGACTTGCATAAAAGCTTGGCCAGATTCTAGCTCACACAAAGAATAATGGTGTAGGTTTATGTGCTGTCAAAGTTCACAGATTTTCCTATGAAGGATTAAGACTAAAAATGTGTAAAGCCTAAATCAATTACAGCCTGAACAGCAGCTACCACCTCACTCAGCTTTGAGCACATTGTGCAATTCCCAGTTCAAACTGGTCTTAAATATTGACTAGCATGGCATGATGAATAGCTCAGAGCATTTTGTAGTGGTAGCTCTGAACAGTTTTGTAAGGGTAAGGATCTATCCACACTAGGTCATGTTGGACAACAAAGGAAAACAGCATCAATTCTTTCCTTCTCCAGAAGGCAGAAATTATGTAGATCCTAGCTGGTATGAGCTGCTGGTCAAGAAAAAAGCCCTCAGAAGAATGTATCAACCAAGATCTAACTCTTTTCTGTAAATAAAGTAGTTACGAATGTGTAAAATCAGTCTGCTTAATGTAATGTTCAGCAAAGTGGCACACAGTCTTATGTTGGCTAAATATAATGTCAAATTAGGGCTTCAAATGTAGATGTGAACCAGGAATTATGGTTGATGCTGAAATGTAATGCTGTTTTCCCAATAGGCTTGCTCAAAACTGCATATTAAAAGTAGAGGCAAAGAAGGACCTTTTGTGGCTGCTGCACTTCAGACATGACACCATGGTGACATTGTCTGATTCCTTAAGCTAGAGTCTAATTACTAGAGGAAGAGAATTTTTTTTGCATTTAAATAGAAATATTCATTTACATAATACTTTTTTTTTTTTGTCCTGACAAGAATGTTCTAGTTCATATTTCTAAAGTTTTAATAAAAAATACGTAAAAATAACAATTTTTATGCTTATTTGGTCTGAGCAAAAAGCGATGTTTTTAAATTAAAAATGACTGGCCTGATTCTACAACCTTTTTAATGTGAGTAGTCCCACAGTGACTCCTCTATTTATCTGTGTCAAGAATATCTAAAATCAGAAAGCTTTTTCTTTTCATTTCCTGAAAACAAAAAGACAGAAATCTACTTCCAATCCTCAATGAAGCTTTAGGATGCTTGGGGCTTTGTCCATCCTAACTGAGTTTGCATTCGCTAATGGTGTGTAACATTCTTATCTGGTTTGTTTCTGTTTGAGTGATGCTTAATGAGTGCTTGAGTACAAATCAAGCTAAAATCAGGGAAAGTAAAATGAAATAGGCATTGATGCAGAAGGGGTATTATCTTAAGACAGAAGTCCTGTATTCTACTAAAAGTATTTTTCATGCAATACCTGCCTTTCTCCTTTCACTTAATGGGCTGCCCATTGAAGTGCTTGGGTCACCATCCCTGGAGGTATTAGGGACATGGTTTAGTAGTGGACATGTGTGATGGTTTGGGTATCCCCCTCCCCCCCACACTTTTAGAAATTACCCAGACTAGACTCAGTCGGCTCTGGAAATTTGAATGAAGCTTATATTTACAGCTGGCACAATTTACAAGCAGATATTTACAGTATATACAGTTATAGACAGAAATATACAAGGTAAAAAGGTAATACAGAAACACAACTCCCCTCCCAGAAACCTGAGTCCCCAGGAGGGGCTCTCAACCACCCCTCATCTTCCCTCTACCCCTCTCAACCTTACCCCAGTCCTAAGGAAGAATGGAGGTTTGGCCAAGAGGGTTAAAAAGCAAGGTGAAGCAGCCAAGCAAAGGGAGGGTGATGTTAGAAAGCAAGATGGAGTCCAGCCAGCAGCCTCAGCTTCTCCCCAGCAGGCAAAGCTCCCCAGCGAAGAGAAGAAGCAAGTGCTGTAATCTTTGTTTTGGCTTTCTTCTTTACACATCCCAGCAAGACTGTGAGGGAAGTAGACCTCACCATTGTTTTCATTTTACAGCCTATCATCTAGTTCTTCTCACCAAAACATGCTAGCTAGGCTCAAACTAGCACAACATGGCAGTGTTAGATTTGTGATTGGACTCAATGCTCTTTTCCAACATAAAAGATTCCACGATTCTATATACTTAGACAAACCTTTGCAAAGCACGTATGGTTTGGGTTTATTTTTTTAACATGATTTGGTGAAAAGCTATTCTTTTACAACTGGAGTCATGCACTGATTCTTGAGTTGTTAAATGCAGAGATGTTAACATCAGAAAATCAGTGGTTTGTTACTTAAATGAACAGCTTTCATTCTGGTTTTGAAACAGAACGTGTAAGAGTGCAGCGTACCTCTCCTGTGCATACCATTCATTTAATATTAAGTGTTACTTAGGTTTTGTTGTCTGATTATTACTCAGAGATCTTTTAATTTTGCAAGTTGACGCTGAAGAATACATATTTTTGAGTATTCAGCAGCAAAACTTGCTGACACATTGTCATTGCTAAACATTACAAATGGTGCAGTTATTTTTCTTTTTTTCTTTCCATGTTTGAAAGAACTTGCCATTTCAGTTCACAGAAATAGCAGACTATATTCCAACCAGAAATCCATCAGAATGCACAAAGTCACTTCTAATTACCATTTTCCCCTGCATTTCCCTGATGTGAATAATCATTAGGGCATGTATTTGTATGACCAAGTAGCAATAGTCTCTGGACAGCTGAAAGCAGCTGGAAAAGAGTAGAGCAACCCCTAAACTACTGTTACCTGCTGCAGAAAAGATGTGATCCTTCGTCTCTTCTTCTGCACAGTCAAGAATCTGGGTCTCTGCTTTGTATTTTCAACCATTTGACATTGAAACTTCAGAACATGTATTTTGGTTGGAGGACAGATATGTAAGGTAGGATTTACCAGCAAAAATGCCTTTAGAAATGCAGCTCTTCTCCTGCATCTGTTATCTCTCTGGGGAAAAAAAAAGTGTTAACTATCTGAAAAATCTAATGTTATAGCATGCTTCTGGCACAGCTGTCACAATTTCTTTCTTATAATCTTCCAAAATTATGATAGACACTGGAATTTTTATCTACTCACATGGCCCATTGTACATCTCTTTGAAGTAAAATATTGAGTGAATCTAATCTTGATGAAAGATTTGCCTAACTCCCATGTTGCTATCCTGTTTACTCTTTTCCAGAGAGGCAAAGGAATCTGAAATTTTGGCATACTCATTAATGTAAGAATGTTTCATGTTCATAAAAAAGAAATAATCAATTACACTTTAAAGAGCAAAGGGTTCTGGAAGTGTATTGCTTATAACTCTGGTAAAAGTGTTTCAACCTATTTATACTACTTCTACCAATTATTAACCATTAAAGCATGAATAGGATTAATGTAGATATTCCATTGTTATTTATGTTTAGTTTTGCCTTCAGTTTCCTTTAATTTTCCATTTGGATCCGCCTATCTTGATATCCTGAGGTCAGATTTCAAAGGTGATTGACATTCTCTAAGACATGTATGGTACTGGCTGGGATTTTATAAAGGGCCCAGACTGCTGAAGTGTATATAAAGGAAATCTTATCTCCATTGCTGAGACTTAGATATAAGCACTCCTGGAAATATCACTAGATACTTCCTGCACTCTCAGATGTGAAAGTGCCTTTGAAAAACTGTTCCTAAGGGTCTATGTTGTACATCAAGTGATACTAAAATTGTGATGATTTCTTCACACACCCCCAAGCTGATAAATTGTGAAATGATTATTCCCTCTCTCCAGCTAATCTCCTTGTCCTGCTTACACAGAATTGCAGAATAATTCAGCCTGGAACAGGTCTCTGAAAGTCATCTGGTCCACCGTCTTGCTCAAAGCAGATCTAGTTTCAAAAGATAGATCAGGTTGCTTTGGAGCATTATGCTGCTTTGAGCTCCAGAACCCACAAGCCTCCTTCTTTCTGTGTACTGTATGCCACCTTTTGTGACTTTTCTGTTTCATTTTTATAAAGTTAGCTATGTATGCTACTGTTCTACTGGTCTTCAGATGCAGATGTAGATGCTTCTCACCTGTTCCTCTTTCCTGTTTCTCCTAGAGATGCTTTATTATCCTATTAAGTGACCTCACTTACACATGCTGTCACTTTCTCTTGAACACATTTCTCCAGCTTCTTCCTTTCATAATTCAAGAATGTTGATTAGTGTTTTCATTCCTTCAAAAAACATGCTGTGATGGTTTAGGTGTTACCTCCCCCCCCACTTTGTAAATCACCCAGACTAGGCTCAGACGGCTCTGGAAATTGAACAAAGCTTATTTTACAGCTTAGCACAATATACAAGCAGATATTTACTATATATATACAGTTATATACAGAAATATATAAGGTAAAAGGTAATACAGAAATGCAACAGCCCTCCCTGAAACCTGAGTCCCCAGGAGGGGCTCCCAACCACCCTTCCTCCTTCTCCCACCCCCTGTACATTGCCTTGTGCCCCAGACGTTGCCTTGTGCCCAAGGAAAAATGGAGGGTCAACCGGGGTGGGGGGGGTTAGGAAGCAGATGGATTAATCAGGTTAGGTTAGAGAGAAAAATTCAGCCCATAGCCTGGACAGAGAGCAACTCCCGACTCCTTTATCTATATTTTCACTGTGGTTCTTATACATCTCAGCAAGCCTGTGAGTGAAGTAGACATCACCATTGTTTCCCTTTCACAGCCTGTAATCTAGTTCTTCTCACCAAAACATTCTAGCTAGCTTCAAACTTGCACATATGCTGTCTCTATTTCCCTCTCTGTTGCTTCCCACTGCTGCTCCAAGATCACTTGTGCAGTGTGCATTCCCATCCTGTTGTGTCAAAAGCATCTGATCTTCAGTGATACTAAATGGGAATTCGTGCATTGCCATCCTGTTGTGTCAAAAGCACCTGATCTTCAGTGATACTAAAAAAACCCTTCAAAATGATTTCTGACCTTCTTGTTGGCTGAAGCTACTCCCTCCAAATGACCTAATCATTCTCTCTCAGACATTTCTTCATCCTCCTCTCACATATTCAGTTTTGATCTTATTAAATCTCATACCTCATATCTTGGGCTCCATTCTTTTCTTGTTTTCCTCCTGAATCCTTAATCTTTTGTTTTATTCATCCTTTGAAGCATCCTGATCTGGTTTCTGTCAAAATCCTAAGGAGTTTTAATTTTGATCCATCTCTCCTCTCCCTTTGTAAATCATCTATACAGTCCTATCCATAAATAAGTACAATTGACGTCTAGTGCTGCTGACTCAGATTAATATCTATACTCTGGGTATTAAAACAGTAGCTCATGATGGGCATGATGAAAAAAAGGGTTTCCTCTTAGATGCTCCTTACTGCTTGCTTTCTCAGTCACACCACCTAGTGTGCCACGCCAATAATACGGATGTTACTTTTGACTCGGGTGCCTTTGGATCCTCCTGTCAAGACTATGTTTAAGTATTTTCGATTCTTTACTTCATAACACATCTAAGCTGTGGTTCTTAATCTGATACCAGTAAATCTCTCCAAGTTCTTTTGTGCCATATCTACACAGTACATGACAACATCTGTTCTACATACCTGACATGATTTTCTTCTCACTACAAGAAAGACAGGAAGGTGCTGGAGTGGGCCCAAAGAAGGACAATGAGACTGGTGAAAGGTCTGGAGAACAGGTCTTGTGAGGAGCTGAGGGAGCTGGGGTTGTTCAGTCTGGTGAAAAGGAGGCTGAAGGGAAACTTTACTGCTCTCTCTACAACTCCCTGCAAAGAGGTTATAATGAGATGGGGGTTGGCTTATCCTTCCACGTAACAAGTGCTAGGATGAGAGGAAATGGCTTCAAGTTGCATCAGGGGAAGTTTGATATTAGAAAAATGTCTTGACTGAAAAAGTGGTCAAGCATTGGAACAGGCTGCCCAGAGAAGTGGTGGAATCACCATCCCTGAAAGTGTTCAAAAACCATGTAGACATAGGGCTTTGGGACATGGTTTAATGGACATGATGGTGTTGGATTGACAGTTGGACTTGATCTTACAGGTTTTATCCATGGTAGAAACTTTTGGCAAGAAGAGAGAGAGACTTGCTGGAGAGAGTACAGAAAAGGGCTACAAAGATGATTATGGGACTAGGACATCTGTTTGATGAAGAAAGGCTGAGAGAATCAGGTCTTTTTAGCCTGGAAAAAACTCTATGGAAAAGAATCTCATAAATACTTATAAATACTTTAAGGGTGGGCGTCAGGAGGATGGGGCCAGTCTTTTTTCAGTGGTATCCAGTGGTTTCCACAAGAGGAAATGGGCACAAAATTGAACATAAGAAGTTCCATCTAAACATGAGGAGGAATTCTTTATATTGAGGTTGATGGAGCACTAGAACAAGCTGTCCAGAAAGAGGGTGGAGTCTCCATCTCTCTGGAGACATTGAAAACCCACCCAGATGTGTATTTATATGACCTCTAGGTGAATCTGCCTTGGCAAGGGGTTTGGACTCAGTGATCTCCAGAGGTCACTTCATACCCCTACCATTTTGTGATTCTGTGATTTCTTTGCTTTTTTAAAAGCTCCAATGTTTTTGGTGTGTGTTTTACATTTACCCGTTGACTAGAATTAAAACTCATCAGAGCTATTTGCCTTTTTATGACTTTTTTTTTTTCTTTTAGCTGTACTAGATGCTACCTTTAGTAGCCTTTTCCCTTTAACAACATTCTCTGGACCTTTGATTTTAGCATTGTTGTTTCATCTGGCATTAAGATTTTACAACTCTATGTCTTCCTGAGTTAAGGTGGCCAGATGCAGCTGTGCTGATCTTCAGGTTGTCTGGTACGGCACTGGAATACAGCAGAGCCTCAGTTCCATTGCACTCTTAACAGAGAGAGAAGTCAAACTTTTCCTTGAATAAAGTCTATTTTCAAGATCTTAATTAATCTTATGAAAAATCCAAAACCATAGTAGAGTTTGTGACAATCATATCAGTGATGTACTGGTATACATTACTACAACAAAGACAGGAAAAAGCTCTTCCTTTGTCTATCTGTTAAAACCACTCACTGATGTATTTCCAGACTAAGCCTAGGGCAGTGCTTGGACACTGCAGCGCTTGAGAAGAGTGATGTGCTTAAAGCCTTTGTTCAGTGCAGCACAGCTAGGCAGAGTATTGCATTAAGCATAAAGAGAATTCATGAAGTTGATTCTGTCCCTCTGTCCTTTCTCATATGCATATTACCTTATTTCTGAAGAGGGAGTCACCTCTTTTCATACACTTATAGCTCACACTGATAGCAGCCAAGACAAGCAGGTACTAGTGCAGAAGGAATTGCTGTTCAGCAATAATAAGTTTAAATGCCCTAAGCATATGTTATTTACTTCTTACAGAGAAGGTAGACTGTTAAGATCCTATTCCCATACTCTCCCTCCCCCCACCTTTCTGTTAAAATCTGGAGAGTCACCCTAAAATATAGGTAGGAGGATGAGTTGTGATTTGATTGCTAATCCATAGGGAGCTGGTGGAAGACCATTGCATTCATTCCTCATAGGTCACTGAACAGCTCTCAGACCTTAACAACTTTTGTCCATTACTTTAGCTGGATTGGATCTGAACCAGTAACATAAAGGTGAAAGGCCCTAAGGACCATTATCAATCCCTAGTCACGCAGACCTCTTTTGCCTGTCTTCTTAAATTTGTGCTTCATCAACAGACATGATTCTATCACAAAGCACCCAGAACTTTTGGTGTGGGCTACACACACATTATAAAGCACCGGGGGACACAAGGAGAGTTTCTTTAAATAATTCAGGCTGACTTTAATGCACAACATAAATTAGATTTAGTCCTTAAAAATCCCATTAGTTTCCTCCTTATCCTCCAACCTCCCTTTCTTTACTTTTTCTGCACTGATAAGAAATTTTATGAAATCTTCTGTGGAATCTTTGTTTTTAATTTGTTTCACCTTTTTCCTAACAACAGATGAGATGAATAAAAAATAAAGTGGTTCGCCAGTAATCGCTAATATGAATTTGTATAACCACGCTGGTACTGTGATACTGTATCACTGTTGTAAACCCCAAATAACATCTATTAAAATCTGCATATTACCCTTTAAATACTTCCTGAACATAAATTGTGGAAAGCCCATTAGTTATTTATATCTATTAAGGCCCCAGAAAATAGTTTCTGTGCAAAATCTCTGCAACAACAGCAAACCCTCTCCCCACTCCCTCAATCACAAAAATGTCAACATTTTAAGTATTACTACTAAAAGTGGGAATAAGGGGGCTTCGAGCATACAGGTCATTATCTATTCCTATTTTTTAGTGGGGACGGTGCTTCCCTTCCACATTTATGGTCACAATTAAGTGTTTAATTCAATTAAAGGGTAGTTGGTAGCTCTGCAGCCTGGAAAGCCCTGTAAAACCCTGGAAGCTGTGAAAATTGGCTACACACTCAGTTTAGCTCATGCAGCAAAGAATTAGCTGAAATGAGAAGGCAATTAGCAACAAAACTTTTATGCAGCACTAAGCTGTAGGCATTAAGTTTGCCGATCAGGAGTTGTACAGGTTACACAAATGAACCCTTTCTCTACTGACACACACCAGGTTTTAGGAAAACTTGGAAATCTAGCTGCTGTTCCCACCTCACTACTTAGAAATCACGTGTAATGGTGCAAAAAGCAACCTGCTTTTGGGAGGGATCTGTCTCTAGCTCCACATGAGGATCAAAAAATTCAGGTGATTATTAATCATTAGATCAGAATGATCATTATTAGCAAATATCCACCCTCAGAGCAGCAGTCACATACTGGATTCTCAACTCAGCTCTGTCCCTGTCAGTACCAGCTTTTCTTTTAGCACCTGTGATTCTGTTTTTTTGGTTGTTTTGTTGTTTTGTTTTTGTTTTTTTTTTTAAATGATGTAAGGAGTTTATTATTTCTGTGCTTAGATTGTGAATCACAGCTTGCAAATCCAGCACAAGTACCAGTGCATGGTCAGGCTTGTTCTTCTTGCTGCCCAGGCAGGATGGATGTCAGCGTGGTCTGGCCCACCACTTCTAGGGCATCTGCCTGAGCTAATTAATCCCTGACCAAATCTGCTTTGTGTCGGACTAGTTGGAGCATGGGCAGAAGAGCTGGGGTCTGTTACAGTCCTGGATGCACACAGACAAGCCCAGAAGGAGGGCTGGGTGACAGAACAAATAATTTTCATAGAAAGAGGTTGGCAGCTCTTATTCCACAGATCCAAAACTGCATGAGCTTCCACAGATCCAAAACTGCATGAGCTCCCACAGCTTCTGTTTTATTGACAGGGTTTTCTGTTTTCCACCTCATTGTGCAGGGTCATGCTGAGTGCCTCACTCCACAGAAGAGCGTTCTCTTTACTCCATGTGTTAGGAGATGTTCATCTGGGGAGATTCTCTAACTGCTGCAAAGAGAACAGGATGTGTCCCTGAATGTCTGTAACACCCTTTTGAATTCCTCAGATGAAATGTGGAATATGCATGCAAAGTGTTCTTATTGCAGGGATATTCAGAGGGAATATTGAGTGCTTGCAAGAGAATGAATTTAAGATGCAATCCTGTCATTGGACTCAATCTTGACACAATCAGAGTACAAGATTAGGGCCATAATGAGACTCTGTATTTGAAAAAACAACTTTTGGAAAGATTTTTCACTCTTCTGATCTGAATTTGGCATCACTGTAATCTCTGGAGGCTGCCATTTTGGTGATAGTTCCAACAGGAGACCCAGCCTAATGACCTGTATCAGAGTGAGAAAAACAGTGCTGTAGCCAGACATGCAAAAATTGAACATTACCAGGATATACTGAGAAGTGGGGATGGTTTCCAGAGCCACTCAGATGTGGGATTTGCTGTCAGCTCTGAGCTATTTCCTCAGCAATGTGTTTGTGATCTTTGAATACAAGAAATAAGAAAAATAAAAGGCACTAAAAAAGTTCTAGAATTTGTAGGGAAGAGTGAAAAGTCTGCTGTTGCTTCAAGTCTTTTGGATGCCGTTTTGGTTTCCTTCATCTGTCTTTTGATTTTCATATTCCATGGTAAAACATGTTCATTATAGGTAATTTAAAAAGAAATAACTGTCAAAGACTTAGCCTTTGGTTATTAAAAAAAATAGTGACTTTCATTCCTGGAGTAATTAGAGTGGTATTTTCAGCATTCAGCTATCTAGATTTTTTGCTTTCTAAGCTCTTAGGCGTTTCAGACACTCCTTTTAAAAGTGCTTTCCTGGTTGGCCAATGCCATATATTTGTCTTTGCTGTAAGCTGTAAGAAAGAGGCAAATCCCTGTTATTTATATTAGTCTTGAATGAGATCAGAAACTGATTCATCTGGCAGTCAGGGAAGTCACCTAGGGGATTCCCTAAGCGCAGCACTCAATCTAGGTAGAGTCATGCATATCTGTTGTATTAACCTGGAGTACATTTACTTGTCACTTCACGCGTTCCACATAGATCATAAAGGCTGGTATGTCACTCATTCTCTAATGATATTGATTATTCTCAGGCAAGGCATAGATGGCTCTGGCCTTGTGATCATAGCAGTGGAGGTATTTATACAAATGCAACACTTGTCAACATTGCCTGTTGTTAAACATATCTTATTTCTATAAAACATTTGCTATACCTGTGCTGTGTTAGCAGATTGTGAAAGAGCAGAAACTCTTGTTTTCCTTTTAGTTTCCTATCATTCTTTTAGTACAAGACATTGTTCTGTATAAAACAAATCTACCATACAGTAGTTAGAGTTTTATTCCAAAGTAACAAACAAATTCCAAGTAACAGCCACATGAAATACAATCAATTTTAACACAAGTTTTCCAGTAGTTTCCTTCGTATATTGGTAGCACATCAGATGCTTGTTTCAGAAAAGCAAAGATTAATATTTTTTAATACTATTTTCTTTCTTTAAGTGTTGCTTTTTCCATTAGAAGACCACCACGAAAAGTGAGGACAGCAGGCTACACACAAAGAAATTGCACTGAACTGTGCACCAAAACATGTCATCCCATTCTTCATAAGTGGGCTGAGAACAGCTTGCAGTCTGCAACACTGTGAGATGTGGTATGAAGTAGGTCTCTGAATCACACTGGGCTCTTCATGTGAAGGACTACTGCTAAGTTTTGCCCCACTTCCCTCCCAGCAGTGTCTGTAGGACAAAATCACAACCTTTGTCTGTCTGTGGGATGTGACATTCCAGGTGTGGTTCTGCTGCATGGCTTGTGCACACAGATCACTGAAAAGAAGTTGGGAATTAAGTTTCCCTGGTATGTTCTAAAGTAAAAGGTTCATCCAGTAGCACAAACAACGTATCACAGAATGTTACGAGGTTTTAAGGGACCTTCAGAGATCATCCAGCACAAACTCCCTCCTAAAGTGGGTTTGTCTAGATCAGGTTGTAAAGGTGCATTTTGAAAGTCCTTCAGAGGAGACTCCACAACCTCTCTAGACAGGCAACCTGTTCCAGTGCTCTGGCAAGCTCCTAGGTATGAAGGCTTTCCTTATGTTGAAATCAAAACCTTCCGTGTTCTGGTTTGTACTCATTATGCCTTGTAAGTTGGAAAGAGCCTAGTGCCATCCTCGTGACCTCTACCACTTAAATACCTAAAAGGTCTCCTCTCAGTCTTTTACAGGATAAAACAGACACAGGTCTTTCAGCCTCTCCTTGTAAGACATTCCAGTCTCTTCATCATCTTTGTGTCTCTCTGTTAGACTCTCTCCAATAACTTCCTTCAACTGGGGAGCCCAGAACTGAACACAGTGCTCCAGGTTTGGCCTCACCAGGGCAGACAGGAGGAGGAGGATAAGAACTTCCCTGGACATGCTGACCGTACTCTTCTTAGTACATTTCAGGATACACTTGGCCTTCTTAGCCATGAGGGGATCTTGCTGGCTCATGGTGAACTTGTCCACCAGGACTCCAAAGTCCTTCTCCACAGAGCTGTTTTCCAGCAGATCAGCCCCTAACCTGTACTGACGCAGAGGATTATTCCTCCCCAGGTGGAGAAATATACTCTCTATATGACTTAATATTGATCAGCTCAGTTTTATTGAGTTAATATTGATCAGCTGTGCTTTAAATTTTTTTCTTACTCATTTTGAACTTTGAGTCCTTCCTTGGTTGTGTTTAAAATTATGAGAAACTGGTCAGTCAGTCTGCTGCTGCATGCCCATGTTTTCTCTGGTACTAAATTCCTTCATCAGCTCACAGTGTGGATTTTAGATAAGCAGCTTAATCAGAGTGTTATCTCAGCTGCCACGTGTTAGAGGACATTCCCAAGATGCTTTCCCAACACATTGTTTGCCACTGTACCTAAACCACTGAGTAAAATAGCTAATGCGTCTTCATAAGTGAGCACACAACTATGGGGAAGTAGATTGATAAAGTGTTCCAGGATCCAAATCAAAATGGTCATAGGTATTTTAATTGTAAAGCCTTTTCCCGCTTTTTGCCCAGATTTGGAATCATAGAATTCATCAGGTTGGAAGGAATCCTTGTCTAACCATCCTGAAGTGAGCAAGGACATCCCCAACTAGATCAGATTGCTCAGGGCCCCATCGAGTTTGACGTGGAATGTCTCCACTACCTTTCTGGGCAACCAGTGTTCAGCCTCCTCCTAATGTCCAATCTAAGTCTACTCTGCTCTAGTTTAAAATCATTGCTCCTTGCCCTTCTGCCACAGGCCCTTGTAAACAGTCCCTCCCCAGCTTTCTTGTAGGTCCCTTTCAGATATTGGAATACAGCTATAAGATCTTCCTTGAGCCTTCTCTTCCCCACACTGAGCAACCCCAGCTCTCTCAGCCTGTCTTCAAAAGAGAAATGCTCCAGCCTTCTGATCATCTTTGTGGCCCTCCTCTGGACCCGCTTCTGTAGATAACTTCTCTTCACATAACTTCTCTGTTATATACAGATTCATGGATGCAGACCAACAAAGAGAAGGGGAAATCACCAACTAGGCTTGTTTGCTGGTTTATTGTTCAAGATACTTGCAATTTTAAAAGCCTGTGAAGCAGACCTATCTACTGAGACTGCTATGAAGGAAACTAAAGTATCTTTATGCTGACAACTTAGCATACTACCAGCAGGAACTCAGGATATTAGAATCATTGAATGCAAGATCCCTTATTCTGTGCATAAGCACTTTGTGTAGAGTCTCATATGCTGAAGAGAAGATTGTGCAGTATTTTACTATATGCAGTGGTCAAAGTACTGTTGGTGTAAAGAAGATTTAAAGAGTCACATTGGAAGACAGAGGTGGTATAGAATAAAGCACCACATAGAACGTTGTTGGGACACAGGGGTGGGCTTTGCTGTTTCTGTGGTAAATTTGTAAAACTTTGTTTTGACATTGCAGACAAAAGCCCTCCAACTTGTAGTTTGGAGGGTTAATTTGGTTAGATTAATGTTCAAGCTACTCTGGTAACGACCCTCAGACACTGGCCTCTCATCACTGCATCTTAGGCAATAAAGCTTTTACATACTTACAAAAGCCTGTTTTTTAAAAACTAAATCAAGCTGTCTCTCTCCTTCACAATAAATAACCCAGGGACAACTGTTAGTGCTACTTACTAAAACTTGACTTGACATTTTTCATTTTCACATTGAACTATAGTGCCTTTTACCTGTCAAAATCCCTCCATCTAGCTGCAGTAAACTGTAGAGGTTAACTGGACCAGCTTTACAAGCAAAGGGGAAGAAGGTGGGGAGCAGTACCACAGGAAAGTGGCCTCTACCCTCGCACTACCTGTGTGCAGCAGCCTGCCTGGAAGACCATTTTACCCTGGGGATGCTGGGACTCAGATGGTGCTCCCTAACCCAACGTCCTCTCTAACCTTACCGTGGGGGTGGACTGAGAAGAGGCGGTGACTTCTGGCAGTAGGAGCAGCTGCAGAGCAGCTACATTCTCGTAGCTGTCACTGGGTGTTCACTGCCTGGAGCTGAACATCTCTGATGCTCATTCCCCCTTATCTTGCTGCACAGACTCCTTGCAAAAGCTTTGCTCCATGCCTGTGCTCTTATTTTTTTCTCCTTTGCATGAATATTAGGGAAAAAATTCTTTTGGATGTTAAGCAAAATATCTGCACAGAAAGGGCTGTCAAGCATTGGAGCAGGATGCTCATGGAAGTGGTGTAGTCACTATCCCTGGAGGTATTTGAAAGATGCTTGGATGTGGTTAATTAGGGACGTGATTTAGGGGTAGTGGCTTAGCAGTAATGGTGGGATTGCAAGCTCTAGGCAAGCAGTTGAACTTGATGATCTCGAAGGTCTCTTCCAGCTTCAACACTTCTACGATTCTATGGTCCCCCTTTCATCTCTTTTGGTGTCTGGTCTTGCTACACTTTTTCCCAGTTAGTTAATTCATCTGTATCAAGCTACCCCTAAATTAACCCAGATGGTAATGGCACTTGATCTGTGTGTATGTTCCCTCTCTCAGCTGCATTTTGTCTGCTTGCTCTCTCTCCAGGCTCTCAGCTTTCCTGACAAGTGCTGGCTGATGCTCCCCACTTGAGTAGAGCCTGCACAATAATGCTGCTGTCTTCACTGCTCCACTGGTCTCTGCTAATTAATGAGACAGTTAAGGGTATATTATTTTTAAAGTTTCTATTAATTCATTGTAAAACTATTTCTACATTATGAGTATGCTCCTGTCCTTAAACTGAGCATCAAAAAAACAAATGTTTTTAATCACAGAATTGTAGAATACATTGGGTTGGAAGGGACATTTAAAGGTTAACTTGTCCAACCACCCTGCAGTAAGCAGGACATCCACAACTAGATCAGCTTGCTCAGAGCTCCATCAAGCCTCACTTGAATGTCTCCAGGGATGGGGACAACCCTCCCTGGGAAACCTGTTCCTGTGTTGTTAGCCACAATTTATTGCCATTGTTCCTGTGTCCCTTGCAGTCTATATTTTTCCATCTCGTCTCTGAAACGAACGCATCCATTACTCCCACCATCTAATAGGAATATTAACAGGCTTCCCATAGGCCCTTTCTGGGGCTATCCATAGTCTTCTTTTGATGAGAAGGGCAAAATTAAGCACAGTGTTCAAGTATATAGTCTACATCAGTTAGCACTGCACATCTGCAGTCTATTTTTAATTTTGTTCAATATCCTGCTTGATTTTTTTCTCTGCTTTATTGTGCAGACAGCAGGTGTTTCTATGAGAATATGTGGTTCACATGATTTCCATTTAAGCTGAGGCAGGATGAATATTTGAGCCAATAACTCCTAAAATATGAAAGCAATTGGTAGAATACACCTGAGTACCAGGAAGGAGCACAAGAAACAAGGGAGATTTCTAAAAAAGACTGAAGAATTGAGCAGTTTCTCACCTGCAAGTGGGAATACACAAGCAGAAAGGCTTTAGAAAGTACGCAAATAGTGTAAGATATGTAAAGAAACATATTTATTTCTGAAGAAAGGGGATGTTGAGATAAATACTGAAAAGAGGGAAAATGACAGAATCAAGAGAAACAGAACACGACAGGTGTGTTGGATCTAGTGTCTAACATTCTTATACTCACAAGCTCTGCAATTCGCATTGTTGCGACCAGCTCGCTCCCAGGAAGGATGGTTGTCCCCAGGGCTTTCATGAACTCTGTATCGGAGATGACAGAGTGTGCTGCAGTCAGCAAGCAACCCCTTCTTCTGTTTGCTCCTGAGACCCTGGGCTTGACTTCCGTAGCACTTCTGGTTTTGTATCTGGAAAGCTGCCAGTATCAACACGGTTATGACAACAGCCTTTAAAATATGTGACCAAGAAACTAAATGCAAGGGAAAGCAAGACTGGATCACCGGGGAAGTGTTAGACTGGGTGTTTTCTAGGTATGAAGCTTATATAAGCCCATGCAGAGATACAGGCTGGGGTCAGAGTGGCTGGAAAGCAGCCAGACAGAGAGG